>CM031242.1:432230315-432367815 GCA_018340775.1 Taxus wallichiana var. yunnanensis | reverse complement strand
TCCCTAGCAGTTATCATAATTTCTTATATTAACTTAGCTATGAACAAGTTAGATATATATAATTTTAAAAACCCGCTATGCTGATATGCTCCACTTATTTTTCACTAACATGTTATGGACTTATTCATTTAACGGTTTATATTAACCTGAAAAATAAAAATATAGATAGACACACACCCTCATCCATAAGAACATTGTAGCATTCAAATTAATGCAATTAACATAATTTTTAGTATATTCAAATCCTTTGTATCTTAGAAGAGAAGTCATAAAGCATTTGTTCAATATACAACATAATTCCCATAGACTAAAAAGAAAAACATGTTCGACAAATCGGTGGCCCAATCAACTAGATTATGATACATCAATTCCAGTGCCACTTTTTATTTTGAAAACCCCATATTCTAGCTAGTTTAGGATTACTTATGCCTTGTTTCGATAGTACATTGAATATCAGATCTAGTTATACGTGTGTGAACTATAGATACCTTTGAGATAGTATGGGTGTTCCTCTTTTTTGGTGTAAAACCATGCATGGATTGGTGGTTGGGGGATATGTATTGTATTTTATGCACTTTAACACATACTTGTATTGTTGTCAATGTGATTTGTGAATTTTATAGGTTATATACGAACGTGTTTCCTATACGTAATATGCGACATTCGTGGGGTGTACATACACTTTTTTTCCTAGTCCGTGTACCTTGTACTATGTGCACTATAATGGGGTTATGGAAACATATTCACCATTTTTTAGATGAATGCACCCAGGCCAACAGTGACTCACAATGATGTCGAGCTTATACGGTCTCCTCGAACTATTTTGTCGGATCTGTAAATAGTGACACCATAGGCGTCTTCTATAGTAAGACATATTCCCATTTTTTTTGTCCTTCATTTTTAAACTTAAATTTATTTTGTCTTCTATGTCATTACATTTTTTTTTATTTTGATTAGGTCTTGTTACGGTGTTGTGTGGGTGGGCGGCATTTAGTTCTCGTGGACCCATGACCAAGCCTCCACAGATAATTGTTTTCTTATGGTTAATGGCATTTCCTACGGTGGTGTGTGGGGGTGTTGTGCTTGCATGCCTACCCCTTTTTCTCTTGCAAAACCTACTTCTTCCTACCCTTATGTATCATTAGTCGTTGATGCTTATTCAAATATAGCATTCACCTTCCTGCTAGACTGTTGTTTAAGAATTTCCATTTGTATTTTCATGGCATCTCTCACAGTAAATTACCAAAGAACACAATTATACATGTTTATCTAAAAGTAGTGGTTGAACAATTATTGAGGGAAGAAACTTAATCATTTGTTCTAGTGCCCTACTGGAGAGGATTAACCAATTGTTTTGGAGAATTTAATACCTCTGTACTTTCCTTGGAGAGAGTCAAGCCCACTAACAAATTTTCTTTCTACTTGATTTTCTTATTGTTGTTTATGAGAAGGAAATTCACATTTTTCTTTCTTGGAAATGATCCTTGTGGATAAATGAATTTATTTGCAATAAGAAAAAATGAAAATATTGTGTGTTATTGCTATTTTTTTTAAAATATATAGAGAACCATCTAAAACGTTATATATATACAAGTTCATGGTATTTTTGTTTTTATATGCATCAAATTCAAAATTATTGGTGTTTTTAAATATGGTATGGTCATTTTGAGGTGGCATTGTCTTTCTAGGTAATTTTATGATTTGTTAAATTCATGAATACAAATGTGATTTACATTTATAATGTGAGGCATTCTTATATCTTGGGTTTAGTTTTTGGTCATGGAGAATCTTATATATGCAATTAACTATTTTTAAAATTACATTTAGATCAAATTTAGAAAACATTTAGGGTTGGGCATGTGGGTCTAAAACCAAGTTTTCGGAGAAATCTTACAGACTCTTCAACCCGTATTATCAAGCAAGCTGATACGACCTTCTAAACCTCAATATGGAGGGGTTTCCATGATACTCACGGATGTGGATTGTGTGATATTACACTTTGAGGAAGAATGTGAACAAGGATTCCTTTCCCTACAAACAAGCCTATAAATTAAAAACACTCACAAAAGATTGAGTTAGTAAAATATATGGTGGGTTGCTTGGAAAAGGCCAACGATGAGTACATTATTTGGATTATTTATATCATTCATATGATTGATACTTTTTCATTTAAACATGATTTGCTAATGCATGGGGATGCTTTGTATAGGTATATCTTAGTGAGTTTAATGAATTTTTCTTACTTTTGCTCATGCAACCTGATTAACCGTATAACTTCCTACTAACTTCCTTCATGAGAGAAATGTGGTGATATGTGTAGGAAAATAATGAAAATTTATTACCAATGCAATTAAGGAGCCCCGAGTTTGGAGTTGAAGTGCAGAAGTGGAAGACTTTTTCCATCTATCAACCTATAAGTATGGGTCTTGTTTCTAGCAGTCCTATAGGAATTTATGAGTCTTGATCAATATTGTTAGTGGAAGAAATTAGTGCGGATAATTTTGGCGTATTCTCAGTAACCACATGTGGGTAGTATAAGACACCTCCTTGAAGAACAATGTAGTAGTTGGAAACATTTATAATTTTCGATATAGCTTGTTGCATTTAGTACTTTCCCTTTCTCGCATTGAATATGTCATGGAAATTAATTGAATTAATATAAGGATATATAATTTTGAGAATCTTGAGTTGTTAAGATTTCCTCTATCCCAAGGAAGAGCAAGGGCCCACTCAACCAAGGAGACAAGAGGTTGTTTATGTTTACGTACGCATATGGTTTTCTGATAAGTCATAATCACTCAGTTCCTTTACTACAATTTCTATTTCAGTGTGTTTCATGCAATTCCTATTCAAGTGTGTTTATTTTCCTTATTGAAATTTCCATTCAGAATGTGTGTTTCCTCTTATGTAAATTCTAGTTAGCGTGTGCTTTTACTTTTACTGCAAGTTTTTATTATGAGTGTGCAATTTCAATTTTGTTCTTTCAATTTTGCATCCACATTTTCATTTGAGATAGAATTAAAACTATCGAATACATTTTATCACAGTAACTCAATTTCATAGATTTACATTGAGTTTCCTTAGATTAGTAACAATTTAGAAAGATCTAACAAAAACCCCCCACTAAAATACCCAATTGTATAATTGGCTACATAGGACTCCATTACATATAACCTAGGACACAACCCTAGTTTTATAATGACACTAGTAGATTAATCTATTAGTTAAATGATTGGAAGAATACAATGTGTTGGTATCCAAATTGATTCTCCCTAAAAAGTCCGAAAGCAAAGATCACCGTCCGACAGAAACTTAGAGACATATTAGATCATGGTGATTCATTTTGTTTCCAGGGATGAGATCTAACTAGCCCTTTGTCACTCAAATGTGGAGAAATGGATAGCACCCTCAAAAGGATTTGATCTATCCTCACTATTTTAGGTTGTGCCTTTATACCAAGGTAAGAGAACCTATTGTGTAACCTCTGTTTATTGAAGGACAATGATAAATACCTCTTTTGCATAAATTTTATAGAGAAGACCTTGGGAAAATATGATCAACACACCATATCTGACTCTCACGAGTTGTCACTTCCAGATCATGGAGATATTTTCACAACAAGGCAAAGGTTACTAAATACATTTGAGACATTGATTGATCTCGCATGTTTTGGAAATAGAGATTATGCATTTGTATGCACATAGGAAAACGAGGATAGTACATGTAGGATTGGTTGTTTTGAATGAATTTTTTGGTGGGAGGTGGGCAGGGTGAAACTTGATTCACCAGATCCTTGAGGAATCTTTACAAAATGGAAGGTTAAACCAATAGAATGCCACAAAATATTTAAAATGTTTCTTTAACTAGAATATGTGCTTTAATGGAGGCCAAGATTAGCACTCTTTCACACAATCTTTGAGATTCTATCACAAAGGCTCGAGATAGAAAATCCAACAAAGCATCAAGATCTAAGCCAAATCATGCCTAAGGTACACCCAAAGGATTACAAACAATCTTTGTCAATAGATGAAAGAAAAGTGATTTTAAATCATTTATTCCAATCCCAAATGAAATCTCTTATGAGAGATGAAATTGTAGATGCCACTAAACTATCACAAGGATTGAGGCATGTGTGATTGAATCAGATTTGATACAATATTGCAACAGAAACAAGAAAAATTGCTTGCATACATTCAGAAATAAAACCAACACATTTTGCTCAAGACAACACAAAAAAACTCAATTTGATTAAATCTATTAGTAGGGGAAAGTTTCTAGAATAGTCTCAGAGCTTGTCAATGGTTGTACACTTACAACCACCTTGACACAATAAAACTTAATACAAAAAGAAATAACCTAGTTTCTCAGATGGATTCTCAAAAGATAGGCTTTGTCAAATTTTCCTCTTGGGAATTTTCTTCGACCTCTAACACTCCAACCTCCAACAACCCTTTGCACGAAAAAAATTCATGCCATTTATAACATTTACAATAGAGCCCTTTTCCCCCAAAAAATCCAGACATTGAGTGCACCAATGCTTGCCATGATCACAATCGCGATTTCTAGGATCAGATTTACAAAAATTTGCCAGGTGCTCGAGGGGGTAGATCTCTTCGAATATCTCCCACATTCAACTCCTTCCTCTGATAGATCACTCTTTCTTCAATTTTCCAACCACTTCCACCCCAAATCTGTCAAATCTAGCTCCTTGCATGCTTGGGAGAAGAAAATGGAAAATTCGATTGGGCTCAATAGTCAGAAAATTTTAATGGTGAAATACGTCTTCAAGATCTCCCCACCAAACTTAGATATCAAAATTAATTCCCTTCTCTACCTAGCGTGTAGAAAAAACCAAGAAATCATGAAGACTCACACTTCCAAGTGTGTTTCAAAAAATGGGGGAAAATCAGATTTCAGACTCTCACTGTCATCGATTTTTACTTTGAATTTGGGCCGTCCACATGGAAGATTCAAATTTTAAAACAGACACTGGGCTCCCTTTGAATTTTCATAACTTTTTAGAAAAATGGAAAAAAATTCCATTTTGCTCCACACCTCTGCCCTCAGGAAATGAGCCTAACACATGTCCTAAGGTGGGCCCCAAAGGGAACCACAGCCAAATTCTTCCATTTTACTTCCTTTTTGGAAAAGGGAAAATTTTCCAAGTTTTCCCTGCAGCTCCGCCCTTAAAAAATGGGCTTGACACGTATCCCAATGTGAGTCCTAAAGCGGAACCACGCTCATATTTTTCATTTTTAACCCTTTTCTCCCTAAAGGAATTTTTTCCAAATTTCCCCTGAGAGTCCACACCTTCGCCGTTAACTGGAGAAAGCTTTGACTTTTTCTTATCGGGCTTGTCACCATGGCTATTTTGAGATTTTAATCCTTTTCATGTCAAGAGGAAAAATTCAATTTGCCTCTAATGGTCCGCTTCCTCTACCTCTTTGACTTTTCAAACTGCCACGTGTCAAAATGGCACATCTTGAGATGATCCCCAAAAGTTGAGACCTTGAACAAGCACGGGCTCACCACGTGTCATTATGGCACTCCTTCAAAAACCTTAAGGATTTTAATAAATGATTTAGCGGGGCACGCTTCCACTTTAGAATTTTACTCCATTTTTCCAAAGGGGAAAAATATCCAATTTACCTCCTCAAGGCCCACATCTCTCCATTGGCTTTTCCCACGTGTCCACCCGCAAGGTCAAAGTGAGACCTTTTCCATACCTCTTAAATTTTTCTAATCGAGTTTGGTGGGGGGCTGCGGGTTTAAACCTTTTTCCAAAGTAACCAAAAAGAACACATTCAAAAATAGACCCGTCGCACCCCATCTAATTAGAAGAAGCCACATAAGCACCAAAAGAACTAATCAGAATTGAGTGGAGCCACGGGACCAAATTTGTCTTTTCGCCAAAGAAGTAAAAAGTGATAAGTTAAAGTGTTCTCCCGATGTCCCCGACCAACGAAAAGAAGCCACATCCCCTATTGATGCAAGGATGCAAATTTGACTGTGAGAAATGCCCGTCAAACCGTAAAATACATAAAAATGATCATTCGAGCCCGAAAATGAAAATTTCTCCAAGGACAAAGAATTTAGAAATGTTATAAGGCTCAAATATGTTTCTCAGAGATACATCCATTCATTTTTCTTCAAGTATTTAGGGAAGAAATGAGTCAAATCCCGACTATGGAGACCAAAAATATGGGAGAACCCAAGTTTTTGGATGAACAGAGAATGGGAGACCAAAATTATAGACCGTTTCTAGAGGAACAAAGAAATAAGGAGCAAACCATGGACCCATGAGTGATCTATGACCTAGGAATAGATTAAAAATGGTGACAAAGATTAACCAGTACAACACGGGAAAAATAAAGTGACAGAGGTCGTAAATCAATAGATTTTCAAAGGAAAATTGGGGCGAGATGATTTTGAGCACCAACATCAGCTCTGACTCGAGGATGGGCACTCCCTGTGAGTGCCACAAGAACAAAGGTAGATTAAGTGCCAAGAATATCCATCAGGTGACGGAATCATCTTGTAGAGTAGAGAAACAGACCCATCTTAAAAAGAAATAGAGAAACCAGCAAAAACAGGTCACCGAGGACCAGAACGAGTAAAAACACAAAAGATAGGGAACAAACAACAAACTATACACTGTACAAAATATTTTATTGATCCAGAGGCATCAATCTAAGAAATGCTTCAAATGCCTGCCATTAACAGAAACTCGAGCAGTTCACCATCTAATTCCTTGAGGAAGAAGGTATGCTCACCAATCTCTGATATCAATAGAGTAAGGACCCATCCATAATGAGTCAAACTTGTCATGCTTGCCCTTATCCTCATGTCTACTATCCCATAGCAGCACAATATCTCCAACATTGAAAGCTCTGGGAGTGACCTTCTTGTCAAATAACTTCTTCATTTTCTCTCTAAACTTTACATGCCTCTGGTGGGATGCCCTCCTCTCTTCATCAAGCTCAACAATCTGATTAATGCGAGCATCATAAGGACCTACCTCTTGATCTTCCAGTTATTGCATAAATTGATATGAAGATAGTTGCATATGAAGGGGCAGTAGGGCTTGAGTCCCATATACCAACTCAAATGGACTCTTTCCAGTGACCCTCTTGACAATGATCCTATCTTCCCAAACAACAAACTTCAACTGTTCACCCCACTTTCTCTTGTTTTGCTCCAATGTTCTTATGATAATCTTCAAAAAATTTTTATTACTAGACTCAACTTGTCCATTTCCTTGGGGATTGTAATTAGAGGCATATGTCAAGTTGATCCCATACTCCTTGCACATTGCCACCAAAGGTTTAGCTCTAAAGCTCATGGCATTGTCAACAACAATCTTGACTGGTACCCCAAACCTGCAGATGATGTTGTTTAGCACAAAATCCATGACAACTTGGTGTGTTGCCTTCTTGGTGGGGATTTCCTCCACCCATTTAGTAAAATAATCAGTTGCTACAAGAATCCATTTGTGGCCAAAGCACTTGAAGGGTCTGAAATATCACCAATGAAATCCATTCCCCATTTCTTGAATGGAGCTTCAATTGATACATGCTGCAAAGGAAGGGAGCTTGAAGCTTTCAGTCTTCCAGAGAAGTGCTGGAAAATCTCACATCTTCTAACCAAAAAGGTTGTATCCTTGAAGAGAGTTGGCCACCAATAACTAGCCCTCAAGATCTTGTGTGTTGTGACTCTTGTAGAAAAGTTCCCCCCACAAAATCCTCCATGGAGATCAAAAATTATCTTGGGGGATTCTTCTTCAGTAATGCACCTTAAGAGGACTCCCTCTGGGTTCTTCCAAGCTAACCCATAATTAGTGATGACATATTTTTGGGAGTCCAACTTAAGGGCTCTCTTCTAGTTCTTACTTAAGTGCTCAGGGTAGCTTAGATGTCTGAGATAAAAGATTACATCTTTATACCACTCAGAATTCATCAATGTTTGAAAAACATCTACCCTACCTTCTTCTACCTCATTTACCTCAATAGTTTGCAAGTTTCTCTCAGCCATAAGCTTAGCCAAGCCCAAACCTCTCACCAACTTAGTGGTTTGGATATCCATATCATATTCTTGTAATTTGTTCACCACCTGCATCTTTTTCTTGAGACTTCCATCTCTAACAAGATTTCCTTCACCATGGTGTGTGGAACATAAGCAACCACTTTAGAACTTAGAATGTAAGGTCTAAAAACCTTTGTTTCTTTTACCAAGGAAAATGCCTGCTTTTCCATGATAGTGTACTTTAGCTTAGCCCCTAAGGCCTTACTGAAGAAGGCAATTGGCCTCTCATCCCCTTCATCATCCTTCTGCAAGAGACAAAAGCAATAGTGTTCTCTGAAGCAAAAGAAAATAGTTGAAAGGGATTCTTATAATCTGGAGCTACTAGAACAGTGCATGCTTTAGTGCCTCCTTGATCCCATTGAAAGCTTGGATGGCAACATCCTCCCATTTGATGACCTAGTCTTTCTTTAGCATGGAAGTGATTGGAATAGTCAACTCAACAAAGTTTGATATGAATCTTCTAATGAAGTTTATTTTCCCAAAGAAGGACTGAATTCCTTTCTTGGTCCTTGGGATTGGGACCTTACTTATGGCCTCTACTTTTTTGGATCAATCATCACCCCTTCTTGTGACACTATGTGGCCAAGGAACTTTTCCTTCTCGCACTCAAAATGACACTTCTTTGATTGAGTGAGATGCCATATTCTCTACATCTTATCAACATCTTCTCCAAGTGTAGCAAGTGGTCACTTCTCTTTCTAGAAAACACAGTCACATCATCTTGGTAGACAACAATAAACTCATTTATGTAACTAGCAAAAAGCAACATCCATTGCTCTTTGAAAGGTGGCTCCAACATTCATCAGACCAAAGGGCATCCTGACATAGACATAGGTCCCCCAAGGAGTAGTAAAGGCTGTCTTGATCCTTTCTGATTCCTTCACCACAACTTGGTTATAACCAGAGAAACCATCCAAGGTGGAAAGAAACTCAGAACTAGTCACTAACTCATAACATGTTTTCCATATTTGGTAAAGGATAATTATCCTTCATAGATGCTCTATTTAGATTCCTGAAATCCACACACAACCTAATGTCACCATTCTTCTTTCTAATTGGTACTAGGTTTGCAACCCAAGAAGAATACCTTGTGGGTTGAATAATCCCTCCATCTCTTAGCTTCTTTAGTTCTTCTTGCATTTTAAGAGGATAAGATTGGATTAATGGGCATCTGTTTCTACTAGAATGGATTTGTATTAGACTCCAAGGGAATATCATGTTTAAATAGGTCCTCTCTGTATGCTTTTAGTTCAGAATAGGTCCAAGCCATGCAATCCTGATACCTTTTCAACAATTGGATGTATGACTGCTTCTCCTCTTTGCTGAGATTACTTCCTAACCAAATTTTCCTTGGCTTCTCCTTTGTGCCAAGGTCATGCTCCTCAATATCCCTTAAGGGCTGCAATGCATCTATTAATAATGAAATCACATTATCAAAATTGGACTTGAGAGCAACCAGCCCTCTAGGAATGGTATTGGTCTTTAGTTGGATGATTCCCTTGCCAAACAAGGTTTCCTTTCCCTCTGTTGCACATACCATTGTCTCCAAATCAATGCATTGATCAACAAATTCTCCCTTGTTCTACAGAAATCTTCTGATATGAGCATCATCATCAAATACCTACCAATGCTTAATGTTGTCAGGGATAGAAGGTCTTATCAATACCTCAACCTCATATTCACAATATGGGGACATTGTACAATTTTCAAACCAAGACCCCAACATTGTAAGCTTGTCTTCTAAGTCATTGAACTTCCTATCATGATGCACAATGTTGAATGAATCAAACATCTCAATGAAATCCCAAATTGCATGCTTGTATTGTTTCATTCGTTGATTCTTTGTGGCATACAACTTTCTGACTTGTTTTACAATTAATTTTGAGTCTCCTTTGATAATGATGTCCTTGACACCATATTTCCAAGCAATTCTTAAACCCAAAAACAGTGCCTCATACTCAACAATGTTGTTGGTGCACTCAAAGTTGAGTTTGAAGGAGAAAAAAAATTTTCTGACCTGAGAAAGAAGAACAACACTAACACCATTCCCAAACTTGGAGAAAGCTCCATCAAACAACAGAGTCCAAGGAGAGCCTATCTATTCAAGACACTTACATTCTTCAATCTTGTGTTCCTTTCCATCAACAAATCCCACAAATTTATTTGCATCAACACTTGTGTACAATACCTCATAGGATGCATTGTTGGGATCCTCAATAAGGTGTAACATTTTATTTTCCCCATATAACCTGACAAGGATTCCCTCAATTGGAATGGTAGCATAGGACATATCCATTTGGACACTCCCACTAACACTTGCAGCCCATTTTCTTGACAATAGCATGCCCCACTTGGTTGGGTAGTCAACAATGACAACATCAAGTTTTAATTTTTACCTAGGTAAGATGCAAGTTGCACCACCAAACCCTTCACACATCCCACTACTGGAACCTCTCTAGAGTCCATGGCAGTGCACTTCCCATATGTTGTTGTCACTTTGATGTTTAGCTCATTCATGACTTCCAAAGGCATGACATTGCATGATGCCCCTAAGTCAAACATGCAATTGTGCAATAGTTTGTCCTTAATGATCAAAGTGGTGAAGAATGGATCCACATTCATCTGAGAGTCTACCAAGGATGTTCCCAAATAGACCTTAGGTAGTTCATCTAGCTCTTCTAATGCTGGTGGTGCTTCTGGTTCTTCAATGATTGGTGGGATCTCCACAATGTTTATGTTTCTGCCTAGGGAAGTCTTCTCTTCTTTCAACCCCAAGTATTCAAATGCTCTCTTTTTGTGCTCAGAATCCTAAGAAACTCAACAATTGGAATAGAGACTTTTATTTGACTCAACACTTGGGCAATATCATATGGGACATTATTTGGCAAGGTAGTGTTGGAAGGAAAACCAATACACTCACTAGGTGGTATAAGACTTTTGAGAACTTGGGCATGAGGAGGGGTATGATTTTTGTTTGGAACTATAGGGATTTTGGTAGATGCCTCTTTCTTAGGAGCCTCTTTAGGAATGTTTGAAAGTAAGGGAGCTTTAGGCTTGGCTTGAGGCCCTGCCCCTTTGACAGCTTTACTTCTTGTGTTATATTCCTTGTCTTGAGCTACAACAACATTCATTAGTAACTAACTACATGTCTTCCTCGATGGGATTCCCCCATCATACTTCTTTATCATTAAATCCCTCAAATATTCAAAATCATTATTGGGCAATTAAAAGCATGTACAGTATCTACTTCTAAAGTATGAGAGAGAGAAAGAATAGGTACCCTATGAATGGATTTCCAAAAATGGTAGCGATCTGGGTGCTTATCACCTCGATTGAGGTTTCCCCTTATTGTAAGCTTGTGGAGCAAACCCATCATACGCATTATCATCATCATCATCATCATCAGATTCTTTTTCTTCTAACTGATCTTCTTCACAAGGAGAATGAGGCATTAAACATTTGTCACACCAATCAATGACCATTATTTTATCTCTAGCTTGAGACTATCTATTTCCAAATCCAATAGGTCCCTTGCCTCTGTCATCAGATCTTTGGTGATTTGTGAACCTATCTTGGCCTTGCTACTTGTGTTGACCTTGTGAGCTCTTCCCAATTCCCTTCTCATCCTAGGCTAGCTTGTAGGAAATTTCTTTGACAGCCCCTACCAAAGTCTTCACAACTTCTTCCAAATATGCAACCTTGCTTGTTTGGGGTTTTTTTCTGGGTTTAACCAGCTTTACACCTTCCCTCTTTGGAGGCTTTCCAATTGCCTTGATGTTGTTCTCAATTTGCAAAGCCATAGTGAAGGCCAGCCTCAAATTTTTGGGGTTTTTATCTCTTAAATAATATGTAACATTTTTATCAAATGCATCAGTATATTTTATCAAACATGATTCATCACATGGCCTTATCCTAACAAAAAATCTCCTCAAGGTCTTATTAAAACTTGTGTTGAAATCATTGACCGACTCATTAGGGTTCTTTTTGATGTTTTCAAATTCTCACAAGAGAAACCTAGGGTCAGTTTATCACCATACTGCAATCTAAATGCATTGCTCATCTCAGTCCAAGAATAAATAGAGTTATTTGGAAATGCTTTATACCAGTCCCTAGCATCCTCTTATAAGGTATGGATAAACAACTTGATATATACATCTTCATGTTCAATCTAAAAATCCTCCATCATATTGATTAAAAGTTTTAGATGATGATCACCAGTAATAGCATTGTTTCCTTGGAAATTTGGCATTTTGTTCCTTACCTCTTGAGGCACTACATTTGGATATCCAGCCATTCCCAATAAATTTATATGTCCAAAAGTGTTTACAACAAAAGGGGTCAGGAGGGGGTAAGGCCATGTTTCTTTGAGGAGGTGACCCCAGGAGGGGTGAAAATTTGATAGGGGGTGAGGGTCTTTGGAACATAGGAGTATAATTTTCAAAATGGGTATCTCCCAAAGGCCTAGTCTCTTGAAATCTCTATCAACCTCGAAAAGACAAGAGCATAGTGTGAAGAAAAAACCTCTCAAAATCAAATGAAGGCCCCTCTCCACTGGAGAGTTCAATTCCACAAAGAGGCTACCTAATTCGTAGTCACTTGAATGACGGTCTTCAATTATAGGCCAATCACGTTCATCAATGGAGATCCCTCTCTCATGTCTACTAATCTCCAACAACTCTCAAGGATTTTCTTCCTTTTGATTTTGCTTTTCCTATCTCTAGAAATAATTTCCTAAGAAGATCCCTAGCAAAGAAATATCTTCTTCCCTCCACTTTGCCTAGTTCGTAACATCATTCTTGGATATATTGACATCGTAGGTTCATTAAAAAGTACCATTTTAAAAGTGTAAAAATCAAAGAATATTTCATTATTTCTACCCGCCTGTGCCTTATGTGTCTAATTGTGAACATGTATGAGTAGATTATGCATATACAAAACCTATTATTTCTTCTTATCTATCCATAATTACAGTGAAAAATCATAGGACAAAAATTGTTGAGTCATATACATTGTTTGATGTAGAGGATATTTTGGCTACGGAAATCAGAACTAAGGCTACATAAATTGAAACTAAGGCTACAAAACAATTTGTTCTGAACACATCCGATACTAAAACTATTGCCTTAGTAAGTGACATTTCTAATGAATATTGTAAGGAAATATATGCTTATAATGTTGGATGAATAGACATTGATTTCTATTGTCCTTTAACAACGATCATGTCTCTTGACAATGTAAATATTTTACACATGCTTCCGCCTCATATTTTTCCCGTGAATTATTTCATCACCGATGGAGAGCTCTCTATTTTGAAATATACTAAGCAAGTGACTATTGAAAAAGGAAAATAACCTTGACCATTGGTAATAATTTAGAGGTCAAATTAAGAGGCTAGGGTTTTTGAAAATTTGAGGAAACATTCCTAAGATTTTTCTTTGGATTATACTTGATATAAAGGGAATTAATCCCGGCATAGATCTAACTCACCATATCTATCTTGAGCATGTTAAACCCATAAGACAGTTGTAATGAAGAATTAATCTAACACTTAGAGACATAGTCAAAAATGAGATAGAAAAATTGCTGAAGGTAGGATTCATATATCCTATATCTGATAGTCAATGGGTATCACCATTAGTTATAGTTCCAAAGAAAAATGGTAATGGAGGATCTATTTAGACTATAGGGAACTTAATAAATCCACTAAGAAAGACTACTTTTCCCTACCTTTTATTGATCAGGTTCTGGACAATATTGTAGGTAAGAAATGTTTTTCCTTCGTAAATGGGTTTAGTGGGTATATCCAAATAAGTATCGCACCTACTAACCAGGATAAAACCACCTTCACTTGCCCTTGGGATACGTTTACATATCGGGTCTTATCATTTGGGCTTTGTAATGCACCTGCTCCTTTTCAGATAATAGTCATGGAAATTTTTACAGATCTCACAAATGACTGTGTTGAAGTTTACATGGATGACTTCACTTTCCATGGATCCACTTTAGACGAATCTCTTAATAACCTTGAAAAAGTATTAATTAGATGTGAGCAACACTAACTTCCCCGAGTCATGAAAAATGTTTTATCATGGTTGATCGGGAATTGTCTTAGGCCATCATGTTTCTACCAAAGAGATAGAAGTCGACCCCAAAAATATTGTAGTCATCACTAAGTTGCCTACAATAACAAATCAGAATGAAATCAAGAGTTTCTCTAGTCATGCAGGTGTTATAGGTGATTCATCAAAGGCTTCATAAAATTGTTACACCTATGTTTTCTTTGCTGGAAAATGATTTTGTTTTTTGAATGGTCCCCTCAATGTCAACAGCCATTCAATAATATCAAGGAGAAGCTAACCACCACTCCGTCTTGAGAGGACCCGATTAGGGGCAAGCTTTCCATATTCACACCGATGCCTCTAATATAACCATGGGAGCTCTTCTTAGACAGAAAGATGAAGAAGATCAGATTTATGCCATTGAATTTATCAACAAGAATCTTACCCCTATAGAGAGAAACTATACCACTATGGAAAAGGAATTTTTAGCTGTTGTTTACTCCCTAAATAAATTCAGACATTACATTACTGGGTACAAAATATTTGTTTATACTGACCTCTCGGCCATAATATATTTGATTAATGAACCAATAGTCACAGGTCATATTATTATATGGTTACTCTTGTTACAGGAATTCAATCTGACCATTATTGATATGCTAGTGAAATCTAATGTTGTTGTTGATTTCCTTTCAAGAGTGAATGTTTCAGGTGATGAAGAAGAAGTCCAAGATCATTTCTAGACAAACATCTATTTTCTGTATCAACTCAACCTCCATGGTTTTTCGATCTTGCAAATTATTTGACTACAAGGAAGTTTCCTACCTATTTTACTCATAAATAGAGATGAAGATTAGTCAAAAATAGTGCAACATCTAAGTGGTGTAATCGACTTTTATCCAAATGTTGTCCTGATATGGTTCTTTGTAGGTGTGTTCGAGAAGATGAAGTATACGACATACTTTGAGCTTGTCATGATGAACCTAGAGGAGGACACTACTTGGTGAAGAGGAAAATTCATAAGGTCCTCGGAGAGTCAGGTAATATATGCCTTGTTGGTACCCAAATTGATTCTCCTTCAAAGTTTGAGTAGCATCACAGGTTTATTAGGAAGTTTAGAGACAGAGATAGATCATGATGAGTCATTTTGTAGCCGGGGATGGGATCTAACTGGCCCTTAGTCACTCAGATGTGGAGAAATGGATAGCACCCTCAAGAGGATTTGATCTATCCTCACTATTTTAGGTTGTGCCTTTCAACCAAGGTAAGAGAACCATTTTGTAGCATGTTGTTTATGGAGGAGATGGAGATATCCTTCCTAATGAAGTTTTAAAGGAGATCTTGAAGAAAATATGATCAATGTAAAAATCTACCTCTCATGAGTTGTCACTCTAGATAGTGGAGATATTCTCTAGGCAAGGTTCAGGCTACTAAAGACATTTGGAATCCTGATTTTTTCTGCATGTTTTGGTAGTAAAATTTATGCATTTGTATACACACATGACAAACAGGGTAGTATAGATAGGGTTAGTTGTTTTTAAATAACTTTTGGTGGGAGGTGAGGAAGAATGAACTTGATTTTCCAAATATCTGAGAGCTCTTACAAAAAGGAAAATCTAGACAACAAAATACTTCAGAATAGCTAAAATGTTCCTTTAACCAAAATATGTGCTTCAATAGAGGCCCAGATTAGCACTTTTTCACACAATATATGAGATTCTAACATGAAGGCTCGAGTTAGAAGACCCAATAAAACATCAAAACCTAAGATCAATCACGCCTAAGGTACACCCAGAGGCTTACAAACAATCTCTATCAACAAATGAAAGAAAAGTGATTTTAAATCATTTATTTCACCCCCAGATGAAAGCTCTTCTAAGAGAAATGAGATTACAGATGCCACTAAACTGTCACAAGGATTGAGACATGTGTGATTAAGATAGATTTGATACAAGATTGCAACAAGAACAAGAAAAACTATTTACAGACATTTAGAAATGAAACAAACACATTTCGCTCAAGATCAACACAAAATAACTCAAGTTTAATTAAATTTATCGAGTAGGGAAAGTTTCTAGAACAATCTCGAGCTTGTCAATGGTTTGTACACTTGCAACCACCTTAACACGATAAAATTTGATACAAAAGAGATATAGAGGCTTCTTAGATGGCTTCTCAAAAGACAGGCTTTGTACATTTTCCTCTTGGGAATTTTTCTTCGACCCCTTCTTCCCCAAAACCCTTTTCAGACAAAAACATTTAATATTTTTTACCAATGCTTCCCATGATCATCTATCAAAATTCCCACTATCAAAATCGATCTAAAAATTTGTTAGGTGCTCATGGGGTAGATCTCTTTGAAATCTCAACATTCAACTCCTTGATCTAGTAGAACACTCCTTTTAATCATTGCCAACCACTTCTGCCCCTAATTTGTCAAATCTGGTTCCTTACATGCTCGGGAGAAGAAAAATGGAAAATCATATCAAGCCTGATAGTCGAGACCATTTTAAAGATGAAATATGTCTCCAGACCTCTCCCACCAAACTTAGATATCAAAATTAACTCCCTCTCTGTTTGGCATGTAGGAAATGCCAAGAAATCATGAAGACTCACACTTCCAGGCGTGTTTCAGTAAAAATGGGGGAAAATCAGATTTCAGACTCACAGTTGTCATTGATCTTTTCTTTGAATTTGGGCCGTCAAGTGGTAGATTCAACTTTGAAATAGGGTCAAGGGTTTCCTTTGACTTTTTACAACCTTTTGAAAAATGGAAAAAAATCAATTTTGCTCCGCACCTTTGCCCTTGGGAAATGAGCCTGACACGTGTCCTAAGGTGGGTCTTAGCGGAACCACGACAAAATTCTGCCATTTCACCCCCTTTTTGGAAAAGGGAAAATTTTCCAAGTTTTCTTCGCAGCTCCACCCTTGGGAAATGAGCTTGACACATGTCCCAATGTGGGTCCTAGGAGAACCACGATTCCTTTTTCATTTTTAAATTTTTTCTACCAAAAGGAAATTTTTTCAAATTTCCCCTAGGACTCCGCACCTTTGCCATTAACTCATTAACCTGAGCAAGCTTTGACTTTTCCCTTATCATGCTTGTGGGCCATTTTGAGATTTTAATCCTTTTGATGTCAAGAGGCAAAAAATCCAATTTTTCTTCAATGGTCCGCTACCCTACCTCTTTGACTTTTCAAACTGCCACATGTCATAATGGCACATCTTGAGATAATCCCCAAAAGTTGAGACCTTGAATGAGGGTGGGATCGCCTCGTGTCGTTATGGCATAACTTCAAAAAACCTTAAGGCTTCCAAAATGATTTGGTGGGGGCGTGCTTATATTTTAGAATTTTACTCCATTTTTCCAAAGGGGAAAAACATCCAACTTACCTCTAAAGGCTCGCATCTCCACCATTAGCTTTTTCACATGTCCTCCTATGGGATCAAAGTGAGACTTTTTCCCTGCCTCTTAAATTTGCTCCAATTAGAGCTGGCGGGGCCACGGGGCAGGTTCAAACTTTTTGCCAAAGTATCCAAAAAGAATAAGTTCAAAAATAGACCCGTCACACCCCATCCAATTAGAAGAAGCCACGTAAGCACCAAAAGAACCAATCATATTTGAGCGGGGCTACATGGGACCAAATTTTCCTTTTTGCCAAAAAATCAAAAAGTGATAAGTTAAAGCATTTTCCCGTCCTCTAACCAACCAAAAGAATCCACATGACCGCCAAACACCGAGGACTAAATTTGATAGGAAAAAGACACCCGTCAGACCATCAAAATATAGAAAATCACCATTCACGCCTAGAACCTGATTTTCGCTAAGGATGAAAATTCTTTTGAAACAAAAACAAGTGAATCATGATTCTCAAGCATCTTTTCGACCATGGATTTGATTTTGAAAGGCATTGTTTATAAATCAACCATTCTCGAGCCTCCATGGTTGAGGAAAAATAGGAAAAATGAAGAGCCCGGACTTTAAAGAAATTGGGACAAAAACAGGTAGACTCGAGACTTCTTCAAGGAGGGACATGATAATGTATTTTACAAAAACTCAAAGCATCTTAAATGGAAATAAAAGATTTCTCTAAAACCCACATCGAGAGACAAAAATTTCAAATACACAATCGAGAGAAAATAATGGCAAATGGGGAGACAGATCGAGCACCAACATCGCTCCGACTCGAGGATGGGCACTCCACGACAATGAGACAAGAACAAAAGTAGACCAAGTGCCAAAAATATCCATTGGGAAAAGGAGTCAACTTGCAGAGCAGAGAAACAGAGCCATCTCTCAAAAATGAATAGAGAAACCTAGCAAAAATAGGTCACCAAGGACCAGAGAGTGAGCAAAAACACAAAAGACAAGAAACAAACAACAAACTATACACTATACAAATGATGTTCACCTTGATTCTAGGGAATCAATCCAAGAAATGCTTCAAATTCCTACCATTAACATGTAAATTCGAGCAATTCACCATCCAAATCCTTCAAGAAGAAGGTATGCTCACCAATTCTAATATCAATGGAGTAAGGGCCCATCCATAATGAGTCAAACTTTCCATGCTTGCCCTTATCTTTGCCTACTATCCTATAGCAACATAAGATCTCCAACATTGAAAGCTCGGGAGTGACCTTCTTGTCAAATAACTTCTTTAGCTTTTATCTGAACTTTACATGCCTCCCCTCTCGTGGGATGCCCTCCTTTCTTCATCAAGTTCAACAATCGGTGTGTTGCAAGCATCATAAGACTTAATTTTTGTCCTCTAGTTGTTAAATGAACTCGATATGAAGATAATTGCATATGCAGGGCATAGGGCCTTCCTTTCTATATACCAACTCAAATGGACTCTTTCCATTGGCTCTTTTAACAGTGATCCTATCATGTCCTAAACATCAAACTTCAACCTGTTCACCTCATTTTCTTTTTAGCTCCAAGGTTCTTCGATAATCTTTTGCGAATTTTTATTACTAGACTCGAAGCTTTTTAATTTCCTTGGGGGTTATAATTAGAGGCATATGTCAAGTTGATCCCATATTCTTTACAAATTGCTACCAAAGGTTTAGCTCTAAAGATCATGGCATTATCAGCTATAATCTTGACTGCCACCCCAAACTGCAGATGATGTTGTTTAGCACAAAGTCCATGACAACTTGGTGTGTTGCCTTCTTGGTCTATTGCCTCCACCCATTTAGTAAAGTAATCAATAGCTACATGAATACACTTATGGCCAATACTTGAAGGGTCCCCATAAAATCTCACCAATGAAATCCATTCCCCATTGCTTGAATCCTTGAAAATAGTTGTATCCTTGAAAAATTGTGGCCACCAATAACCAACCCTTGGGATCTTGTGTGTTGCGACTCTTTTCAGCAAAAATGCCCCCAAAAACTTCCCCATGGAGATCAACAATTATCTTGGGGGCTTCATCTTCAGTAATGCACCATAAGAGGACCCCCTCAAGGTTCTTCCAAGCTAACCCATAACCAGTGATTACATATTTCTGGGAAGCCAACTTAAGGGCCATTTTCTCGGTTTCTTACTTTGCAAATACTTCCAAGATAAATGTCCAAGATAAAAATCACATCTTTTTACCACTCATAACTCATTAGTTTCTCAAAGAAATTTTCCCTTTCTTCTCCTACCTCATTTACCTCAACAAAAAGGTTTGCAAGTTTCTCTTAGCCATAAAACATCGAGCTTAGCCAAGCCCAAACCTCTCACCAACTTCATGGTTTGGATATCCATGTCATATTCTTGCAACTTGTTCACCCATCTCGCACATTTTACTTGAGACTTCCATCTCTAATAAGATGTCCTTCACCATGGTGTGGGAACATAAGAAACAATCTTAGAACTCAAAATTTAAGGCCTGAAAACCTTTGTTGCTTTTACCACGGAAAATGCTTGTTTCTCAAATGAGTAATTATGTATTTCAACTCAGCCCCTTGAATCCCTTACCGAAAAAGGAAATTGGCCTCTCAACCCCTTCACCATCCTTCGCAACAGGATAGAAGAAATAGTGTTCTTCTCAAGCAAAAGAGAATAAATTGAAAGGGATTCTTATAATCTAGATGCTAGAACAATTGCATGATTTAGTGCCTCTTTAATCCCATTGAAAGCTTGGATGGTATCATCCTCCCATTTGATGGCCTGGTCCTTCTTTAGCATGGAAGTGATTGGAATAGTCAACTCAAAGAGAAAGTTTGATATAAATCTTATGATGAAGTTTATCCGCCCAAAGAAGGACTAAATTTTTTTCTTGGTTCTTGGATCGGAACCTTCTAATATGGCCTCTACCCTTTTTGTATTAATCATCACCCCTTCTTGTGACACAATGTTGACCAAGCAATTTTTCCTTCGCACTCCAAAATGGCACTTCTTTGGATTGAGTGAAATGACATATTCTCTACATCTTATCAACATCTTTTCAAGTGCACCAAGTGATCACTTCTCTTTGGAAAAATCAACATTTACATCATATTGGTAGACAGAAATAAATCATTGATGTAACTAGCAAAAGTGACGTCCATTGCTCTTTGAAAGGTAGCACTAGCATTCATCAAACCAAAGGGCATCCTAACAAATACATAAGTCCCCAGGAGTGGTAAAGGTTGTTTTTTAATTATTTCGATTCCTTCACTAAAACTTGGTTATAACCAGAGAATCCATCTAGGGTAGAAAGTACCTTAGAACGAGTCACTAGTTGCAGGCATGTTTTTCATGTTTGGTAAAGGATAATTATCCTTCATCGATGCTCTATTTAGATTCCTCAAATCCACACACATCCTAACATCACCATTCTTCTTTCTCGACCGCACTATGTTTGCAACCCAAGAAGAATACCTTGAGGTTTAATAATCCTTCCATCCTCAATTTATTTAGTTCTTCTTGCATCTTAAGAGATGAAGCAAATTGATTGGCCTCTGCACCTTCTACGTGAATGGTTTTGCATTGAACTTGTTGGTACCCAAATTGATTCTCCTTCAAAGTATGAGCAACATCACAGGTTTATCAGGAAGCTTAGAGACAAATAGATCATGATGAGTCGTTTTGTATTCGGGGATGGCATATAACTGGCCCTTGGTCACTCGGATGTGGAGAAATGGATAACACCCTCAAGAGGATTTGATCTATCCTCACTATTTTAGGTTGTACCTTTCAACCAAGGTAAGAGAACCCTTTTATGGCCTGTTGTTTATGGAGGAGATGGAGATTTCCTTCCTGATGGAGTTGTTAAGGAGAACTTGGAGAGAATATGATCAATACAACAAAATATAACTCTCAAGAGTTGTACTCTAGATAGTGGAGATATTCTCTAGGTAAGGTTCAGGCTACTAAAGACATTTGGAATCCTAATTGTTTCTGCATGTTTTTTGTAGAAAATATAATGCATTTGTATATGCACATGAAAAACAGGGGTAGTATGGGTATGATTAATTGTTTTGAATGAATTTTGGTGGGAGGTGAAGTAGGATAAAGTTGATTATACCAAATCTTTGAGAGCTTTTACAAAAATGGAAGGCTCAAGCAATATAATGTTCTCAGAGTAGTTAGGGTGTTCCTTTAACAAGAATATGTGTTTCAATGGAGGCCTAGATTAGCACTTTTTCATAAATTTGATATGAAAAAGACACTTGTGAGACTCTAACACGATGGATCAAGTTGGAAAGACACAACAAAGCATCAAGATCTGAGACAAACCATGCCTAAGGTACACCCAGAGGCTTACAAACAATCTTTGTCAAATAGATGAAAGAAAAGTTATTTTAAATTGTTTATTTCACTCCCAGATGAATGCTCTTCTGAGAAATGAAATTAAAGATGCCACTAAACTGTCATAAGGATTGAGACCTGTGTGATTGGAATAGATTTTAATATGAGATTGTAATAGGAATAAGAAAAGCTATTTGCATACACTCAAAGATAAGACCAACACATTTTGTTCAAGATCAACACATAATAACTCGAGTTTGATTAAATTTATTAGTAGGGGAAAGTTTCTAGAACAATATTAGAGCTTTTCAATGGATGTACACTTGCAACCACCTTGACACGATCAAACTTAATACAAAAGAGATATACAAGCTTCTCGAAGGCTTCTCAAAAGACAGGCTTTGTCAAATTTTCCTCTTGGGAATTTTCTTCGACCTCTAACACTCCAACCATTTACACAAAAAATTGTGCCATTTATAACATTTACAACAGATCCCCTTCTTCCCCAAAATATAAAAACATTTAATGTTCCAGTGCTCACCATGATTTCGATCGTGATTCCCAGATTGAGACATGTAAAAGTTGTCGTTGCTCATGGGGAAGATCTCTTCGAAAATATCAGTGTTTAACTCCTTCATTTGGTATAACACTCCTCAATTTTGCTAACCACTTACACCCCTAATATGTCAAATCTGGTTCCTTGTGTGCTCGGAGAAGAAAAATAGAAAATCAGATCGAGCTCGAGAGTCAGACCATTTTAATGGCGAAAGATGTCTCAGATCTCTCCCACCAAACATAGATATCAAAATTAACTCCCCTCTCTATTCGGCATGTAGGAAATACCAAGAAATCATGAAGACTCGCACTTCCAAGCGTGTTTCGAGTAAAAATGGGGAAAATCAGATTTCTTGACTCACGCTTGTGCTTGATCTTTGCTTTGAATTTGGGTCGTCCATGTGGTAGATTCAACTCTAAAATAGGCCACGGGGCTTCCTTTGACTTTGTACAACCTTTTGGAAAAATGAAAAAAAATCCATTCTGCTCTGCACTTCCACATTTGGGAAATGATCCTGACATGTGTCATAAGGTGGGTCCCAGTGAAACCATGGCCAAATTCTGCCATTTCACCCCCTTTTTGGAAAAGGGAAAATTTTCCAAGTTTTCCCCGCAGCTCCACCCTTGAAAAATGGGCCTGACACGTGTCCTAATGTGGGTCCCAATGGAACCACGCTTCCTTTTTCATTTTTAACTTTTTTCTCCCAAAAGGAATTTTTTCCAAATTTCCCCCGAGAGTCCACACCTCCGCCGTTGACTGGAGAAAGCTTTGACTTTTCCCTTATTGGGCTTGGGCCATTTTGAGATTTTAATCCTTTTGATGTCAAGAGGAAAAAATCCAATTTTCCTCCAATGGTCCGCTTCCCCACCTCTTTGACTTTTCAAACTGCCACGTGTCACAATGGCGCATCTTGAGATGATCCCCAAAAGTTGAGACCTTGAACGAGCACGGGCTTGCCACGTGTCATTACGACGCTCCTTCAAAAACCTTAAGGATTTAAAAATTATTTGGCGGGGGCACGCTTCCACTTTAGAATTCTACTCCATTTTCCCAAAAGGGAAAAACATCCAACTTACCTCCAAAGGCCCCCATCTCCGCCATTAGCTTTGGCACGTGTCCTCCTGTAAGGTCAAAGTGAGACTTTTCCTGCCACTTAAATTGTCTACAATTAGAGCTTGTCGAGCCGTGAGGTGGGTTCAAATTTTTTTCCAAAGTAGCCAAAAAGAAAAAGTTTAAAAATAGATCCACCACACCCCATCCAATCAGAAGAAGCCACATAAGCACCAAAAGAACCAATCAGAATTGAGTGGAGCCATGGGACCAAATTTACCTTTTCACCAAAAAAGCAAAAAGTGATAAGTTAAAGCATTTTCCCATTGTCCCCTGACCAACCAAAAGAAGCCACATGACCATCGAACACCGAGGACTAAATTTGACAAGAAAAAGACACCCGTTAGACCATCAAAATACAAAAAATCACAATTTACACCCCAAACCTGATTTTTTTGCTAAGGATGAAAATTCTTTTGAAACAAAAATAAGTGAATCATGATTCTCGAGCATCTTTTCAACCATGGATTTGGATTTTCAAAGGCATAAAAATATAGATTAACCATTTTTGAGCTTCCATGGTCGGGGAAAAATAGGAAAAATGGCAAGGCCCATGGATTTTGAAGAAATTGGGGCAAAATAGGGCAAACTCGAGAGAATTTTTCAAGGAGGGACATGACAATGGATTTTGCAAACAACTCAAGCATCTCAAATGGAAATAAAAGCTTTCAGAAACCCACATCGAGAGACAGAGAATTTCACAATACGCAGATTAGAGGAAAATAATGGCAAATGGGGTGAGACAGATCTGAGCACTAATAGGACTCCAAGGGAATCTCATGTTGAAACAGTCCTCTTTGTATGCTTTTAGTTCGAGAATATGTCCAAGCAATGCAATCCCGATACATTTTCAACAATTGGATGTAGGAATGCTTCTCCTCCTCACGAGACTTCGCCTAACTAAATTTTCCTTGGCCTATCCCTTGTACCAATATCATGCTCCTCAACATCCCTCAAGGTGTCATGCATTTGTTAATAATGCGATCAACATTATCAAAATTAGACTCATGAGCAACCAACCCTCTAGGAATGGTATTAGTCTTTATCTGGATGATGCCCTTGTCAAACAAGGTTTCCCTCCCCTTTGTTGCACATACCCATGGCTCCAAATCAATGTATTGATCAGCAAATTATCCCTTGTTCTACAAAAATATTCTGATCTGAGCATCATCATCAAATACCTTCCATTGTTTGATGTTTTTAGGGATAGAGGGTCTTGTTAACACTTCCACATCATATTCACAATATGGGGACACTGCGCAACTTTCAAAATGAGACCCAAACACTATAAGTTTTTCTACCAAGTCATTAAACTTCCTATCATGGTGCACAATGTTGAATGAATCAAACATCTCAATGAAATCCCAAACTACATGCTTGTATTGTTTCATTCACTGATTCTTTGTGGCATATAGTTTTCTGACTTGTTTTACAATTAATTTTGAGTCTCCTTTGATAATGATGTCCTTGACACCATATTTCCAAGCAATTCTTAAACCCAACAACAAAGGCCTTATACTCAAGTAATGTTGTTAGTGCACTTAAAATTGAGTTTGAAGGAAAAAAACAAATTTTCCCGACTTGGAGAAAGTAGAACAACACCAGCACCATTCCCAAACTTGGAGCAACCTCCATCAAAAATAGAGTCCAAGGAGAGCCCATTTGTTCAAGGAATTTACATTCTTCAATCTTGTGCTCCTTTCCATCAGCAAATCCTACAAAGTTATCTACATCAACACTTGTGTACAATACCTCATAAGATGCATTATTGGGATCCTCAATAAGGTGCAACATATTATTTTCCCCATACAACTTGACAAGGCTGCCCTCAATTGGAATGGTAGCATAGGACATGTCCATTTGGACACTCCCACAAACACTTGCAGCCCATTTGCTAGACAATAGCATGTCCCACTTGGTCAAGGGTCAACAATGACAACATCAAGTTTTAAATTTCTGCCTGGATAGGCTGCAAGTTGTACCACCAGACCCTTCACACATCCCACCATTGGCACCTCTTTGGAATCCATAGTAGTACACTTCCCATATGTTGTTGTTACCTTGATGTCCAGCTCATTCATGACTTCAAGGGGCATAACATTGCATGATGCCCCTGAGTCAAACATGCAGTTGTGTAGCAATCTATCTTTAATGATTAGAGTGGTGAAGAATGGATCCACATTTAGTTGAGATTCTACTAAGGATGTCCCTAGATAAACCTCAGGTGGTTCATCTAGCTCTTCTGATGCTTTGGTGGTGCTTCTGGTTCTTCAATGACTGGTGGGGTCTCCACAATGTTTATGTTTCTACCTAGGGTAGTCTTCTCCTCTTTTAGTCCAAAATACTCCAATGCCCTCTTCTTGTGCTTAGGGATCCTAAGCAACTCAACAATTGGAACTGAGATCTTGATCTGACTCAAGACTCTGGGAAATATCATAAGGGATAGACTTTGGCAAGGTAGCATTGGAAGGAAGGTTGGCACACTCATTAGATGGCATAGGATTTTTGATAGCTTGGGCATGAGGAGGGGTATGGTTTTTGTTTGGGATAGTAAGGCCCTTGGTAGATGCATCTTTCTTAGGAGCCTCTTTAGGAACATTTAAAAGCAATGGATATTTTGGCTTGGTCTGAGGCTCTATCCCTTTGATAACCCTACTTCTTGTGTTGTGTTCCTTTTCTTGAGCCACAACAACATTCATCAACCTTACTTGATTTGTATGATATTTCTTTTACAACTTTAGCAGCTTTTCGTGATTTGTATGATATTTCTTTGATATTTTTAGTAGCTTTGGTGATTTGTATGATATTTCTTAGATAGCCCCTGCTAAAGTTTTCACAACTTCCTCCAAATCATCAACCTTACTTGTTTGAGGCTTTTCCGAGTTAATTAGTTTTACACCCTCCCTTTTTGGAGGCTTTCCAATTGCCTTGATGTTATTCTCAATTTGTAGGGCCATGGTGAATTCCTGCCTCAGATTAGTAGATATTTTGTCCCTCAATTAGTAAGCATATTTTTTATCAAATGCATCTGAATATTTGATCAAACATGGCTCATCACATGGCCTTATCCTAACAGGAAATCTCCTCAAGATCTTGTTAAACCTTGTGTTGAAATCATGTATTGACTCATTAGGATTCTTCTTGATGTTTTCAAATTATGACAAAAGAAATCTAGGGTCAGTTCTGTCACCATACTGCAATCTAAATGCATTATTCATCTCGGTCTAGGAGTCTATGGAATTATCTGGCAAAGCTTTGTACCAGTCCCCTGCATCTTCTTCCAAAGTATGGACAAACAATTTGATATGTACTTCTTCATGTTCAATCTCAAAGTCTTCCATCATATTGATAAAAACTTTAGATGTCGATCACCGATTATAGCTTTATTTCCTTGGAACTTGGGTAATTTGTTCCTTATATCCTATGTAATTGCATTTAGTTAACCATCCATCCCACTAAAATTTATATGACCAAAGGTGTTTACAACAAATGGAGGTCTGGGTGGGGGAAAGGCCATGTTGTTTTGAGGAGGTGACCCTGAAGGGGTGAAAAATTGATGAGGGGTAGAAGGTCTTTGAAACATAGGGGTATAACTTTCAAACTGGATATCCCCTAAAGACCTAGTTTCTTGGAAATCCTTATCAACTTCAAAAGACAGGGCAGAATGAGAAGCATATTTTTCAAAATCAAATGAAGGCCCTTCTCCAGTTGGAGAATTCAATTCCACAAAGAGGCTACCTGATTCAGAAGCACTTGAATTGTAGTATTCAATAATAGGCTGATCATTCTCATCAATGGAGATCCCCTTTCTTGTCTGCTGATCTCTAATATCTCTCCATGATTTTCTTCCTTCTGATTTTTATTTTCCTAGCTCTAGAAATAATGTCCTAGCAGGATCCCTAGCAAAGAAAGACCTTCTTCCTTCCATCTTTACAAATATTAGTAACAAAAATCACTTGACAGAGGTTAAGACACTGGTACTCTTCAATAATTAGATCAACAGGGAGTCGCCACTAAGGATTTCCACCTTAGTTGTGCAGATGCACTAAATATGATTTGTCAAATGTTTGTCAACACTAGAAACTAGAAATGGAGAGACTCTGAATTTTCTTTACCCAGATCTATCAATGAAAACTAGTGCACTAGGTGTAGAAACTGAAAGAATTGCACTAGGCACTTGGAGTATATAAGAAGTGTTTTACCAGGGTCTGAATATGAACTACAATCACTATCTCCCCAGAACGGTGCCACTCAAAGGCGTTGGTACCCAAATTTATTATCCTTCAAAGTTTGAGTAGCATCACAAGTTTATCAGGAAGCTTAGATACAGATCGATCATGATGAGTCATTTTGTAGCTAGGGATGCGATCTAGTGGAGAAATGGATAGTACCCTCAAGAGGATTTGATCTATCCTCACTATTTTAAGTTGTGCCTTTCAACCAAGGTAAGAGAACCCTTTTTTACCCCGTTGTTTATGGATGAGATGGAGATATCCTTCCTAATGATGTTTTTAAGGAGACCTTGAAGAAAATATTATCATTGCAAAAAAATTTACCTCTCACGAGTTGTCACTCTAGATAGTGGAGATATTCTCTAGGCAAGGTTTAGGCTACTAAAGACATTTGAAATCCTTATTGTTTCTGCATGTTTTCGTAGTATAATTTATGCATTTGTATACACACATGAAAAACAGGGGTAGTATGGGTAGGGTTAGTTATTTTTAAATAAATTTTTGTGGGAGGTGAGGCGTAATGAACTTGATTTTCCAAATCTCTGAGAACTCTTACAAAATGGAAAGTCTAGTTAACATAATACTTGTAATAGCTAAAATGTTCATTTAACCAGAATATGTGCTTCAATGGAGGCCCAGTTTATCACTTTTACATACAACCTATGAGACTCTAACATGAAGGCTCAAGTTGGAAAGACACAACAAAGCATCAAAACCTAAGATCAATCACGCCCGGGGTGCACCCAGAGGCTTACAAACAATCTATGGCAACAAATGAAAGAAAAGTGATTTTAAATCATTTATTTCACCCTCGATGAAAGATCTTCTAAGAAATGAGATTGCATATCCCACTAAACTCACACAAGAATTGAGACCTATGTGATTAAGACATATCTTGATACAAGATTGCAACAAGAACAAGAAAAACTATTTGCAGACATTCGAAAATGAAACAAACACACTTCGCTCAATATCAACACAAAACAACTCAAGTTTGATTAAATTTATCACCAGGGGAAAGTTTCTAGAAAAATATTAGAGCTTGTTAATGGTTGTACAATTGCAACCACCTTGACATGATAAAAATAATACAAAATAGATATACAGATTCTCAAATGGCTTCTCAAAAGACAAGGCTTTGTCAAATTTTCCTCTTGGGAATTTTCTTCAACCTCTAACATTCCAACCATTTACATGAATTTTTTTAACCTTTTAAAACAGCTTACAATGAACCCCTTCTTCCCCAAAAGACAAAAATATTTAATGTACTAGTGATCACCATGATCTCGATCGTGATTCCTAATCGATCTCGTAAAAAGTCATGTCAGTGCTCATGGGGCAGATCTCTTCAAAAATCTCAGCATTCAACTCCTTCATCTAGTAGAACACTCCTCCTTCTATCTTGCCAACCACTTCCGCCCCTAATCTATCAAATTTGGTTCCTTGCGTGCTCGAGAGAAGAAAAATAGAAAATATGATCGAGCTTGAGAGTCAGACCATTTTAATGGTGAAAGATGTCTCTAGATCTCTCCCACCAAACTTAGATATAAAAATTAACTCCCCTCTCTATTTGGCGTGTAGGAAATACCAAGAAATCATGAAGACTCGCACTTCCAAGTGTGTTTCAATAAAAATGGGGGGAAAATCAGATTCAAACTCATAGTTGCCGTTGATCTTTACTTTGAATTTGGGCCGTCCACGTGGAAGATTCAACTTTAAAACAAGCTCGGGGTTTCCTTTGAATTTTTACAACCTTTTGAAAAAATGGAAAAAAATTCCATTTTGCTCCACACCTCCGCCCTTGGGAAATGAGCCTAACACGTGTCCTAAGGTGGGTCCCAGCTGGAACCGCGGCAAAATTCTTCCATTTCACCCCCTTTTTGGAAAAGGGAAAATTTTCAAGTTTTCCCCACAGCTCCGCCCTTGGGAAATGAACCTGACACATGTCCCAATGTGGGTCCTAGTGGAACCATGCTTCCTTTTTCATTTTTAACTTTTTTCTCCCAAAAGGAAATTTTTCCAAATTTCCCTCGAGAGTCCGCACCTCCGCCATTGACTGGAGCAAGCTTTGACTTTTCCTTATCAAGCTTGTAGGCCATTTTGAGATTTTAATCCTTTTGATGTCAAGAGGTAAAAATCCAATTTGCCTCCGATGGTCTACTTCCCTACCTCTTTGAATTTTCAAACTACCATGTGTCACAATGGCACATCTTGAGATGATCCCCAAAAGTTGAGACCTTGAATGAGCGCGGGCTTGCCACGTGTCATTATGGCGTAACTTCAAAAACCTTAAGGCTTCTAGAATGATTTGGTGGGGGTGCGCTTCCATTTTAGAATTTTACTCCATTTTTCCAAAGGGGAAAAACATCCAACTTACCTCCGAAGGCCCGCATCTCCGCCATTAGCTTTGCCACGTGTCCTCCTGCAGGGTCAAAGTGAGACTTTTTACCTGCCTCTTAAATTTGCTCCAATCAGAGCCTAGCGGGGCCGCGGGGTGAGCTCAAAATTTTTTCCAATAGTATCCAAAAAGAATAAGTTCAAAAATAGACCTGTTGCACCTTATCAAATTAGAAGAAGCCACGTAAGCACCAAAAGAACCAATCAGATTTGAGCGGGGCTACGGGACCAAATTTGCCTTTTTGCCAAAAAAGTAAAAAGTGATAAGTTAAAGCATTTTCCCGTCATCCCCTAACCAACCAAAATAATCCATGTGACCACTTGAACATTGAGGACTAAATTTGATAGGAAAAAGACACCCGTCAGACCGTCAAAAATACAAAAAATCACCATTCACACCCAAAACTTGATTTTTGCTAAGGATGAAAATTCTTTTGAAACAAAAACAAGTGAATCATGATTCTCGAGCATCTTTTCGACCATGGATTTGGATTTTCAAAGGCATACAAATATAAATCAACCATTCTTGAGCCTCCATGGTTGAGGAAAAATAGGAAAAACAGCAGAGCCCGCGGACTTTGAAGAAATTAGGGCAAAAATAGGGCAGACTCGAGAGACTTCTTCAAGGAGGGACATGAAAATGGATTTTTCAAACAACTCAAAGAATTTCAAATGGAAATAAAAGCTTTAAGAAAACCCACATCGAGAGATAGAAAATTTCACAATATGCAGATCAGAGGAAAATAATGGCAAATGGGGCGAGACAGATCCGAGCACCAACATGCCTTCCCTCCACAAATCTATAAAGAATTATGTGTGACAGTGTGATGCATATCAAAGAATGGGGAAGCCTACACTATCCATGGAAATGCCTCTCAATCCTCAGCTGGTCTTAGGACCATTTGAGAAATTGGGAATTGATTTCATTACACCTTTTGATCCCCCATCTTTTGGGAAAACATACCTATTGGTGTGCACTAGCTACGTCACGAAATGGGTCAACGTTCAAGCACTGACATCTGCCACTAAGAATGTTGTTAGTAAATTTCTATACAATCACATAATGCTAAGATATGGTGCCCCTCAAGCACTTGTATCTGATCATGGACCTCAATTTGTGTCTATAATGATTGGCACTTTTCTAGAAATCTATTGAATAAAGCACCAAAAATTGTCACCATACTATCACCAATCCAATCGGTAAGTAGAGGTGAAAAACCAAGAATTTGAGAATGTTTTGATGAAAGTGGTCAACTCAGATAGGAAAAATTGGGTACCAAAAGTCCCCGTGGCAGTTTGGGCCTATAACACGACCTAGAAAACCACTACAGGTTTTCCCCCTTATGAGTTGGTATATGGAAAGAAGCCACTATTACCTATAGAGTTCGAGTTACGCACATGGAGAACAACACTGGAAATCAACATCAATTTGGATGAAGCACAATGAGAATGAGTGATGTAATCTGAACAAATTGGATGAAATGAGGATGGAAGCACAACAATAAACAAAAATTCTCCAACATTAGAGGAAGACATGGAATAATTCTCATATCAAATACAAGAAGTTTAACGAGGTAGAATGGATCTTACTCTTTGATTCCAAATATCAATAGTTTAAAGGTAAGCTACAAACATGTTGGTTGGGACCATATCAGATCAAAAAAGTGTTTGATAATAGCTCTGTGATACTATTACCAATTGATGGTGATATAAGGACTCTTCTTGTGAATGGACATAAACTGAGGATGGTTCATCGTCTTCTAGACAAGGAAACCTTCACCAACAACATCATGTTGAGCAAGGAAATGGATGCAGAGGAGGCACTTAGCCCCTCCTATTAGGATTAATTGTTGTTTTTCAATTTAAATAAAGGAGGATGATCATGAATTTGATCTTATTCCCTTAGTTAGTTGTATTGTTTTCAATAAAAGCATAAATATTCATTGTTTAAAAGACCACTAATCACATTTTATCTCAAACTACAAGATGTGGAAATCTATGGATATCGGAAGTTGAACTGGCATGGGTAAGTGCATTCTAATTCACTACGATATTTCCTTATGAAGAAATTCCCCATTTCATGTACTTATCATAATTGCATCCCTACATAATGGTCGATGCATTTTTTTGAAATATCATTCCAAATATTATGACACAAGATTGTAATGTCCCCTTTTCCTGCGCCAAAATCCTAAGGGCCAGGTCGAGTCTAAGCCATGGTCAGACCCAAGGGGGTTTGGATGCTTTGGGAGCTATTGGGAAGGGGCCACATGGTTCTAATATTCTATTTTTGCATTGAGGGTCACTTTTGGACCATGACGACTTAAAGGGGAAAAGTAACTTAAGTTATTTTTATTTTATTGACCCCTCCATGGAATGAAACGCGTCTAGGTCTATTGGGGATTTTGCCTTGGAAAGTATATAAGGAGTTGGGACAAAAAGGAGAGAAAAAAATTTCTCATACATTTTAGCCTCTTTCACGTGCAACTATTGTTGTGTATCTACAAATTGTGGAGTGAAATCCCACAGGACCCTAACTTCGGTGGTGAGAGACTCATTCCTAGCTAGTAAGACATTCTTCGGTAGTGAGATATCTACCCTAGTCTGTCATTTTTGGAGCCGCTTTCAGGGATGTTTTATAGAGATAATAATAGAGGATTCAGAGGAAGGGTTTGAGTATTTTTGGGGGAATTTGGGGAAGATAACATAGGGCTTTCGGATTAGATTAACTAAGCCATTTGGGCGGGCGTGGTAGCATGTTGAAGGCATCTTCATTAATTTTTGAACCTTTTCCCAGCTAGGTGACTTGTAGCCTTTATTTGGAGTGTTTTCTAGTTAGTCCCCTTCGAATCCAAAGGTTGAAATGTCATTTCCTATACCCAAGTTAATGTTATTTCCAAAGACCATTAATTTTTGCTCTTGTATTTGGAGAATTATGAACCTCTAAAGTTTTCCAATTTGTTTGGGGCACGCCTGTGTTTTTACCTCGCAGCATTTTAATTTGTGTAAAACTCCAAAAATAGTGTTATTATGTCCTTTATAATAATATCAAGGTCTCTTTAAATTTTCAAGCAATCTGAAGGAAAAGGTTCGAAAGAACAAGGAAAAGGAAAGGGTAAGCATAAAACAAACTCTACTGTTAAGAAGGAAGATGAAAAAATATTTTGTAATCATTGTAAAAAAAACCATGATGAGTCTAAATGTTGGAAATTACATCCTGAAAAGAAGCCTAAATGGATGGTTAAGAAAGGAAAAGAAAAGAAAACAAACACCGTAGTGCATGATCTTGGTTCTGATTCAGGTGATGAAACCAAAATCACAGCTATGGGTTTACAAGGTAAATCAACTCTTTCAATTTCCAACAATAGCACTACAGATGTTGCATCTTCTTCTAGTAAACAAACTACACCTGACGATAAGAAAAGAAATGAGCTTTTCCACATTAGAGTAATTTCAAAGCATACGAAAATTGATACTCTTTTTGATAGTGGATCTCAAGCTAATTTGATTTCGAGGAGGTTGTTAAAAAACTAGGACTCAAAACTACACCACATCCTAAGCCTTATCCTTTGGGTTGGGTTTGTGATGATGCAAAATCACTAGAGTAACTAAAACTTGTACTTTCAGATTTGCCATTACAGAGATAAGTTTATTGATGAGGTTGAATTGGATATAGTGCCTTTGGATATTTGTGGGGTGGTTTTGGGAAGTCCTTATTTGTATGATCGTAAAGCAATCTTCTATAGGGAAGAAAATAAATATTTGCTTGTAAAGGATGGAATTGAGTTTATTATTAGAGCTCACCGTGAAAAGAATAATCTATCCTTGGTAACTGCAGGTCAAATGAAAAGGCTTGTCAACTCAAGCAAAAGTTTTGTGCTCATGGTGGTCAAAGCCAAGGAAAAAGAAAATGAGATGGCTTTTGAGACTTGCGATCTAAAACATAAGGATGAATTGGTAAGAATTGTTTCTCAATTTGATGATGTTTTTCAGGATCCACAAGGTCTACCTCCCAAAAGAGGGGTTCAACATGAGATACATTGCTTGCTTCAGGATGCATCTCTTCCCAATATCGGAATGTACGGGTTCATGTCGTAGTAGAGAAAAAGGAAATCAAGAGACAGCAATAGAACTTTTGGCTCAAGGTATAATTCGCCCAAGTACATCCCCATGTGGTTCACCAATTATATTGGTTCCTAAGAAGGATGGCACTTGGTGAATGTGTGTTGATTTCCGTGCTTTAAACAAGATTACTATAAAGAATCGTTACCCTCTTCCTAGAATAGATGATTTACTGGATCAATTAAGAAATGCAATTTATTTAACTAAGTTAGACTTAAGAAGTGGTTATCACCAAGTAAGAATTGCAGAAGGTGATGTTTGGAAAACTGATTTTAAAATGAAACAGGGATTGTTTGAATGGTTAGTGATGCCTTTTGGTTTGTGCAATGCACCGGCAACATTCATGAGAGTTATGAATGAAATTTTTAGACCATTCATTGATAATTTTGTTATTGTCTACTTAGATGATATTCTTATTTTCAGTAAATCATGGGATGAACATATTAAACACATCCAGAAAGTCTTAGATGCACTAAGGAGAGAAAAATTGTATTTGAAGATGTCAAAATGTGAATTTGGTAAAACATCTTTAATTTATTTGGGGTATATTGTAGGAAATGGAGAATTGAAAATTGATCCTGCAAAAATAGAGGTTATTGTGAAATGGCCTAGACCCACAAATGTGACGGAAGTTAGAAGTTTTCTAGGTGCGATTCAAGATCTTGGAGGAAATTTATTGCTAACTTCTCATTTATTGCATCTCCTTTGCATGCTTTGACAAGTATTAAACAGGTCTTTCAGTGGGGAGGAAAACAACAAAAAGCATTTGATACACTGAAAGAGAAGATAAGTACCGCTCCGATCTTGGCACTTCCAGATTTACAACATTCATTTGAGATTGAGACGGATGCTAGTGACTACGCAATGGGGGCAGTTTTGATGCAGAACAAACGACCAGTGTGTTACCATTCAGAAACCTTTACAAGTGCGGTAAGAAACTATCCAACTTATGATAAAGAGTTGTATGCTTTGGTTCAAAGTGTTAAAAAATGGAAGCATTATTTAATGGGAAAAGAAACAATTATCCATACTGACCATCAACCGCTTCAATATTTACAAACACAAACCAAATTGCAGCAGTCTAGACATTTCAGGTGGATGGGATTTTTGCAACAATTTCATCTTGTAATCAGGTATAAAAAAGGTATTCAAAACAAGGTTGCCGACATGTTGTCCAGACCACCAGTGGTAGTAGCATCTATCCTTTTACAACATAGTTCTTTGGCTCATGTTAGTTACAAGGAACAATATGCAAATGATGTTGATTTTAGAGAAGTGTATGAGGATTTAGTAAGTGGGAAACAAGTAGGAGAAAAAGATTATCATTTGCATGAAGGATTGTTATATCATTCGGAAAATTTATATTCCGTAAAATGAGCATGTGCATATGATTAGGGAAGCACATACTTCTCTTATTTCAGGGCATTTTGGTGTAAGTAAGATAGTTGCACATTTACAAAAATATTGCTATTGGCCTAGAATGCATGAACATGTAAACCGATATATTAAGGGGTGTGTTCTTTGTGCCACAAGCAAGCCAAGTAATAGGAAATTAGGACTTTACACTCCTCTTCCCGTTCCAACACGTCCTTGGGAAAGTGTTTCCATGGACTTTGTAGGAGGCTTGCCCATGACACGGAAAAAACATGATTACTTATATGTGGTAGTGGACAGATTTAGCAAAATGTGTGTGTTGGTTCCATGTACTAAACAAATAACTGGTGAGGGAACTGCACATTTATTCTTTCAGTTTGTTTGGGTTCATTTTGGTTTACCTACTTCAATCATATCTGATCAGGATTCTAGATTTCTTGGGGAATTTTGGTCAACATTGTGGGGATTAATGGACACAAAACTGAAAAAATAGCACTCACTTTTCATCCACAGGCCGATGGTCAAACAGAGGTTGTAAACCGCACAGTGGTACAATTACTTAGGGGCTATAGTAACAAACATCCTAAATTGTGGGATGAACATCTTTATTATGTGCAACATGCTTATAATCGTGCCTTACATTCTTCTACTTTGAAGTCTCCATTTGAGACTTGTTATGGATATCTACCTAATTCTCCATTAGATATATATTATGGACATGAAACTATTGTTAATAGTGCAAGTGATTCTGACAAGGCTAAAAGATTTGTGCAGAGAATACAACAGGTTCATCAGTATGTCCATGAACAATTGGAGAAAAGCTAGGCTAAGTACAAAGCTAGGCATGATAAACATAGAACTGATCACAAGTTCAAAGTTGGTGATTCAATTTGGCTTCACATCAGCAAGGAAAGACTGACAGGTGAAGGTAAAAAATTGAAACCGATACGGTATGGTCCGTTCCAAATATTGGAAAAAATTGGTAACAACACTTTTCGGTTAGATTTACCTCCATATATGCAAATCTATTTAGTTGTAAATGTTGAGAATTTAAGATTGTATGAACCAACTATGATTGTTGATCATGATGATTCTAACATTATTCCTTCCATTGATGATTTTGCTCCCGAGTATCTTGATGAGTTGCAGAAGACATCATTTTGGACAGAAAGTAAGAACTTCGCGAAGGGGTGATATTGAATATCTTTGTGTTGGGTTCGAGGCATGCATCCGAACAAGGAAAAATGGATGGAAACCGGAGAGGTGAGGGAGAAATACCTCACCTATTCACCAATTAGGTTGACTTTTGGGGTCCAAAAGTTTCTCGGTGGGAGGAATGATCTAGAGGATCCTCACAGAGAAACACCGATCTAAGATCTTCTCAGAAATTGTTGTAGTCATTTTTAAAGCGTGGGGAAAAATTATACGACTCCGACGACAGATGACTTGTTTGCAGGAAACGAAGCTCGTTTGCAAAAGTTATAGCTGCTGAAATTTTTGGGCAACTGGCAAATTTTGGAGTTTTTGTGCAGGTTGGACGTGTGCACGCTTGCCAAGTGTTGCGATCGTATTGCGACACATGGACGAATTGTGTGACGTATTAAAAAAATGGGTTTTGGAACGCCGGTCTTGGACACTCGATCTCGGACAAATGGACCCCGCTATTTACTGGCTGGGGGCCCTCAGCCAGGTTCGACACACTCGATTATGGAGGGGTGCCTTGGCCTCCTTCTCATTTAACCATGCAACCAACTTGTGTATATAAACCTCTATATTTGCCTTTGCGCCATGCATGTGGGACAATGGACATGTATTATTTAAATTATCCACGCCTTATAACCTTATTGCACTTTCCACGCATATTCCTATTCATTTCAACGCATATTTCTCCAACTGTCCACGCATTAGTCTAACTTACCAAGCATATTGTAAACTGCCACCGTGTTAAGACTATACCATGCGCATATGATGGGATTGTTGGCGCCCAAAACTAAACATGCGCCAACCCCTATGCAATGCATCCTATCTACAACGCCCTCCACATAGGCTTAGGCGGCTTTTAAGCCACTCAACAACCGCACCCACTATGTATATAAAGTGTTGACCGAGTTTTCATGCGCCCAATGTGGGATTTTAATCCCAAAAGGATAAACTAAAAAAAAGGAGGAGAATGGAACTCGGGTGGGCCGAGTAAAAAGATAAGCGCCCAGCCGTCATACCAGGAGGCGCATAAACAATATAAATAGGGTGATATTCTATTTGTAATGCATTCGGGACTGTGTAGTAATATTGTAATGCTCATATCTTGAGCTAGGAGTGGAGTTTGAAGGAGATGTAAAAAGCAACCCCTGTTATTTTTGACAGAGGAAGACTGTGAGAAGGTTAGAATTTTGTAGAATTATTTGTAAAGGATTATTTTCAAGATTCTAATAGATCGGTCCCATTCAACCGGACCCGGAGACGTAGGCCTCAAGCGCCGAACTCCGTTATCAATTCTTGCGTCACGTTGCTGGTGAATCCTCTTCATTTCTTTCAGTATTTACATAGTACTTGCAGTTTTTATTCTTTTATTAAAAATACAAAAAGAAATAATGCACAATTTTTATCGAAAATCAATACAAAGCAAGAAAATGTGTGTACACAATTGCTAGTTAAATTTGGTTTTCGATCAATCTACAAATTGTGGAGTGAAATCCCACAGTGGACCCTAACTTCGGTGGTGAGAGACTCATGCCTAGCTAGTAAGACATTCTTTGGTAGTGAGATATCTACCCTAGTATGTCATTTTGGAGCCGCTTTCGTGGGATGTTTTATAGAGATAATAATAGAGGATTCAGAGGAAGGGTTTGAGGATTTTTGGGGGCATTTGGGGAAGATAACATAGGGCTTTTGGATTAGATTAACGGAAGCCATTTGGGCAGGGCGTGGTAGCATGTTGAAGGCATCTTCATTAATTTTTGAACCTTTTCCCAGCTAGGTGACTTGTAGCCTTTATTTGGAGTGTTTTTTAGTTAGTCCCCTTCGAATCCAAAGGTTGAAATGTCATTTCCTATACCTGTTAATGTTATTTCCAAAGACCATTAATTTTTGCTCTTGTATTTGGAGAATTATGAACCTCTAAAGTTTTCCAAATTGTCTCCTGGGCACGCCGTGCTTTTTCCGGCAGCATTTTAATTTGTGTAAAACTCCAAAAATAGTGTTATTATGTCCTTTATAATAATATCAAGGTCTCTTTAAATTTTCATGTAATTCACGAGGATATTTTGGGAGATTTTAATTTTCTTTAGTCCGTTGTCCTTATTGTAAAAATCTGCAAAAATCAGTATTTTATTTGGCTACAAATTTTCAATATTTTGTGCATTTTTAATTAGTATCACATAATGGATATTACTTGTGGTATCGATTTGTTGTTCCTCCAGCCTGTTTGGGTTAAATATGGTAGTTTGGAAAGATCTCAATGTGGGTTTTATGAAGGAAATGTTCACCAACATGGTGAAACAATAGGAAGCCACTAACCTTTATTTGAGTCAGCTCACTTAGAATTTGAATCAAAGAAAATCTTGGGACAATAAGGAAAAAGGTGAGAACAATAATAAAGGGCACCCAATAGAGGTGATTGATGAGGATTCTTGTTGGAGGAAATACCAATCTTTGAGTAAGGGTTTCAGAGATAATATGTCATTTCTAGATTATTGCATGATGAAGATTGGTAGCAAGCCCAAGCGAGATCATCATATGTCGAAGTACCTGAATTACAAAAGAACTCATTTGTAGAAGAAGCTTCTAGACAAAAGGGTATGATTTCCATTGAGAAAAATAATTGCATTAGTGAAACTTTGCTTGTTAGAGAAATTATTCCATCTCAGGAGAAGAAATGTTTTTATGCAAGCAAGGATGATGTAATGGAAACTCTTAAAAAGTTTGAAGAATGGAATAGCAGAGCTAGAGCTGCTAGGTTGATAGCGACTCAAGAAAGACAACACTTACAAGAGTTCAAGGAAATGATGAGGGAAATTGATGTAAGGAAGTCTACACCCACAAAAGAAGACTCTATGGAGCAGCTGGCACATGAGGAGGAGCCTCACATGGACACTTGTGTAAAATTACAAAGATGTTATAATTTCCAAACCAATAACTTTTGATCATCTTTCGATACTTTCAACGAGATACTCAGCAACAATGTTGGGTGCAGCTCAACATATGTCTATCTTAAACACAGAGAGGACATTGATGGCCTTGAAAGGTATGAAGGGCACATTAATGTGTCTTATTTATTATTTCCTATTCCAATTTATTTCCATCATGAGATGCATGGTATGGTAGATGATGAAGTATTCATCATGGAGTTTGTTGGATCATTGCTCCAACTATGTGTATATGAGCATCTTGTGGATGATATATGGTGGCAAGTTTTATCTCACTTAATATATACAAGGGCTCATGGGAATTATAAGGTATGGGATCCTGGTAATATGTGGCCATTATCCAAAACTATCAATTCTGATTTTGAAAACTTTGTGACTGATTTCATAAGCAAAAGAAGGAATTCAAATGTGTCTTTTGGGATTACAAGTGTTGAAAGCATGATTTATTGATTAGAGATGCTTGTGGTGTAAGCGGGAGAGTACCTCTCAAGGTACTAGCATTGGTTCAATGATTGCTAAAAAGGGTAAGAGCATATTTTTTAATGATCTTCAACCTGTTGGACTGTGTATAACAGAAGTCATAATGAGAGGATAAAATAGCAATATGGGACAATAGGGTCAAAGAGGTGAGAGTGGACATTTAGGGAAGTGGCCTCCCCATTCTTCTTCAGGGCCTTTAGGGCTTCATGAACCTTCTTTCTTGAAGGATCCAGAAGTTTCACAGGTATAGCAACCAGTAGATATTTTGGATGAGGAGTCTTGTTGGGAGAGGAACCAGACCTTGAGTGAGGGCTTTCATAACAACATGTCATTCTAGGAATATTACAAAATGAAGATTGGTAGTAGACCCAAGAGAGATCATTAGAAATAGGTACTAGAGTTACAGAGGAGATTGGGATAGATTTCCATTCCACACTTTGATGGTTCTAAGAAGTGTACTTGCACCATCTTGGGTTCAAAAGTTGAAGACATACTCCGACTTGAATCCTATACATGAGGAAGATGCAATTAAGTTTGCAATCTTACATCTTGAGGGAGACACTCATGATTGGTGGCATCATGGGTTGATTACACATGGACACATACACATTACTACTTATGTAGAGTTCACACAGAGGCTGGTGAGCAGATTTGATAGGAGGGACCCGATGTATTTCGGGGAGTGTGGACTCATTGAGACAAACCAGTCCCCTGACCAATACATCAAATATTTTTAGAGATTATCACCATGGTACCTGATGTCACAGAGATGGGGTTGATTTCACTATTCATAATAGGTTTGACGAATGCTTTCACTAGGTTTGTGAAGGCATTTGAACCTTCTTCTTTGCACGAGGTTGTTAGGAGAGCTCAGGACTTGGATTTATCCACTCCAAAGTCGAGGGTTCCACCTCACATTTAGCAAAGGGAACCTCCATCTGGATCGATGAACTTCAGTAGAGGGAGCCTCCACCAAGGTAGGAGGTGGCTAAGAAGCCAATCATTTCCCGAGAGGACAAAGATGAGTTGAGGTGAAAGAAACTATGTTTCAATTGCCACACACCTTGGATTCCAGGACATGATTGCAGAGGTAGAGGGAAGGCCCAATTCATTGAGGTATTCAAGGAGAGCAAGGGTGATAGAGGTGAGGAGTTAGAGACTCATGAGATGGATGATGGAGATGGGTTTGTGTTGGATAATGTTGATGCGGGGCAAGAGGAGGAGAGATTTCCTCGAGATTATAGTCACATTGTTTAGTACTACGATGTATAAGGAATTTCGGATTAGAGGAGTTATGCAGGGTTAGCGAGTTGGGGTACTCATTGATATTATGGCAACCCACAACTGTATTGATGCCTCATTGGTTGAGAGGTGAGGACTACAGACAAAGGATTTTGAGGGCCTCAATGGGGTTGTAGCCAATGGAGAGTCTATGAGGTGCACATGGCGGGTTCCCCAAGTGAGCATCACGATGGGTAACTATACAGTTACCGATGATCTCCACATCATTGGTATGGGAGTGACCAACATAGTGTTGGGAGTGTAGTGGCTTCACTCTCTTGGTGAGTTTCGGACTAACTTTTAGACAATGGAGCTGAAGTTTAAATCCGAGGGTAGGAATGTGATTTTGAGGGGATTATCTACAGAAGCACCTAGGGTGGTTACAGCTGAGGGGATGGAGAGGACGTTCCGGCATGGTGAGGAGTTTTATTATTGTAGATCGATGCAGTAGGATGGATGTGGATGTGACCAGCAATGTTACACATGAGACAGTTACAAAGATTGGGGTTACAGGTTCAGATCCTCTGAGTTTATCATTATGTTGGTTATCTAAGGGGTCGATAGACTGGAGATCTCATTTGCTTGTTGAGTACTCCAAGAACCGACACACTTGTGAGATTTTGGATGGTCACATACAGGATGACACCTACAGATTGGAGGATGAGATGATATTCTATCATGGTAGATTATACCTTGTGTTAGACTCAGGGTTGAGGATGGAGATATTGCGACATGTGCATTATTCTTTCGTGACCAAACACCTGAGCTTCGATGAGACCTACAAGTTCATATCAGAGAGGTTCAGATGGCCTAGGTTGATTGAGGATATCCCCAACTTCATACAAGGATGTACAGTTTGTCGTTATAACAAATCAAATCTTACAGGTTCATCATGTTCTAAGTCAATAGGGATAGCACTCCTATGTATTTTACTGCTTCTAGGCACAGTGGGCATTTCACCCATGTGCTAGTCAGTGGAAGGATGGAGTTGACTCAATTACCTAGTTTTTCAGTAGGTTATCACTCATCACAGGAGGTGAACTATGTGGAGTTGACATTGTCGGTTGACCATGTACTAGAATCTTGGGATTTTTCCCCATGGGACACATCAAGATACATTATGAGGAGTTGTACTCTCACACCAATGTGGGTCATGTGGGAGAGTTGGCACACTTTGTGCATATACAAGTTATTTCACAAGTTGATCTAGGGAGTTCTATAGGATTCAGAGTGGACTTTCATACCCAAGAGTTGATTGGAGAGGCAGTGAGTGATCACATGATGACAACCTTGCATTGGCAGGGATTGGACAGATTGGAAATTTCGGTGCGGGTACCAATGGAGAGTCGGTTTGGGTATCATTCTACTTCACGGACACCATTTCTCTTGATACCATATGGAGGTCATGATGACTGCATGGGGTTTCTTGGTTACTTCAGATTACACCAATCCTTGGTTGATGGCAGGGTGAGGTGGAGAAACTTACGACGCGATATTCAGTTTCTGTAATAGGACAAGATAATGCTTGGGGTCAAGCATTTCTTGGGAAGGGAGGACTGTAATGTCCCCTTTTCCTGCGTGCCAAAGGCCTAAGGGCTAGGTCGAGTCCAAGTCGTGGTCAGACCCAAGGGGTTGTGGACGCTGGGAGCTATTGGGAAGGGGCCACATGGTTCTAATATTCTAATTTTGTGTTGAGGGTCACTTTTGGACCATGGCAACTTAAAGGGGAAAAGTAACTTAAGTTATTTTTATTTTATTGACCCCTCCGTGGAATGAAATGCGTCTAGGTCTATTGGGGCTCTTTTGCCTTGGAAAGTATATAAGGAGCTGGGAGAGAAAGGAGAGAAAATTTTGTCACATACATTTTAGCCTCCTTCACGTGCAGCTATTGTTGCACATCTACAACTTATGGAGTGAAATCCCACATGGACCCTAGCTTTGGTGGTGAGAGACTTGTCCCTAGCTAGCAGGGCATTCTTCTAGAGAGAGATCAACCCTAGTATGTCATTTTGGAGCCGCTTTCGGGGATGTGTCATAGAGATAATAACAGGGGTTCACGGGAAGGGTTTGAAGATTTTTGGGGGCATTCGGGGAAGATAACAGAGGGATTTCGAATCAGATTAATGACAACCATTTAGGTAGGGCATGGTAGCATGTTGAAGGCATCTTCATCAATTTCGACCCTTTTCTCAACTAGGTGACTTGAAACCTTTATTTGAAGGGTATTCTAGTTAGTCCCCTTCAGATCTAAAGGTTGAAATGTCATTTCCTATACTTGTTAATTTTATTTCCAAAGACCCTTAATTTTTTCTCTTGTATTTGGAGAGTTACGAACCTCTGAAGTTTTCCAGCTGTTTGGGGCACGCTGTGCTTTTTCTGGCAGCATTTTAATTTGTGTAAAACTCCAAAAATAGTGTTATTATGTCCTTTATAATAATATCAAGATCTCTTTAAATTTTCATGTAATTCGAGTGGATATTTTAGGATATTTTAAGTTTCTTTAGTCCCTTGTCTTTATTGTAAAAATCTGCAAAAATCAATATTTTATTTGGCTACAAATTTTCAATATTTTGTGCATTTTCAAGTAGTATCCCATAAGGGATATTACAGAGGTGGGGTATAATAATTCTTAATTATGGAGGGTATCACTGGTATCAGGATTCCAAGAAAAGAATGCACTGTTTTCTAGGAGGGACAAGTGTCAATACCATTTTAAATGAGATGATATGTGTGGTACCACATAATATACCTTCCCATGCATGCCCGGTCCTGTCAAATTTTCACGCTGCCAAATTTGTGCCGACTTCAGAAATTCAATGATTTAGGTGCATTTCAAATTGATCCTTATTAACCACTTCTTGTCATTGTTTGGTGAATTTGAACACGTCATTATCACTGTCATTATCTTATACTGTGGGTTCAAGAATGCCATTGTTCTTGTTTCTCTACTATTTGGATTCTCCTTCACCATGGGACAAAAGAAAAATTCAGATCTAGATTCTCTAGAACCCATTACTCAAGAACGCCATGATTCATAGGTATTTTATGATTCTAGTTGGCTTGAATTCATATGGAAATTTGAAGGTTTTGATGAAAGTGTAGTGGATGAATTCTGGTAAATTTTGAAGCTACTTGCTCACACGTTGGAGGAAAGAGAGTGGAAATTACTAGCCATGTTGTTTCTGAACTATCTAGTTTACCAGATTTTGGTCTAAAAGTGATGACAAATGCTCCCCTCAAGGAATTTTTGCTCTATTTCATGTGGATGGTGAAGCATTTCTTGAGGTAATCCTTACCTCCCAAGGTGCTTAGAAAGGAGTTAAGAGGGAAAGTTTTCCCAGAATTTGGAGAGAGGTAGCTAAATGGGTTAATAGATACTTTATATGTGACAGCCAATTATCTGTGCTAGGTGGAGATTCACTCAAAATTATCATTCATTTAAAGAAAGGTTGCATCAAACCTACACTCAGGGTGAATTTACTAGAATATTTGGCTAATGCAATTATCAAAGTAGGCCAAAAATACAAGAATGGAGGAGGAAAGGCAGCGCTAAAGCACCCAGGGCTCATTCAATTACTCTTCTTGCATCAAGTTTTTACACGAAGAAGAGAATGCTTGAGCGTATGAGTGTGGGGGAGGGTTTCAAGCTAAATCGGTGTAAAAGGGGTCATCTTCCATACCTCAACCCACTATCGAGTCAGCCTCTTACCTTCCACAAGAGAATGTGGAGGAACCTGGTAGTCAATGGTAGGTGGAGGAACTTGGTACTCGGGATAATTTTTAAAAATACGGTAGTTAAGTGAGCCATCACTCTACACCTTCCAATTCTTAGGGTAAGAACACCTTTCCTCTCTATTATTTTATTTCACTACGGCCACAAAGGTCCTGTACATTGCATAAACATGGAAGTTCTTAGCCAAATGTTTTTGATGTTGATTTTGCTCCTATTCGGGAAGAGAAGGGTGAGGTAGAAACCCTGGATGTCCCTGATGACAAATCACCAGACGTTATATTCACTATAGCTATCCCTACCCCGTAGAGCTTGGATATTCCCACATCTTCAGATATCAACTCAAGATCTCCGGAAACGCCTCTTTTGTACCTAAAGCACAGATTCTCACTCCACAATCAATTACAATGGAGATTGGTATCCATGGTTTATTTAAAGCTAATGTACCAAGAGGTTATTTGGAAGATATTTTAATCTTTAAAGAATAGTTGAAAGGTATGAAAGAAATAAATGTCTTTGCAAACTAAATTTACCCAACAAATAATAGAAAAGGTTAGAGAAATCACAACTTTACAAGTAGAATTTAGTAGCCTAAAGCGACAAAGAGATATAGGTCTTAGTATTTTGAATGATATCAATCAATTATCTCTTCAGAATTTAGAATTAAAGAAAGAAAACAAAAATTAAAGGGAGAGATAGAAATCAGAAAAAATGAAAAACAAAAATTGCAATCTCTTTTGGACTTTGTTTGTCCTTTAGCCTGTAAGCTCATGTCTTGTCAAAAACTGTCTTCGACCTATAGTATGTTTGTTTAGGAACAATTTTACTCTTGGAAGTTATTGAGGTTGTGTTTTTAGGAGCCTTATGAAGCTCCTGATGGTAATAATTTTCTATCCATTTACAAAACCAGTACCCTTGATATTCAAAATCTACTCTGTGAGTTCTACCTCTATAACATGTTAGTCTCCAATGTCCCTTCTTCATTAACTTTTTTGTGGGGTATTTTCAATTAAAATCTTTTCAGTCCTTACTTGAATCAGATTGTGTGGGGTGAGCAGATGGATATCTTCAATCAAACAGCTGACAAGATAGGATTCTATATTATGCATACACACATCACAATAATGTGGCTATGCGAAAGAACTTCATATATCTTTACTACCAAGATGGTATTGGAGAGAATACTTTGCATGAGTACTATGGAAATTTGTGGAGGACTTTGAAACTTATAGTCAAAGAATACTTTGGGGAAGCAAGGCGATCCTGCGATAAGAGGTAGGACACCTTGAGTTTACCATTAAAGAGAAGAGAGTTTATTTCACCTCAAAATTTGAGTTGGAGTATCAGACAAGGAGATGCACTCATCACCATAATTTGTCAATTATCATAAAAGAATGATAAACAATACAATGATGAATGGGTGGGACTGTAGGTAAGGCCACCTCTTCTCCTTAGCCCAACTACAACTTGGTAGAATAATGCTTCCCAATCCAATGAGAGTTTCATATCTTGGGTCAAAGTAATTTCAAATACTCAGGGATGTAAATGTACCAGGAAGTAATATGCTAACCAATTTGAATGTTATGACATGGCCGAACAACTTGGTCATAGGGAAGGGAATAAATGAGTTGCATTGGGACATGTAAGAGGTAAAGTGCAGGGGAAATGATGAGTACATTATATGGATAATTTATATCATTCATATGATTGATAATTTTTCATTTAAACATAATTTTCTAATGCATGGGGATGCTTTGTATAGGTATATCTTCATGATTTTAATGTATTTTCCTTGCTTTTGCTCATGCAACCTGATTAACCATATAAATTCCTACTAACTACCCTCATGAGAGAAATGTGGTGATATGCATAGGAAAATAATGAACGTTTATTGCCAAAGCAATTAAGGAACCTCGAGTTTAGAGTTGGAGTGCAGAAGTGGAAGAATTTTCCATCTATCGGCCTATAAGTATGGGTCTTGTTTCTAATAATCCTATAGGAATTTATGAGTCTTGATCAATATTGTTAGTGGAAGACATTAGTGTTAGTAATTTTGGCGTATTCTGTAACCACCTATGTCTATATAAAGACACCTCCTTGAAGAACAATTTAGTAGTTGGTAATATTTATAATGTGATATGGTCGGTTGCATTTAGTACTTTTACTTTCCGCACTGAATATGTCATGGAACTTATTTGAATTAATATAAGGAGATATCATTTTGAGAATCTTGAGCTGTTAAGATTTCCTCTATCCCAAGGAAGAGAAAGGGCCCACTCGACCAAGGAGATAGGAGGCTATTTACGTTTACATACGCATATGATTTTCTGATAAGTCATAATCACTCAGTTCCTTTACTGTAATTTCTATTTCAATGTGTTTCATGCAATTCCTATTCAAGTGTGTTTATTTTCCTTATTGAAATTTCCATTTAGAATGTGTATTTCCTCTTATGTAAATTTTAGTTAGCGTGTGCTTTTAATTTTACAGCAAGTTTTTATTATGAGTGTGCAATTTCAATTTTGTTCTTTAAATTTTGTGTGCACATTTCCATTTGATTTAGAAGTACAACTTTCAGAATTCATTTCATCATAGTAATTGTTATCTCTCGAAAGTACACACTTTGAGAGATGGTTGTAGGTGTTCTAAGCTTGCAAAGTGGATCTCTCTCTTTCATAAATACAATGGAAACACCTCAAGTCTATGGGTATACCTATTATTGAGGTGAGTCTCCGGTATCAAGGCGGTTCCTTCTTGATGTATCCTAAACTAATTTTCTGGGGTTTGAAGGTAAAAGATGACTGTAAATGGATTCAAAACTGGGGTGATACACCAAACTTGTTTGAGGTCTTTGACTGAGTACATGCACAATTGATATGAAAATGGATTCTAGATGCATAAACCAATAGTTTTCAGTAGAAAATTAAGGCAAACACTTGATGCATTGAGGGAAAATTTCACAACAATACTTGTTAAGCTACACATGCACACTAATATCATGCAGAAAATACTAAATTTGCAACAAAGTAGGATGATTAACCAAGGAATTTGACATTCACAAGGATTAATAAACATACACAAGGCTGCAAATAATTGGAAAGGAAAAATATACTTCTCATTCAAAGGGAAAAACGGCAAAATCTGCTTCAACACTCCTGTGTCTAAAAGTCCCCTCCTGTGCTTTGCTAATGCACACAATATATAGAAAAAATTATTCATCCCACCCTTCCTAAAAATAGACTAAAAATTTCACTCGCCGATACATCATATTTTTACCCTTTATTTTATTAGGAATAAAATAAATATGCTAATACAATAAGGCATTAATAGTCTTTGTTACAAAAATACAACTCAATCAAACTGTAGTTGACTTTTTCTATTTTTAATAAAGCTGGGTGAATAATTCTTCTAATAATAAACCTTTCTTGATGAGGAATTTTTCTCCCATGTGCATGCAATCTCTGTCTTATAGTGCTTGATGTGACATCTATAGTTTTGATCCACTTGCCCCCTTGGATGCACATGCAAAATAATATGTCCCTGTGTGTGAGAAAAAATAAATCCTTTATTTGTAATGCTTTAGAAAAATACTTCACCCATGCCATCATCCTAATGGGGACCACTTGTTCGATGTTGACATCTATTCGTACTTTTATGATCCATGTGATGGTTGATGCTGACTTTTGTGGTATATTCTTCACCATCATATGATCCATGGAGTTGGGCACATATTGTTTAATTCAAATCACACATCTATTTGATTCAAATCACACATATGTTTGATTTAAATTCCTTGACTTCCCATGTTATCCATGGCATATAATTTTGCTTGACGACACTGCTGGGTACCCAAATTTGTTCTCCTTCTCAAACCAAGCAAAGCAACACGTGATTCAATAGGGAGCTTAGAGGCAGATAGATCATAAGTGTATGTTGTTTTGTAGCTGGGGAGAAATCTGGTTGTCCCTTTATTAGTTGGATTTATGGAGAGATGGATAGCACCTCAAAAGGATGTGATATGATCCTAACTATTTTAGGTTGTGCCTTTTAACCAAGATAAGAGGACCTATTTTGTAAGCTTTGTTACTTGAAAGGAGATACACGTACCTTTCTTTTGCATAAATTTTATAGAGAAGGACTTGGGGAAAATATGATCAACACACTAGATCTGACTCTCACGAGTTTTCACTTCTAGATCATGGAGATACTTTCACAATAAGGCAAAGGTTACTAAAGACATTTGAGACCTTGCTTGCTTATGTATGTTTAAGTGATGTGGATTGTGAAATTGTGTACATACATGAAAAACAAGGGTATTATGGGTATAATTGGTTGTTGTTAAATGAATTTTGGTGGAAGGAGAGACATGATGGACTTGAATCACCAGATCCTTGAGAGCTTATGCAAAATGGAAAGGTTCAATCAAGAAAATTCCACAAAAAGTTAAATTGTTTCCTCAACTAGAATATGTGCTTCAATGGAGGCCCAGATCAGCACTCTTTCACACAACCTATGAGATTTTTTTCATGAAGGATCGAGTCATAGGACCCAATAAAGCACCAAGATTTAAACCAATTCATGAATGAGGTACACCCGAGGCTTACGAGATAATCTCTATCAACAAAAATGAAAGAAAAGTGATTTTAAACCATTTATCCCATTCCCAGATGAAGGCTCTTCTGAGAAATGAAATTACAGATGCCACTAAACTATCACAAGGACTGAGACTTGTGTGATTGGACCCTATTTTGGTACAATATTGCAATAGAAACAAGAAAAACTACTCATATGCATTCAGAGATGAAATAAATACACTTTACTCAAGATTAACACAGAATAACTCAAAGTTTGATCAAATTTATCAGCAAGGGAAAGTTTCTAGAACAATCTCAAAGCTTGTCAATGGTTGTACACTTGCAACCACCTTGACACGATCAAATTTGACACAAAGAGAGATATACATGCTTCTCTAGATGACTTCTCAAAATGGATGGGCTCTGTCAAGCTTTTTCTGCTGGAAAAATCAGTCCTGATCTTTCCAAAAACTCCCAACCATTTGCACGATGAATTCATGCCATTTATAGCATTTCCAACAAAGCCCCTTCCTCCCAAAAGACAAAAACTTTAAATGCACCAGTGCTTGCCATGATTCTTTCATGATTCGTAGAATCAGATCTGCAAAAGTCTCTAGGTGCTCGAGGGCAAATCTCTTCGATTTCTTCCCACATTCAACTCTTTTCTTGGGCAAAACATGCCTCCATCCATTTTCCAACCACTTCGCCCCATATCAATCAAATCTGGTCCCTTGCATGCTCAAGAGAAGAAAAATGGAAAACCAAATCAGGCCTAAGAGTCAAACTACTTTAATGGCGAAATATGCCTCTAGATCTCCTCCACCAAACTCTAGATATCAAAATTAACTCGCTCCTCTGCTTGGCATGTAGAAAATAGCAAGAAATCATGAAGACTCGCACTTCCAAGAGCTTTACGAGAAAAGGGGGAAATTAGATTTGGACACTCAACAATCATTGATCTTTGATTTTGAATGTGGGTTGTCCATGTGGAAGATGTAAAAATAGGCTCGGGGGCTTCCTTTGACCTTTTCTGACCCTTTTGAAAAAATGGAAAAATTTCCCATTTTTTCCCTGCACCTCCACTTCTGAAAATGGGCCTGACATGTGTCCTAAGGTGGGCCCCAAAAGAAACACAGAGAAATTCTGCCATTTGACTCTCTTTTGGAAAAAGGAAAATTTTCCAAGTTTTCCCGCAACTCCTCCATTGAGAAATACTTTTGATAGTGTCCCAATGTGGGTCCCAGTGGAACTACGCTTCCCCTTTTGCTTTTAACTCCTTTTTTCTCAAAAGGAAAATTTTTCTTATTTTCCTTCACGGGTTCGCACCTCCACCATTGACCGGGGCAGAACATTGACTATTTCCCATCGGGCTCGCAGTCCATTTTTGCTATTTTAACATTTATGAAGAAAAGAGGTAAAAAGTTTTAATTTCCTCCGATGGTCCACCTCCCCACCCCTATGACTTTTCAAATTTCCATGTGTCACCACGACGCACCTTGAGGTGGTCCCAAAAATTTGATACCTTGGACATGAGCGCAGGCTTGCCATATGTCCTACTCCAAAGAAAGTTTGTTTGAATGATTAAAGCTCAGCGGTAGGTGTCACTTTTCAAGCTTTGAAGCGCTCCTTTTGCCATTGAAAAGTTTAAGTAAAATGCAAAGTGAGCGGAGTGCCCCACATGTCCGCATGGCGCTTCTCTTAGATGGCACCCAAGTTGAAGACCCTGAACGAGTGTAGGCTCACCACGTGTCCCTGTTCTACCAAACTGTTTCCATCTGCATAAAAAAATTTCTTAGTCCGGGCCAAGCAGTGGAACCCTCCACGTGTCCTCCCAGCGCTACTCCAAGGCAAAGACCAAAAGCAGATCTTCAAATGAGCATCATTCCTCCACGTGTCCTAGACTTCCCAAAAACCTTTTGAAATTTGTCTAAGTATGGGAAACCCAGTGGAAGTCTCCACATGTCTCTTTCCTGCCAACCCTCCACGTGTCCTCTTGGCGCTACTTCAAATCCAAACCAAAAAGTTGATTCTCAAATGAGCGTCGTTCCTCCATGTGGACACATTTTAAAAATGAGGCTTTTCATGGAATTTCTGAAGTATTAAGCTGATCCGCATCTAACCAAGAGGTGCCACATTTCCTGTTGACTGAATGATGCAAATTTGATTGGGAGAAATGCCCGTCAAACCGTAAAACATAGAGAAACATCCATTTGAGCTAGAAAATGAGGTTTTCTTCAAGGATAGAGAATTTAGACTGTTGCAAGGCTCAAACACAATCAATTCATTTCTCTTTGAGTATTTAGGGAAAAAAGCAGTAGGGACAATAGATCTTGACTGTGGAAAATGGAGGAAATAGGAAAACGTGAGTTTTGAAGGAATAGAGCACTAGAGACTCAAAATACAGACCTTTTTCAGAGGAACAAAGGAACCATGAGACAAAAGAGACCCACACATGATCCTCGACCCAAGAGCAGACTAAAAATAGCAATAAGACCGACCGAGCACCATATGGGGAAGGAGAAAATGACAGAGGCCGTGAATTAATAAATCTTCAAGGGCACAAATGGGGCAAGACAATTCTGAGCACCAACACCACCTTTAGACCCATTATTGCACATAATTCTTAGAGGGATCCTTTGTATAGTTTATTTCATATATAAATTTTAACCCCTTTTGGCTAATCATGGCATCGACCAATGTCTTAAGGCATAATCATTTTGGTTATTCGATACCTTTGATCTTTATCTATATACTCGAAAGAGTGATTAACATGAATAACAATGTGTAATCATGTGGTCCCCTTTGATGATGCATAGACCCTCATTGGTATTGTCGGTGGCAATGATTAACTCAACCCTAATTAGGGTTTTCTTTGATATTGACACATGTTAGATCTTTGACCATGGTTAAGTTTTTTTAACTCACTTTGCTTGAGCTGGTATGATAAAAGTAACTCGAACCCTAACCACTTTTGCATTTCAAAATCCATTATTTAGCAGACACAGCTCTGCCAAAATTTTCCATGGCAGCCATCTTTTTGTAGAGCTTCGGTTTTACGTGGTATGTATAGTGCTCTTCATGGCTCTTCTCTTCTATTTGATTCTGAAGCTCGATTTTTGGGGCTTCGATGGAGTTTCTTTTCTGCTAGTTTTAAATGAATTGAAGCTTGTGCCATGGTGCTTTGTACTATAAAGAAAACCCTCTGTTGAAATTTTATTTCATGGCCACCATGATTTTTTTTAAATATTTCGAATTATTTCTATGAGGCTCATGTGGAAGAAATTCTACAAAATCTTCGATGTGGTTTCTGACGTCATCCTTCCGCTGAAGCTTTGAAATTTTTGTTTTGGTTCTCTGTGAAGTGTTTGTATTGATATTTTCTTGAATCTAGGCATTTTGTACTAGTTTTAGCTTTAAAGCTCAGATTAGAGCTCTCGGCCACCTTTTATTTATCAATGGCTACCATTGTCGTAGACTCAAGCTCACTATTTTAAAGGGTTTTGCAAATTGGGGATGAGCTCGGTTCTCTGCCATTTCTATTTGGGTTTTCTTCTAGGAATTTGTGAGATTCAAGACTTACTCAAGTATCTTTGGATGGGTACTGCTTGGAGCTTTTCAAAAATGGACTTGAGATCCATTCAAGTTTAATGCCATTATATCTTGACACCGTTATAGAAGGTAAGATCCTTTTGCATTCACTTATCTGTTTGAACTTTCTGTAGATCTAGAACTCTGAAAATATGAAAAAACTATTTATTGCATATTTCCTTCTGCTTAGGTCAAACATATTTGAAGGGTCTCTATCATGTTGTGCAAAAGGCACCATGGCCGCCATATAGCTCACATTTTCTCGATCTTTTTCCTTTTTTAAACAAAAATGTGGTAGCCTGGTGAAAATATTCTTATTTGTTAGTGCCCCTTAAAAATTTTGCTCAGGATTTTTTGGGTTTAGCATTTGTTAGTCCAAAATTGGCTCAAACCTCTTAGTTGATGGGTAACTGCTAATCTGGTTGTTCTTCCATTCACGATTATATTGTTGGTAAGATCTGTTTTTATTTCTCTTCTTATGCCATTGATTTAGTTGGGTTGTCATTTTAAATATACTACAACCATTATTGATTCTTTGAGAGCTCTAATCTCTCATGTGTCATGGAATTTGAACATTTCTTGTTTCCGTGGCTGACATGGAGGGTTTTGAGTGTGCTCGGCCCTTATATTTCTTCAAAAAATTGCCATTTCTATTTCTTGATAGCTTGGGTTTGAAAAACACATGAATTCTGAGCATTTGAGAATTTTTTTCTCCTTTCAATGGATGTCCTAGCTCTTTTGGACTACTATAACATTTGAGAATTTGTGTTTTCTCCTTTAGTTGGTTATAATAAGCTTGATTGTTATGATTTGTTGGCACTTGTTTGTGACCCTAGTGAGTTGAACTTGTACTTCAACTGTATTTACATCGTGCTTTTGAAATGATACTCTACATTCTCCCATGAGAGGAGTTAATTTTGATGCATAACTCAAATTTTACTTCTGTACTTTCTTAAATGAGCTCATCATTTACATAGAGATATTTTATTTTGATTTTTGGTGACTCAAGTCTAGGTATTTATTATTTTTCTCTGAAAATACACCCTGATAAGATACACCTAGTTGTATATCTATGGACCTGTGCTTCTCATTGACTACTTTATTTGGTATCAATTCCTAGTATCCTGCTTCTGAAACTTAGGATTTCACTTGATGATGCCTCGGTACTTGGTTATAGCTTTAAAATTACTATCATGATCTACACGAAGCCTCCGGATGATCTATTATATCATTTTGATGGTTTGTAATCCTTCAAAAGTTGGGTATTGAGTTGATTTTCTTGGCATGAGGATAAAAAATTGGCCTCTGTTTGATGGGTTGTAAATCACCATGGTCCAATACAAGGTCTTTTTGATCTTGAGAGTGCATTTCTCTTTTACTTTTCTATAAAATTTGTAATTTTTTTGTAGATGCAGACATGAAACCTATATAATAATTTGGTCATACTTTGACTGTGACATGCACTTTCGAAAATTCACTTCACACATTATGGCCTTAAATATGTCCTCAATTGGAGCTACACTTTGACCGTGTGAACCTTTTGATGTGAACCAACTGTATTTATTTTCATATGTTTCTGAATGATGATATTATGGCACTTGAGTTGTAACTTACTTGCAAGTCTATGAAAACTTTAAAACTGGAAAGTGCTTCCATCTTAGCTTGTAAAAGGCTTCAAGTTTGGCTTGAACACTCTGCTTTGTGAATTTTATAGCTATGAGAGGACTATCATTTGTTTGATTTTGAACTGCTTTGGCCTGTAATGATGCAATTATTCTGTTGTATGCAAATTTGATCTGTTGCAATTGATTGTACCTTTTATACTTCAAGCTTTTTAACTTTATTTTCATTGGCATAACTGTGTCTTTACTTACTTGGAATGAGAAAGGAAGATGAACAATGTTGTTAGGTCCTTCTTTGTCACTAGTCCCGAGTTGTATATTGTGTAAATGCTTCTTTATTCATTCTGTACTAATTTCAAGTTCATTATTTGAAAGTGCACCGGCTCAAAGCTATGAATACATCAAGCATGAAATCTGGGCCTTGAAAATATTTTATTCCTTTCTCAGGTACAATGCAACAACTGGTGAAAATGGTGGAGAGAAGCAGTGAGGACACCATCAACCCAAGCTGATGAAAATCTAGGAAATGATGGATTTCATCCTTTCTTTGTTCACAACTTTACGTATATGTCCTTTCATTGCATGCACTTGATTTTAGAGTTATTCCCATGACTTGTGTGGGTTCACTGTACTTTTATTCCTTATGAATAAATGAACTATTTCCATGTAATGAGATGTATGTCTTTCTTTTCGCACTTCCTTTTCTTGTATGGATAATAATGAACTTATACAACTCAAAACACTTAAATAATTCACTTAATCATGGAAATAAATTAAAATCAAACGTAACTTTTGATGTTCATTGGATGACTAAACTTTATTTCACGCCCTGTCCTTCAAACCTACAACTTATCCGCAGCTTCAGAAATTCATGTCTGATACATGCTTCCCTTCCTACCTTCCTCAAGGCCTTGCAATGGTCATTTATGGATGTTGCACAATTTTGACGAGGGTTTAAAATGGAATGGTTGCATGTGTTGTGGCATCACATTCTATAACTGCACCCAAGTTGTAGTTTTGATCCAAAAGTGACTTCCAAGACTGTCCAAAACCAAACAATGAAAATTTGTATCTTATTCTGAGGTGGCTGTCCCAAACATAGCCAAACTTGTAACCTTGAGCAATTTGAGAAACTTAAAGTTTTGTGTTGACCCTTTTCGCACGTGGTGCAAAATATGTCAACATTTTTGGATCTTATGGGGAAAGCTACCTGCTAGCTTGTAGACTAGTGCCTTGCTCTTGTCCATTGGGCATGTAGTCCAAAGTATGTAATCAAAATATTCCTTTCTGAAGGTCTAACCCTTCCAAAATGAACTAAAACTGGGAAGGATCTAGTAAACCACATCACGTGCACAAATGCACTTATTGAATTTGAAAACATTACAATGTGTAGAAAGTATGCTTATGAAAAGGAAATCCTACTATAAATGATACATTGTAGGATTTTCTATAACGATTTTGAGAAACATACCATTCACGGAATGGAAAGTTCCTCTCCATTCAGCCTCAAGAGCTGAAATGCCATGTGTTCTTTACAAGATGAAATCATGTAAGGACCACTCCAAATTGTATAGAACTTCATGTGATTTCCTAGCTTTGTACGATCAACATCCCATTTCAACACAATATCTTCTTCATTGAAGATTCTTGAACTTAGCCTTCTTATAAAAGAATTTCTTCATCTGTTTCTGATTTTTTTCCATGTTCACATGAGCTTGATCTCTTAGTTCTTGTAATTCCATTAACTCTGCATAACGAATCTGCAATGGTTCATTCTCAAGCAACTCCATCTGATGTAGCAAATCTAATGCAAATAACTCAATTGAAATAGGCATTCTTGCTTCTCTTCTATAAATAAGTTTGTATGGTAAATAAGTGTGCAGTGGATTTGGGACCTTTCACCACTACCTCATATCTTTGTATCCTTCCTTTGGGCTCGTATGGAGTAATTTTGGGTATGGATTGGTTATCTGCACACAGGGAAAAGATGGATTGTTACCACAAGACTATATCTTGTGCAGATGATCTGGTGTTAAGTCGGTGATTTCGGGGATCGGGAGACCTGCTTTACTCGCACTCGCACCATCTCCGCTATGCAGCTTAAGCGGTGTGTGCGATAGGGTTGTCAGATGTATGTTGTTATAGTCAGTGACAAATCAAAGGATGGGACTAGTGGACCATCACTAGATGATGATCCCATTTTAAGAAAGTCTCAGAGATGTCTTTCCAGGGCAGCTACCGGGGTTACCACCCCCACGTGAGATTGATTTTCATATAGATCTAGTTCCTGGAGCAGAGCCTATCTCACGAGAACCTTATTGGATGACCACCCTAGAGCTCTGTGAGCTCAAGTTGCAGCTTGAGGGCCTTTTGGAGAAAGGCCTTATCCATCCTAGTGTATCCCCTTGGGGTGCACCGTGATATTTTGAAAAAAAGATGGATCCTTGCAGTTGTGTATTGATTACCACCAATTGAATAAGGTAACGATCAAGAATTGTCATCCCCTTCACGTATTGATGACTTATTTGATCAGATGAAAGGAGCCATGGTTTTCTCTAAGATTGATCTTAAGTCAGGCTACCATCAGCTGAGGATTTTGGAGGCGGACATTCATAAGACCACTTTTCGTACAAGATATGGGCACTATGAGTTCACAGTGGTGCCTTTTGGTTTGACTAATGCCCCCACAATATTTATGAGTTTGATGAATGGGGTATTCAAGACCATCTTAGATCACTTCATACTCATCTTCCTTGATCAAATTTTTATTTACTCACGTACATGTGAGGAGCATGAGGGCACCTTCACTAAGTTCTTCAGTGTCTTTAGGAGAAACAACTTTACGGGAACTTGGAGAAGTGTGCATTCTTTCAGACGGAGGTGTAGTATTTGGGTCATATCATTTCTGGGGAAGGTATCACACACTTCATGGGATTAGCGAGGTACTACCAGAGATTTGTTCAGGAATTCTCTTAGATTGTGCACCCCATCACTTCCCTTCAGAGGAAAGAGAAGAATTTTGTTTGGTCAGACAGGTGTGAACATGCCTTTAGGACACTAAAGAAGTTTCTAACTACAACACCTATTCTTCAAGTGTCGGGTCCACAGGATGAGTTTTTGTTTGCATGAATGCTTCCTTAGTAGGGCTTGGAGGTGTGTTGATGCGGGAGGCGAGTAGTAGCTTTTGAGTCTCACAAAATCAAAGATTATGAGTTTAATTATTTGACTCACGATCTTGAGCTTGCAGCAGTTGTGCACGCTTTGATTCGATGGAGGCACTTTCTTCTTGGTCAGAGATTCACACTTAAGATAGATCACTTGAGTCTTCACCACCTCTTCATGCAGCCTAATCTCAACACTCTCGTTAACGGCGTTGGATGGAATTGCTTTGTGAGTATGATATGGAAATAAGGCATGTGAAGGGGAAGGAGAATGTGGTGGTAGACACTCTTAGCAGATGGAGACATGTGGTTATGGCCACCTCAATGAGCACATATTTACGGAGCAGGATTCTTCAGCAGCTTCCTCTTGACAGCTTCTACATTGCAGTTTGAGTAGAGATCGAGTCTCAGAGACCCCTCGAGGGGAATTTTGATGGTTTTTCTTTAGTGGTAGATGGTCTTCTTAGGCACATAGGATGGATTTATGTTCCCATTGATGGAGGCTTGAGGTAGGAAATCTTGGCGAAAGCACATCGTGCACCCTATTTAGCCCGTTCGGGGTGAAGAAGATGCACGCCACCTTGCGAAAATTATATCATTGAAGAGGACTTCGTAGAGACATGGCTCAGTTCGTGTCATGATTTTTAGAGTGCTAGAGAGTTAAGGCCAAGCATCAACATCCAGTTGGCCTTCTCTTTCCTCATGCTATACAGTGGAAGTGGGACACCATTTCCATGGATTTCATTATTGGGATACCGATGTCAAGATATCACCATGATGCCATTATGGTCATAGTTGATAAAATGACAAAAGTGACTCACTTTTCTCTAGTGAAGAGCACTTATACAACTAGAGTAGTGGCATGGGTATATTTAGATGATATTTTTAAGTTGCACAGATTAGAAGATCATTTGTGACCGCGATCCTTTTACACTTCCTATTTCTAGGCTACCATGCGATATGCCCTCGAATGAGAATCAACTTCAACACAACATATCACCCTTAGACATATGGACCAGTTGAGTGGGTGAATTAGATTTTAGAGGACATGCTCACGATGTATGTGATGGATCAGCAGCTTTAAATGGGAGAAGTACTTATACTTGGAGTTTGCCTACAATAATAGTTTTCGAGTTCTATAGGCATGGCTCCATTTCAGGATTTTTATGGTAGAGAGTGTAAGACATCTCTTACTTGGGACAGCTAGAGAGGACAGGGTTTCTCTTGGATCATCTTTGTTGCGGGACATGGATCAGGCGGTGGTATTGATCGAGATCAGATTGCGAGAAGGCATAGGATAGACAAAAGAAGTATGAAGATCAGCATAGGATTGATCGTAGTTTTGATGTGGGCATGAAGGTGTTCCTTCATGTTAGGCCACACAAGTGTCCTATCTGTTATAGAAAAGGTTCTAAGTTAGCTCCTAGATTAATGGGTCCTTTTGAGATCTTGGAGCGTATCAGCCCTTTGGCCTGCCATCTAGCATTGCCACCTAGCTTGTCTCGTATACATGATGTGTTTCATGTTTCAGTTCTTAGGAGATATATTGTAGATCTTTCTCATGTCTTTGGATTGGACATCATTGCGAAGCAAGATCGGGGGCGGGTGATGGTGGAGCCCATTTGCATCCTATATCATAGGACCCTAGGCCTTTGAGGTAGAGAGGTTGATCAGGTTCGGGTGTAGTGGGACAGATATGACGAGACTACACTACATTGGAGGATGCTACCTTATTATGAGTTCAATTTCCACATTTGTTCCAGTGACTTCCGGGAGGAAGTCAAGTCTAAGGGAGGGGATGTAGTGCCCACTTCCCTTTGACACATTTTGATACTTGATTTTGATATTGTTGATTACATTATGGACATTATTATAGTTTTGATTTAGTATGATGTTAGATATTTGATCATGGATTATTGTTGATCTTGATTTGGTTATGATGCATGATGATTATTAGAGATACTTCATATGTGGATGATGATATACTATTTTACATGGATATATTGTGAATGTTGTTCGGACATATGATTTTGGATCTTTGTGAGTACACCTAGAAAATGGACATTATATGATGATGATATAGTTGTTGATATAAATTGTAAGTGATATTGTTGATTGCCTTGATGTCATTGTAGTTCATATGTATAGATGATTTTGTGATTATATTTATATCATGTTGGATTTTTGATATGGCCACGAGGTTGAATGAGGTATTTGTGTTTTGCAGGTTAAAATATCACAACAAACATCGGGGATTGGAGACCAACCACATTGGAATTCTAGATGAATTCAACAAGGTCACCATGGAAACTTGTTTTATTATGTTTGTGTTTGATTGTTGTTAGGGATTCCCATGGGGGGATCACCTTTAAATGTGACCATGGGTTTTGTGTATTTGTTCATGTGGTTCCTTGTTTTATTGTATGTGTTTTATTAGTGATGTGTCCCTTTCTTTTAATTAATTAAATTGTGGAGAATTAATGTGAGTAATCATATTGTTAAAATAAATAAATCAAATTGGGATATGAGAAAGTAATTATAGAATTTTTGGCTTTTGTATTAAATGTGTAAGAGTTGTGTAAGTCAAATTTTGGAGTATGAAACACTCCACCTTCTTGGAAACTCGAATTTGTCCTTGGAGGCTATTTTTGGAGGCTTGTGGGACAAGTAAAACTTGTCCCATACCTCTTAAGTTTATTTACCAACCATACCTATGGTTGGAGGGTTGATTTTAGACCCTTTTAATGCATTTTTATTAATCATGTTGCATGTTTTAATTGCACTCTTCTTACATTTTATTTAATTCAGTCCTTTGGGGTGTGGGCTTTTTGGAGTGTGTAAGTTTATTTGTCATATTTTCACCCACCTCTTTATTGTGCTTGGGAGAATGAATTTGACTTTTGTGTTGGAGTTGAGGATGTGTGATGTGGCATCCTACATGGATCCACCTCATCCTCTCCTCTTCCCTCTTCTATAAAATTTGAACTCTTTGCCTTGTTTTGGGTTGTTGAAATTTTGCATACTTCCTTTTGGGGTGAATTTTTTCTATTGGGAGCTTTTGTTGATTATGAGGAGATTGGAGATCATTTCATACTTGGGCATTGCTGATTTTGGGATTGTATTTTGGCATTGAAATATTATTGTTTTGGAACAAAATCTACCATGGAGAGGTAGGAGCTTAGCTCTTCTTTTATGTTGTTATTTCTTTTTGTGTTTGTGTGAATGGTGAATGTTTTGTGTGTTTATTGGCTATTTGGGTAGACTACCATAGGAATGGTGTAGGAGAAGGCTATGGGGAATCCATGTGGGGGCATAAGGGAATGCCAGTGGCATCAGATTATTGTGGAGGGATTTTGGGTTTGGGATCCACCATGGAAAAGAAATAGCTTGCATTTATTACTTGTGGGGGCATAAGGATATCTCGTGGGGGGCATAAGGAGGGATTGTGGGGGCATAAGGATATGTGCGGTTAACTATTTTAGTGGTTTATTACAGGTGGATAACCAATTCCCATTGGGAGGCATAAGTAGCTTACCCCACGCTTCTTGCTCCTTTGGCTTGCATGATGAAGCTTGAGTTTTGTGTGATGTTTCAATGCGGTTGTGAACTGCTTTTGTTTTGTTTGGCTTGTGTTTTTAATTCGAAATGTGCATATTGAAATTTTTATGTGTTTGTGGAAGCTTTGTTGTTGCCATGGGTTGAAATACATTTCTTATTGCATCGTAGTTAGGGCTCGGGGGCCAATGATGAAGGATTGCTTCTCATTTCATTGGATGTCTTGATTGGATGGAGAGCGTTGCCTTTCCCCACCTTTTTGTGATCAAATTGGAAGAAAAATGTAACTTTACATATTTTTGTTCTAGAGAAGAGGAGAAATATAGTTTGACGATCCCTTGTGAAATAAATTCTTTTATAACCTTTCACACTTTGAAGTGGATGAAATTGTAAATGTTTAAAATGGAAATATGTTGTATGGATTATGAAAATTTTAAAGTGAAATGAAAAGAGACAGACTGCTTTTTCTTTGAAAGAATGTGAAATAAAATGCAATCTTTTGCTATGTAATTAATAAATGATTTTGGAAGCAATAAAAGAAAGAAGTTATAAAATTGACTTTGGAGATCTCTTGTTATCTTTGAGTGTTATTTTGATGATCCTTAAAATATTCTTGTTAGTACTTTTAGCTAACCCATTACCTTGTGGGTAATAATTAGATGACGAACTTAAATAAATTGTGGTTGTACCCAATCATTACCTTTCCACCAAGAAATGTTAAGGCATTATTTGAAATGATAGTTGTTGGAAAATCAAATCTACAAACTATACCTTTATAAAAGAATAGTATCGAAGTTTCATTAGCATTATTCAAGGCTATTGCTTCAATCTAGCGTGTAAAATAATATGTAGCAGTTAAAATCCACTTGTGTCCTTGTGATGAATGTGGGTTTATCATGCCAAATTCAAGACCCCACTACATGAAAGACCGATCAACTGAAATAGGTTGTAAGGCGGTGAAACTAAATGTTCTTTTCCAACAAAGAAAGCACATTTATTACACTTTTTGTTCCATTCGAAATAGTCCTTGAATATGTTGGGCCAATAGTAACCAACTTTCATAATTTTTAAGGTTGTGGTATGTGTTGAAAAATGACCTCCTATAGGTCCTTCATGGAATTTGGATAATAATTGTTGAATTCTATCATAATCAACACATCGTAGCAAGATTTTGTTTATATATTTTTGAATAACACACCATCAATAAAAACATAAGGTACAACTTGTAACCTGAAATACCTTCATTTATTTTTGTCCATACCTTAAGGATAAATGCCATGCTATGGATAGTTAACTAAATCAGTCATCCATCTTGATTCTGAACTTCTTAAACAAGCTCAGGTTGTTGATTTTCTAGTTGTATCATGACATCTGATTGCTGATACGTAACTTCAACATGCTATTATGGATCTTCTGATTCTGTAGCCTACTATTTTTCCATATCAACAATTAGATGCTCACCTAAACCTTTACGTCGAACTATCTTGTGACATGAATATCAACATCATATTCCATGACTTTCATTATCCAGTCTGCTCTCTTCTCATTCAATTCTTTATTTAACAAGAAATATTTTACACTTGGATGAGAAACAAAAACGTGAATTTTTTTGTTTGAAATGTGTACCTTGTTTCATAATCATACAAGCTTTATCCAAAGAAAGTAATTGGTTGCGCAATATTTTCATCATTAACCTAAGTTAATATGGCTAAGATTGTTTCATCTCCTGCAAGTGCATAAATTGTAAAATGTTTATCAAAATTTTGATTTGCAAGAGTAGGAGCTTGAGAAATGGTTTTTTTAATTGCTTCAAACCCTTCTCTCCCTTTTCTGGTCCAATAGAAATCCTTCTCTTTCTTCAGCATAGTTGTCATGGTTTAACCAATCTTTGCTGCAAAACACGGAGCAAATATTCTAACGAAGTTAATTTTTCCCGAGGAAACTATGTAACGCCTTCTTGTGATGAGGAAATGATAGGCTGTGATATGACTTCAATTCTAAAAGGGTCAATTTTCAAACCTTATTTAGAAACAATATGAACAAATAATTTACCTTGATGTCTTGAAAAGATAGAATTTTTGGGATTGAAAGATATTCCAAACTACTGCACAACTAAAAATTTAGGCTTAGATGTATTAGAAGTTCATCGAATATTTTGAAAATACAAGTAACATCATCCAAATAAAGATCACTATGCATTTATTTAACAAGCTACGAAAGCCATGTCCATTACACGTTGAAACATTGCACCAGCATTTGAAAGGCCAAAAGGCATTCTTTTGTAAGCATAAGTACCCCACTTGGTGGTAAAAGTTATTTTGTAACTATCTTCTTCTTGGACTAGAATCTGATTGCATCCACTATAACCATCCGTAAGAGACAGTCTGTCGGAACCAAAAAATGTTCTTAAAATCTAATCCATATTGGGCAGTGGGTAATGATCTTTTAGTGAAGCATTATTAAGATCTCTGAAATCTACACATAATTTGATTTCTCCATTCTTTTTCCGAACAGGAACAAGATTGGCTACCCAACTTGAATGCTTAACTGGAAAGATAATACATGATTTGATCAACTTAGATAGTTCTTATCTCATTAAAGACTCTATCTTGGGATTTGCAGGCCTCTGTTTTTGCCTAACTGGATTGGAATTTCATTGTAATTCAATAGTATGTTGTGCCAAACTAGGATCAAACCCTTTCAGGTCTTGTATTTCCAAGTGAAAACATCCTTAAATTCCTTACAAAAATTGATAAAATAAAGTTTCTTAGCTAAAGAACATACCTTTCCGAGAAATAATTTTTTTCCCTCATCTACTGAGATCTCTTCATAATTGTCTGCATGTGTTGACATCTTTGTTTTTTCTTTCCTTAACTGATCATTAGTGCTGAAGATGTCTTCTAATGTGACCAAGCCTTGAGGTATTTTATTCGTCTTCAATTGAATAATTTGGTCACCATATAAGTGCTGCAATTTCTCTTGATTTACTGTAGAAAATTCAGCTTCTTGCTATAAAAACCTATAAATCTGTTCATCATTTTCAAAAACCTACCAATTCAAATCATTATCAGGTATAAAAGGCCTGAAAATCATCTTTATGTGAGGCTAAATCTCGTTGTTTTTAATTTGTTCCAGCACTTCAAAACTAGCACCAATTGTTGCAAGTCTATCTGCATGCTTGTTTTTAGTCTAGAATGGACTGAATATTAATAGCATTGAAATCTTCCATTAAGTTTGAAACTCTGTGTCTATAAGACTTCATTAATGGATTATTACAAACATTGAAATTTCTTAATTGATTGATAACCAAATCAGAATCACCAAAAATCTATAACATGTTAATAACTCTCTTTACGCCCAAAGTAAGCCATGAATTAATGCTTCGTATTCAGCTACATTAGGAGTGCATGAAAATTGGAGATTCAAAGCTGAGAAATACCTTTCATTTGTGGGGGAAGTGAGCATCAAACTTGATCCTTGTACTTTCTTGTTCTTAGCTCCACCAAGCTTCGAAATCGCTTTTTACATTTTTGTTGTAGACAACAAGGAATTGGTGTGTTTTCCTCATGAAGGTAGTACACACCAAATAAATTTTCTTCAAATTCTTTGAAAGGATCATGAGCATGTTATTCATGTGTCTTTTCATCCATAAACAAATTAGAAAAACCATCTAGTGCTTTGAAACATGAGTTGTATTATCAAAATCAGACTGGTCTAAGGCTGCATAATTAGCTAATGCATTAGAAGCGTGAGGCTCGATGTGAAATCGGCCAACGGTTCAGAATTGATAGTAAATTTGGTCCCATAACGTGTAGTGAAGAATAAAAAAGACCAATCTAAAGAGAGATAACCTCCTATTTTTGTTGTGAAATCTCTAGATAAGCATATAGCAAAGTAAGGAGGTAAATCCACAACAATAACATCTTGCAATATGGAAACATTCGACAAGCATGTAATGTTACCTCCATATTTCTGATGACACCAATTGTATTTGTTACAGTTCCATCAAGTTGTAGCACACTCTTCTCTATAGGTTCATAATGCAAACCCAACTTTTCTGCAATTGCTTTTGGCATAATTGTGCTACTTGCACCGCTATCAACCATACAGTTATGAACAAGATACTCTCTAATAATTAGTGACAAATAAAATGGTGGTGGTTTCTTGATGTCTTGAGCATTTAAAACCTTTTCAACCATCCATTTAACTTCTTTAATGTAGTCTTGTTCCATTGTTCCAAGGACCATATATGTTTTCTGAACTTCTTTTTTGTTGTTTTTGAAGAAATTTGCAGCTTAGAAAGTTCATGAGAAAGTAGCTCTTGTTGTCCTAGAATACTTAGAGCATCCCACATTGAGATATTAACATTATGTTTTTCATTAAATCAACAATGTTGAAAGAAGCAACAATTTTAGAAATAGACTCTATTGTTTTAGCATAGGCTTTAGAAAAACTAATTCTTCTTCAGTTGCTTTTGATATCTGAGGTATAAATAATCTTCTTGGATCAGGTTGTAACTATTTTTGTTGCTCTTTACCATCTGAAACACCCGCTATTTTTGTGGAACAACAAAGCTGTTAGCTAATTTTTGACCAGTGGTTGTTTTATCTCCCCTCCCTCACTCCCTCTCCCACTCCCTCCCCCTCCCTCACTCCCTCTTCCTCCCTCCCTCCCTCTCCCTCTCTCCCTCTCTCCCTCTCCCTCTTGTGCTCCCTCCCCTCCCTATCCCACTCCCTATCGCTCTCTCCCTCTCCCTCTCCCTCTCCCTCTCACTCCCCTCCACCTATCGCCTTCCCTCCTACCTCCATTCCCTTGCTCCCCCTCCCTCTCCATCTCCCTCTCCCTCTCCCTCTCCCTCCATCTCCCTCTTCCTCTCCCTCACGCTCCCTCACCCTCTCTCCCTCTCCCTCTCGATCCCTCTCCCTTTATCTCTCCCTCTCACTCTACCTCTCTCTCCCTCCCCGTCCCTCTCCCTCTCCCTCTCTCCCTAACCCTCTTTGTTTCTCTCCCTCTCCCTCTCCCTCCCTCTCACTCTCTCTCTTGCTCTCCCTCCACCTCCCCAACACTCTCCCCATCCCTCCCCCTCCCTCTCCCTCTCCCTCTCCCTCCCCCTCCCTCCCCCCCTCTCCCTCTCCCTCCCTCTCACTCTCTCTCTCTTGCTCTCCCTCCACCTCCCCAACACTCTCCCCATCCTGCTCCCTCCCTCCCTCTCTCTCCCTCTCCCTCCCCCTCCCTCTCCCTCTCCCTCTCCCTCTCCCTCTCTCTCTCTCCCTCTCCCTCTCACGGTCCCTCTCCCTCCTTACCCATCCCTCCCTCTCTCTATCTCTTACCCACTACATCTCCCTCTCTCCATCTCTTACCCACTACCTCTCCCTCTCTCCGTATCTATCTCCATCTCCATCTCCCTCTACTTCCCTCCCTCTCCCTCTCCTCCCTCGCGCTCCCTCTCCCTCTCCCTCGCTCCCCCTCCCTCTCTCTCTCCTCTCCCTCCCTCTCTCATTTTCTCCCTCTCCCTCTCCCTCTCCCTCTCTCTCTCCCTCTCTCTCCCTCCCTCTCCCTCTCCCTTGCCTCCCTCTCGCTCTCAAACTCCCTCCCTCTCTCCCTCCCTCTCGTTATGCCTCTCGCATTCCCTCTCACTCTCCCTCCCCCTCCCATTATGTCTGTCACTATCCCTCTCTCCCTCTCCCTCTCCCTCTCCCTCTCCCTCCCTCACTCCCTCTCCCCTCTCCCTCCCTCCCTCCCCGTTCCCTCTCCATGTACCTTCCCCTCCCCTCCCCTCCATCTAACTCGGGCTCCCTCTCCCTCTCCTTTCCCCTCTCCATCACCCTCCCCATCCCTCTCCCTTCCTCTACCCCTACCCATCGCCTTCCCACTTCCTTCCTCCCTCGATCTCCCTCTCCCCCTCCCTCCCTTGCACTCCCTCTCCCTCTCCCACTACCTCTCCCTATCCCTCCCCCTAACCCTCCCCCTCCCTCTCCCTCATGCTCCCTCTCATTCATGCTCCCTCTCCCTCTCCCTCTCCCTCCCCTCTCCCTCCCTCTCCCTTCCCCTACCCCTTCCCATCCCCTTCCTACTTCCTCCCTCATTCTCCCTCACTCTCCCTCTACCTCTCAATTCCCCTAGCCCTCCGCCTCCCCTTCTTGCTTCCTACCTCCCTCACTCTCCCTAGCTCCACCTCTCCCTCTCCCTCTCCCTCCCCCTCTCCCACTCTCCATCTTCATCTCCCTCTCCTCTCTCCCTCTCCCTCCCCTCTCCCTCTCCCTCTCCCTCTCCCTCTCCCTCTCCCTCTCCCTCTCCCTCTCCTCCCTCTCCCTCTCCCTCTCCTTCTCCCTCCCCCTCTCACCCACTCTATCCCCCTCCCCTTCCACCTCCCTCTCCCTCTCCCGCTCTTCCTCTCCCTTTCCTCCTCAGCCTCTCCCTCTCTCGCTCTCCCCTATCCCTCTCCCTCCCTCCCTCCCTCTCTCTTTCTACCTCTACCTCTCCCTCTCCCTCTCCCTCTCCCTCTCCCTCTACCTCTCCCTCTTCCTCTCTCTATCTCACTCCCGCTCTCTCCCCCTTTCCCTCTCTCTTTCCCTCTCTTTCCTCTCTCTCTCTCCCTCTCCCTCTCCCTCTCCTCTCTCTCTCTCTCTCTCTCTCCCCCTCCCCTCTCCACTCTCCGTCACCCTCTCGCTCTTGCTCTCTCCCTCACTCTCGTTCTCCCCGCTCTCTTCCTCTCTCTCACTCTCCCCCCCCTTCCCCAGCCCTCCATCTCCCCATCCCTCTCCCCATCCCCCTCCCTCTCCCTACCCCTCTCTCTCCCCTCTCTCCCTCCCTCTCCCTCTCTCCCTCTCTCACTCTCTCCCTCTCTCCCCCTCTCTCCCTCTCTCGCTCTCCCCCCCTCTCTCCTCTCCCCCTCCCGTCCCTATCTCCCTATCTCCCTCTCCATATCCACTGTCCTGTCCCTCCCCTTCCCCTCTCCCTCCCCCTCATGCTCCCTCCCTCCCTCTCCCTCTCCCTCCCCCTCTCTCCCTCTCTCACTCTCTCCCCACTTTGTCTCCCTCTCTCTCCCTCTCCCCTCCCTCCCTCTCTACTGCCTCTCTCCTATCTCACTCGCTCCCCCTCCTCTCCCTCTCTCCCTCTCCCTCTCCCCTTCCCCCTCCCCTCCCCCTCCCTCTCCCTCTCCCCCTCCCTCTCTGTCTCCCTCCCCTCACGCTCTCTCCCTCCTCCTCCCCCTCGCGCTCTCTCCCTCTATCTCTCCCTTTCCCACTCACGCTCTATCACTCCCCCTCCCCTCTCCCTCTTCCTCCCTCCCCCTCCCCCTCTCCCTCTCCCTCTCCCTCTCCCTCCCACTCTCTCTCTCCCTCTGCCTGTCTCTCCCCTCTCCCTCACCCTCTCGCTCTCTCCCTCTCTCTCACTCTCCCCCCCCCATCCCTCTCACCCCCTCCCTCCCCTCCCTCTCCGCCCCCTCCCTCTCCCTCCCTCCCTCTCTCCCTCTCTCTCTCCCTCTCTCCCTCTCTCCCTCCCTTGCTCTCCCCCACTCTCTCCCTCTCTCTCCCTCTCCCCCTCCCCTTCCTCTCTCCCTCTCCCTCTCCCCTTCACTCTCCCTCTCCCTCTCCCTCTCCCTCTCCCTCTCCCTTCCCCTCCCCATTGCGCTCTCTCCCTCCCCCTACCACTCTCCATCTCCCCCCCTCCCCCCCCCTCTCCCTCTCCCTCCCCATCTCCCTCCACCTCTCACTCACTCTCCCTCCCTCTCCCTCTCTCCCCCTCTCCCTCCCCTGTCCCCTCTCCCTCCTCCACTCTCCCTCACCCTCTTTCTCTCTCCCTCTCTCTCTTTCTCTCTTCCTCTCCTCCCACCTCCCCTTCCCCCTCCCTCTCCCTCTCCCTCTCCTCCTCCACCTCCCCCTCCCTCCCCTCTCTCTCCCTCTCCCTCTCCCTCTCTCCCTCTCTCCCTCTCTCCCTCTCTCCCTCTCTCCTCTCTCCCACTCTCTCCCCTCTCTCCCCCTCCCCTCCCCCTCCCTTCCTCTCCCTCTCCCTCTCCCTCCCCCTCATACTCTCTCCCTCTCCCTCTCCCTTTATCGTTCTCCCCCTTCCCCCTCCCCCTCCCCGCCCTCGCACTCACCCTCCCCCTCGCCCTCTCCCCTGTCCCTGTCCTGTCCTGTCCCTCCCCCTCCCATAAAAAAACTCAAATGGGATAGTTCGTGTTGTCAAGAGTTCTCCATTCAATAAAAATGCGGTCTTGGTAAGACATTTGAAATAAGCTGCTTTACATGACATACAAAATGCTATAAAAGTAAAGTAATGACTACTTGGCCTAGTGGACCATTTGGAACAAATAGGTCAACCTAATCTTGTTAAAAAATGCCTCATATGTGCGTATGTGCAAAGAGAGCTCATTGTGGGGGACTGAAATCAAATTGCATCTTTCGAACTCAACGAATGATTGTTTAGAGTATGGTTTATTACTTCTCTGCAATTTACGAATAAAAAAAGAATGATAATTTTATAGAGGGCTTCACCACATCATCTGCAATCACACAAAGCGTATGAAAATCAAGGGTTGGAGGTGGAGCTGAGGAGGACGTTGAAGAACCTTAAATTGTGGGCCTCAGATCTACGTGCACCTTAAAGTTGGGAAGTTCAATATGCAGTTGTAGATAGAAGACTCTCTGGAAGGTATGTTTCGTCTATTGCATCGTTCAAGACACACACCCCTTTACTAAGAGGACCAACTAAAAGGAAATACTTTTATGTACCAGACAAGTGAAAGAAATGTCGGTTTCCTCTTCTACAACATTTGAGTTCCACACTTACAAATTATTCTTACCTTAAATACATCACATTTGTATTAGCAATAGAGCTTGTAACTTCCACGACAATTTTACGATGTCGACATCCACTTGAAGAAAGCAAGCTGCGCCCCCTTGAAACTCTCCACCTTACTCACCATACTCATTTTATTTTTCTCTCTAGATCCAAAGCATGGTTAATAGTCCATTTTTTCAACACACTCTCGGGAAAAACCGGATGCCCCTCACATTCTATTTGTTGTTATTCCCTAATTCTAAATCAACACCAATAATTAGTCCCACTCTATAAACACCCCACAGGCTTGTAGAAAACTTATCAAAATATTAGCTCGAGGCTAATATACATTTGTGTCTTCATCAAAATTTCATTTGCACAAAATAATTTATCTATAGAGAGAATTGTGAATAATATATTTATACTAAAAAAATATAACACATACAAAATGACTTACAAAAAGGAAAAAAAGAAAGAAAAAGAGATTCTATTAAAAAAGCTTGGTGATTAAAAGTGGAAAGAAACCCTATAAATATTATAATCGTAATAAATTCATAGAAATATTAACTATAATTAATATTTGTAATACTCGACAATGTGAAAAAATTCTTGTTGGAGGAGAATGGGTGTTAGATGCCTCTACAAAATTTATGATGAAAATAATGGAAGTGAATCCAACTTTGTAATTACCTATCTTAAAAATTTGTTATCCTAACAAAATAGTTTTAAATTTAATAATGTTGGGTGAAAAGATGAAATAAAACTTCATGTAAAAGATATAAATATTTAATATGAAATAAAGAATATTTGGTAATAGACCTCTAAAGAATAATCCATTTCTCGATCCTAATATGAATAAAAGTCAAAAGTTAGAAATCATTATATTTAATAAATGTTATATATATTCTTACCTTTAGAAAGAATAATAAATCTATCTTAATGGTGTTTCATCCAACTATCTAATATGTTTCAATAGAAAACCACAAGAAATGGTTGAAAAGCTAATAGAAAATTAATATTTTTTCTTATTTTTAGATTGTACATGACCATACTTAAATGGTAATGTTTAATTCATATTTTCCCATAAAACCTACATTGGTTAGTTGGTTTGCTCCGTAATAATATAGATGGTCCGTAATTATATAATTAATATATATATATATATATATATATATATATATATATATATATATATATATATTCATATATTTTTATAATGTGTTTTTAATTAGACAATTTAAGAAATATGTTATGATGTTTCTGACATGCATTTTTATCCATCTCTCTAAACTTTATGCATGTTCAGCTGTATGTTTTGTCGGCAACGTTGAACGGAACAATAGAATTAAACGGTCATTTCGACTAAGTTTAAGTAGTTTTCAAACTTTATGCACGTTTAGTCGTATCTTTTGTGCCAAACGGTCATTTTGAACCACACCAGAGTAATAACACTGTTGTAACGTGCCTTGCAATCAGATTCGGCATTATGAAGAATAAGTGGGTTCTAGCTCATTATGATGTTGATCACCAAAACCACTATTTTTGGGCCATTGTTATCTCTTGAGTTGTCATAACTTGCCCAATCTTATATTACTTTTTCCAACCTAAGTTGGAGCCATCCAGAAAAAGAATGTCCGTTGGAAATAGAGCCGTTGAAAAATACACAATTTAACCTGTTCTCTTACCACATTTTACATTATTTCATTATCCTTATCTCTAGTTTTTCCAGTGCTCTACCTCATCGATGGCACCATGGTTTCTTTATACTTTTTAGTTTTTGCTGTTGGTTTGGTTGCATGGTTTTGGTGTCTGTTGGACGGGTCTTGTGTTTATGTTAGAGTCCATCCCACTGATCCAGTGGATTTCATCTTCTAATCAAACTAATTTTACTTCTCTGTACGAGGCAATCAGGCAATCACACCGTTGAGAGATTTTGAAGGAATCAACAATCGATTTGACAGGGAAGATAGACTGGGACTGGCATAAAAGATTATGTGGCGTGTGGTTGTACTCGCACAAATTCTGTTGCAGCAAGGGATTTATTGCTGTTGTACTAAAAATAATAAATGATTTTCAGTTCTTGTTTCAATCGGTTTATAGTCTTTTGCAATGAAAGGAAAAGCTGTGTGACTCATCATCACCTGAACAGGTGAACTCAGTTTTACAGATTTTGACAATGGTTGTACGTTTTATTTTATTTGCTTCAATTGTTTCGAACATGTTTTTAATTTTGTTTTCAGGTTTAGTAAGTATTCAGATAATACGCAATGGAAAGTGCAATGTCATCCACCTCTAAAAGAATTGACAGACAAAGGCGATCCTCCTCGGTATCTACTATCATTTACCCTACTCAAATTAATTAGGATTCTATTTTCTGGAATAATTTGAAATAGGCATTAAATTCTAGAATTTTCTATCAGTGCAGGTGATCTTAGGACCTGAGAATAATGGATTTTATCAATAAATGTAAGTCTACTTAATTTAACCGGTTCTTGTTGAGGCAGTCTAGGGAAAATATTCAGAACCAATGGGAGGGATATAGATCCCACAAAGCCTAAAATATTATGTTCTTTGCATATGTTTTTACAATCACAAGATCCGCAATTCGGAAAGTTGTAGACAGTGAAAATTAGTAGTTGTGGAGTAAAACAAACTCTTGCAGAAAACCAAATCATATATTAACAATCTAAGGGTTTGGAATTACCAAAATCCATGTCTTACCCTCTGAATTGTAGTTCTAGACAAATCTGGATCTCTAAGAAGAAGTTTGAATGATTTCGTTAACAGTGGGCATGATGATAGATGATAACAAGAAGTGGGTTCTAGCTCAATAAGTTGTTGAAGGACGGCCGTCGGTGAACAGGAGGGAATATTGTGAATGCGATTGCTTTCACATCACCAAAACCAATATTTTTGGGCCATTGTTATCTCTTGTTATAACTTGTAGTCTTGCCCCATTTTATATTTACTTTTTCCATCCTAAACTCTGGTCTCACACGATTCTTTCTCAAATGTTTTCAGAGATTGTAATGTATGGCCCCGAGGCAGGCGATCCGGTGGATCGGCAGTCACAGGTGAGATGTCCTTCTAATCGAATAGCTTTCACATCCCTTTACAAATCACATACATAAATGTCAAATCAATTTGACAGGATTATCTTACGGGTGTGCTTGTACAAATCTTGTTGCAATAATGCTTTTTATTGCTGATGCATTATAGGTACACCAAATACACCAAATTTGTAAAAATAATATCAGATTTTAAGTTCCACTGAACATAGTTGTACTGTTTCGACAGTCCTTCTGATTTCAATTTAAGTTCGACAGTTTGGGTTTAACAATTTCTAACACGGTTTTTATTTTTATTTTTAGTTTTTCGGTTTAGTATTCAGATAATATGCACGGGATTTTTGTTCACAAAGATAGGGCAAAGAGGATTGACAGACAAAGGCAACCCTCCTCTGTACAAAGATCACAGGGGGATTAAGCCTTAGGCAAACTAGGTAGTTGCCTAGGGCGCCAACACTCAAGGGCCCTTGAATCTAAAAATTCCTTTTTGTATAAAATATTGTATATAAAAAGGTTAATTGTAGGAGCAGTAAGAAGTCTTGTATAAAATATTGTATTTTTGCATTCTGAGCATCTCCTACAGTTAATGTTTTCCATCCACTAAATATTTATCATCCTTATGTGATAATTTAATAATATATTTTTATTATAATTTTATTAGGACCATGATGTAAATTTAAAAATAAAGAAAATAGACATGTTTTATTTATTTATTTTATGGAAACAAATATTAACTAAATTTGTGAGGAGGGCGTCCACTAAACCTATTGCCTAGGGCGCTCCGGACCTTTAATTCGACCACGACAAAGATTAGTCTTGGAAAGGAAATCTATAAAGGATTTTCAACGAGAATATCTCCACTTGAACAACACTCCTAAGCACTTTCACACTAAGCCAAATACTATTATTTACACCGTAGGTAAGAGCAAGTACTAACCTTAGATGACTTGTTTGGTCTCAAATTTTGCAAAAATAGAGATTCGATTGCCGTTACGTTGTTAGTTTGATGTTATTGAAACATTTGCATTGACCAATAATTTTTACGTAATGTTATTTATTTTGATGCGAGCGTGTAAAGATTAATTTATACTTTAAGAGGCCACTTAACACTGAATGATTTATGTTCCATAAAGACGGGTTTATTATAATTAATGTTGTTAATTTGTTATAGAGCATCGAGGTAGATGTTTTTAGAACATACAATCTAATTTAAGGATTTACATTGTCCTCTTCGGATACTGGTTAAAAAATACTTTTGATGTTTTTCAAAAATCAGGCGAGTTTTAATCTAGAAATTTAATCATCTTAAAAATTATGGATGCGTAAGTAATTCTTTTAATCCGACTTCATTATTATTTGAATCTCACTTTTAGATCATTTGTTTGTGCGGAAAATTGCATTGAGAGGGAAATATGCCCATTCTTAGCGCGTGAGTGGGGAAATTTGTAGAGGGAAATACGCCCATTCTTAGCGGCGAGAGGAGTAGGGAAATCGGTATAATCATTAATATTATTCATGTATGTCAACTTCTCAACTAATGCCATTAATTTTGCATTTCTAAATCAACTACTACATCTCTATTTTCTATTTCATCAAAGTGTGTACATTACTTCCCTTGGAAATTTATACTACATTTGGTGTAAAGGTATCCCACTAATAAACTAAAGCTTAACGACGTAGTTGAAATGCCAAGGCTGCTACCACAAGACTCCGAGAAAGTTCTAGTTAGGATATATTTGGTAGGCAATGGATAATAATATTATGTTAGTCTTGTAAATTGCCATGTTTTCCCACACTCATGTTCGTTCTACCCTTAACTCAAAATCTTATGCGATGTAAGGAGAACCGTCCATCTCAAACTCCTCATATCGCCTCTAATGAAGAAAATTTGGTATGTAGTATTGCAAGTGTTCTCCCATGCTCAAATTAATTAGGATTTTGTTTCCTAAAATAAGTGAAAATAGGCATTACACATTACGCACTATCTTAGGTGGAGAATAATTAGCATGCCGGTCAAATGCTAGAATTTCCTATCAATGGAGGCGATTTTAATTCTATTTATTTCACTAGTGAAGGGAATACGAGGATCTATGGAAACTATAAAATCTTTAGACAACAATAGAAAATAAAATGCAACGGATTTAAAGGATGCAAAACAGGGGAAAAATAGGAGAAGCTACAGGAATTTATAACAGCAAAATAACATAACACTCTTGGCTGCAAATAACACAGATCTGGGCTTCAAATTGCTTCAGCAATACATATATATTTGTCAATAATGAACAACAGCTACAACTGCACACAAAACATTCATTCATACAATAACAACTGAGAAATGAAGTTTTTCTATCAGCAAAAATAGTCCAGACTTGAGCTTGGAATTGCACACTTTTCTCCTTCTCCCAAATCTAGTTTTTCTCCTTCTTCTTCTTCTTCTTCTTCTTCTTATTTCTTCTTATTTTTCCTTCTACTTCTCCCAATAAAACAAGATGCTATTAATAATAAACACCTACATAAAAACTTTCCTTACAAGTCAACACAAAATCTCTGACAAGAGATAATTAGGGAGAATAATCAACCAAAAATAAATGTGCAATAGTCATAATTAAATGCAAATCTGATATGTCAAGGAGCTAAATTTGGAAAAGACAAATATTAGTTGCACAATAAATCTTGACTTGATTTTCCAACACTCCCCCTTAATTATGAACAGCTGCAGATCATGGAAATTTGAATCAAGTTTGTTCAAAAATTGTTGTAGCATTTCCGGAGCTAACTGATAATTTTCGAGCTACTAACTTGTGCAAAGTCACAAACTCCTAAGCCACTTCGTAAATACTCAAATGTCTCTTTTTCCAATGCTTTTGTAAATATATCAGCCAATTGATCTTCAGACCTACAAAAATCAAGACAAATTTCTTTGTTGCTTACAAGCTCTTTGATAAAATGATACCTCGTATCAATATGCTTAGTTCTCTTGTGAAACACATGATTTTTAGATAATGTTATGGCTGAATTGTTATCACGAATACTGTAGTGGCTTCCTTTTGATCATGCATCAAATCTTTCAACATCCTTCGCATCCAAACAACTTGACATGCAGCACTAGTGGCTGCCACATACTCAGCTTCAGCTGAAGAAAGGGTCACAATGGGTTGTTTCTTTGATGCCCATGACACAACACCTGTACCAAAGTGAAAAGTATACCCAGAAGTACTTTTCTATCATATATGTTGCCCCCACAATCACTATCGAGTGTACCCAACAAGATTGAAATCATCTGAAGTGGAATACAATATACCAAAATCCTTTGTACCACTTACATACCTCAATATCCTCTTACCGGCCTGCCAATGTGAGTCTTTTGGAGACTCCATAAACCTTGAAATCAGACTTACACTGTACATAATATCCGGCCTTGTGGTTGTTAAGTACATAAGGCTTCCAACCAGCCTCTTGAACAATGTAGAATCCACACATGCTCCATCATCTTCCTTGCTTAACTTCATCCCTATCATAACTGGTGTTGGGGATACCTTGCACCTTGCCATATTAAATCTCTTCAAAACTTCATTTGCATATTTAGATTGAGAAATAAATATACCATCATTGGATTGATGGACTTCAATCCCCAAGAAATACCTCATAAGACCCAAATCAGTCATTTCAAATTCATTCTTCATTACTGATTTGAAAGAATCTATGTTTAGATCACCGGTAAAGATTAGATCATCCACATACAAGCAAACAATCAAAATGTTACCTTGCTTGTTGACCTTGATGTACAATGTTGGTTCAAAACCACTTCTTTGGAAACCATTTTGAATGAGATAGGATTCAATGTGGCTGTACCAAGCTCTTGGAGCTTGCTTCAATCCATAGAGTGCCTTCTTCAACCTATACACCTTGTCTTCATGACCCGGTAGCTCATAGCCTTGTGGCTATTCCACATACACTTCCTCCTCTAAATAGCCATTTAAAAATGCAAACTTTACATCCATTTGATATACAGGCCACTTGTTGTGGGAAACAATAGCTAAAACAGTCCTAATTGTATCCAACCGAAGCAACCAGAGCAAATGTCTCATTGAAGTCTATACCGGGTTGTTGTGTAAATCCCCTTGCAACTAGCCTTGCTTTATGCTTTTGCACTTTCCCATCAACATCTTGTTTAGTCTTATAAATCCATTTGACACTAATTACATCTTTGTCTTTCGAAAATCAACCAACTCCCATGTTTGGTTCTTTTCAATGGATTCAATCTCCTCATCCATGGCTTTTTCCCATATATCACTACTCACAACCTCTTCAAATGTTAATGGATCATCAATATGAGAAAATAAAGCAAAAGCTGAAAATGAATTAGTTGTGTCAACATTATACAACTCACTCAAACTCCTTGTTTTTCGTGGCATCATGCTTGCTAGAGTTGGATCCGGAGATGAAGAACTACTTGGAGTGCTAGATGGTGTTGCTCCAAGGATACCAATTGATGTAGATGCCGGTGTAGATGCTTGTGAAGTTTGTTGTCCTGTTGGTGTGGACAACAGCCTTGAAGATCTCCTTGGTGTGAATGAAGGTGTAGCTTGAGCTGCAACTTGTGGTACCATCCCGGGATTGGAAGGAGCTGTTGTTTGAGTTATATTTGGTGTTGGAAACACTTCATCCGCCATATTATCATTTGGGACAGCAACTGCAATTCTGACAGTCCTCTCTATGCTTCCATCCCATGCTTCATCCTCCACAAACTGAACATCACGGCTGATTATAACTTTCCTATTGATAGGATCAAACAACTTATATGCTTTTGTTTCCTCTGAGTAACCAACAAATATACATTTTTGTCCTTTATTATCTAACTTTTTCTCAACTCATTTGGAACATGCACATATGCTATGCATCCAAATACCTTCATATGAGAAACACTATGTTTCCTTCTTGTCCAAGCCTCTTGAGGGACTTTGTTTCTTACGCTCTTTGTTGGGCACCTATTCATGATGTAAATATAGTTGCCACTGCCTCAACCCAATATTCATTTGGTAGATGTTTGGCTGCCATCATGCTACGAGCCATCTCCATAATTGTTCGGTTCTTCCTCTCCACCACACCATTTTTTGAGGTGTATAGTGGGCTGTAAATTGCTTGTGTATGCCATGAGATCTGCAAAAATTTATAAATTCATTAGATATAAATTCACCACCTCTATCTATCCTTAGAACCTTGATGTAGTGGCCGCTTTGCTTCTCCACAAGTGCCTTGAACTGCTGGAAATAAGCAAATGCATCAGATTTGTGTTTCAAGAAATAAACCCAAGTTTTTCTTGTGAAATCATCAATAAAAGTAAGAAAATAAGTGCAGCCTCCTATAGACGGTGTTTGCATTTTCCCACAAATATCTGAATGCACAATCTCAAGTGGAGTTGTAGCTCTATTTGCCTTGCCAACCGGAAATGACTCTCTATGTTGTTTGCCCATAATACATCCTTCACAAACTCTTTCCGGTTTCTCAATTAATGGCAAACCTTTTACCATATTCTTCATATGTAGTAATTTCAGCACTCCAAAATATAAATGCCCAAATCTAAAATGCCATAGCCAAGAATCATCCTTTACCACTGATTGAAACGTTACTTGAGTTTCTACAGAAACATCTTTTTCCTCTTTGGAGCTGTTCTGGCCATTTCCGTAGCTGTCTTGGACATTTCCGTAGCTTGTCTTGAACATTTCCGTAGCTATCTTGAACCTTTTTGTGGCTGTTTTGAACATTTTTGTAGCTATCTTGAACATTTCCATAGCTATCTTGAACATTTCCGTAGTTGTCTTTGGCTACTGCTGATTTTGTATCTTCTACCTTAAAAGCTGCTCCAGAATTTACAGTATGTGTCTCATGAACAACTTGAGTTGTTTTTCCTTTCATAGCCGGCCTTATTTTTAATGGAAACATGTGGTTTGTAGTCATTTGTACCTTGGCAATAAGCATATTTCTTGGAAGCTTGTCTAAAATAACACACTCATTATTTTCCATGTACACTCTATAGCCCTTTTGTATCAGTTGTCCATGCTCATCAAGTTGTGTTTTAGACCAGCAACATAATATACATCAGGCATAAATTTTGGCTCCCCCTTTTTGGTTAGAATATTAACCGTACCTTTACCCAAAATAGTGACTTTGTTGTTGTTACCAAGTGTAACATCAGTTTGAACTAATTCTTCCAAGCTAGAAAACAAATCTTTATTACCTGTCATGTGATTACTACAACTGAATCTAAATACCATATGTCACATGGGCTTTCTTGAACAACATTGCACTCAACTGGAGAGTTTGTAGGGATTGCTTCAGCAATCTTCATGCATGCAATGAACATGCTACCTGAGGGAGTGCTACTTGACTAATTTTGACCTTGCTTCTACTGATCATATTGTTTTTTCTTGCATTCATGAGCATAATGCCCAAACTTCTTACAATAGTGACATTGAATGTGTGATTTGTCAAATCTTTGGCCACTTGGGTGACTGAAATTCTGATTTTGACCTCTACCACCAGCATTTGCATGACTGCTACTACGTCCACTTCTAGGAGAACTTCTCCCTCTACCTCTAGGACTAAAACTCCTCCTTCCTCTTCCACGATTTACAGAAATCTGAGATGAAAATGCATTTTCAACTGAACTATTTGATCTATTCAATCTATATTCATGATTGATAAGAGAGGCATGTAGTTCATCAACACTAAACTGGCTCAAATCTTTGGTTTCCTCTAGAGCCACAACTACGGGATCAAATTTAGTAGGGAGACTTCTAAGTACCTTCTCAACAACCTTCTATCCTCTATGACTTCTCCATGGGACTTGATTTGATTTATCAGACCAACAACATGAGTAAAGAAAGACTCTATTGAATCTGAGTTTCTCATTGATAAATTTTCAAATTCTCTTCTAAGGAGCTATAATTTAGCAGTTTTAACCTTGTCCATACCTTGATACACAATCTGGAGTGTGTCCCATGCTTCCTTGGATTTCTTTGCTTCTGCAACTCTTGGGAGTATGCTCTCATGCATTGCTTGATGGATACAAAACAATGTTTACCCATCCTTATTCCTCTTTTCCTTTAAGAAGTCCTTTTGAGCTTATGTAAGAGAATTGTATGATGTCTGGTCTGCTGGTTCCTGGTAACCGTTTTCAACTATTTCCCAGATGTCTTGAGACTGAAACAAATCTTTCATGGTCAAAGACCAATACTCATAGTTCTTTCCTGTGAAAATCAGAGTTTGCACACTAACCAATGATGTGCCAGACGTAGAAGCCATTAATGGCTACCAAAATAAAAAACCTAGAAAAAGAATAGGAGAGTTTAGCCTAGCTCTAATACCAAATGAAGGGAATGTGAGGATATATGGAAACTGCAGCGTCTACAGAAACTACAGAATCTTTAGACAACAATAGAAAATAAAATGCAGTGGATTTAAAGGATGCGAGAACGAGGAAAAACAAGAGAAACTACAAGAATTTATAACAACAAAATAACATAACACTCTTGGCTGCGAATAACACGAGATCCGGGCTTCAAATTGCTTTAAAGAATACATATATATTTGTCAATAATGAACAACAGCTACAGCTACACACAAAACATTCATTCATACAATAATAACTTAGAAATGAAGTTTTCTATCAACAAAAATAGTCCAGGACTTTAGTGGAACTACACACTTTTCTCCTTCTCCCAAATTTGGTTTTCTCCTTCTTTTGTCTTCTTCTTCTTCTTTTTCTTTCTACTTCTTTTTCCTTCTACTTCTCCCAATAAAACAAGATGTTATTAATAATAAACACCTACATAAAAACTTTCCTTACAATTCAACACAAAATCTCGACAAAAGATAATTAGGAGAATAATCAACCAAAAATAAATGTGCAACAGTAATAATTAAATGCAAGTCTAATATGTCAAGGAGCTAAATGCTGGAAAAGACAAATATTAGTTGCACAAAATCTTGACATGATTTTCTAACAACTAGTTCTGTTAAGGTATTTTGTGAAAAATATTCGAACTAGTAGCGAGGATATAATTCCGAGAAAGCATAATAGATTGTGTTGCTTTCGCAATCTTTACAATTTTCTATAACAGATTAGCGTGAAATGGTTTTTATAGTATACTCCACAAAATCCCTAGACCCGAATTCAGAAAGGTGTAGTCAATGATTTCCACTCTGCACATCAGAAGATTAGTAGTTGTGTAGTAGAAAAAACCCCTCGCAGAAAACCACATCATAACAATTTAAGGGCCTAGGATTACCAAAATCCATGTCTTCTCTTTTGAATGGTGTATCTTTGTGAGCTCCCCAACAATGCCTTTTAGATATGAGATCTAGACAAACCTTGGATCTCTAGGAGGAATTTTGAAAGTTTAATAGACAAATGAAAATATAAATTCGTTAGATTTTCACGGGGTTTCAAATATGTCAAGACCCGGGCTTAATCTAAAATTTAGTAGCTGTAAAAGGGAGTCTGGAAATATTGTGGCTATTCTAGTAGAAAGGATTCAAGAGATATTCCTATCCATGTCTCTGTATAAAAGCTTTAATATACCCTAGATCTGTTTTGAGATAAGAAAAGAAGCCATGATCGTTGCAAGAGGTATGAATTATTACCCGAAATTTCCACACCCCAATCTCCATGTTGGGCTATCCAAACAACCATGAAAATGATTAGACTTTGCACAAGGAATGGCCTCTCTCCTCTCTGCTTTTCATGGAGTACATAATTTCATAGGGATAAAAGTAGAAGAAATAATTTTCATCTCTTCCCCCTCCCATCACAACTACTCTAGAGATAATTGATCAATTTCCATTCAGAAGTCATTATGTGGTAGAGTTAATTATCTTTCTATAACATTCCATCCATTTGCATCGCCTATCATATCATTCTATGTAAAAAATATTTTCATGGAACGATATCGTCACTTATTTAAAATTTTTCTATGAAAAGCATTCTTTCTAACAACTCATGATTTAGATTTTGAAGATAGAAACACCGAGGCTAACTTAAATTATTTAAATTTTGTTTCAATTGAACAAAATTTTGATTAATGTGTTTCACTCTTGCTCACCTAGTAGCGAGAGTGGATTTTCTTTGGAAGCATCTCTGTTATTTCATGAAAATGGATTCTCGAAATGATCGTTTCATTCTACCAGTGATGGTTTATATGAGAATAATAATTTCACACTCTTTGTTTATGAGGCTTTTATTTAGTTGATTTCCAGCCTCTATTAGCTTTGTATGTTACGAGACATATTGGCATTAGTGATAATGTATAATGATTAAGAAAAATAAATAATTATTCTAAAAATACATCTCTTATTTGGAATGTGGTTTTAATGCGGGGGCTTAATAGACAAATTGGTGACCCCGTGCTTTTATTGTTTATCTCATTACTCCCAAAATACATCTCATTTTTTTGTTTTATTTTTGGTTTCCTACAGGTATTGAGAGACAATGACCTGCACCCATCATTTAACATCAATGTTTGATGTTCTTAGTGGTTGAATGAAAATCTGAAAGGTCCATTGAAACACCCATTATTATGGCTACAATATTTTTAATAAAAAAATTTATTTTTGGGGGCTGAAAATGCCCTCCAAACCCTTCAAGGATGACCATTGACATCTTTGAGGGGTGTGTTTGTGTTTTTTTACGCTTAGATTTCTTTTTAGGCTCGTTGTATTAAATTGTTACAATGTTTTTAATTAAAAAATTATATTTTTTGGGGGGGCTGAAAATGCCCTCCAAACCCTTGAAGGATGACCATTGACATCTTTGAGGGGCGTGTTTGTGTTGTTAGGCGAGGTTGGACGATTCTGAGAGGGTAATGGGTTGAAGGGGAATGGAGTGAAATGGACGATAATATATTGGAGGTTGGAAGAAGAGAAATGTATGAGGGAATGGAGGCTTAGAGGGAATAGGAAAGTGTAAACGGAGGGAAGAGGGGAATGGGTTAGAGGGGGATGGAGTGAAATGGACGGTAATATGTTGGAGGTTGGAAGAAGAGAAACGTATGAGGGAATAGAGGCATGGAGGTAATATGATAGTGTTAACGAAGAAAAATGGAGGGAAGAGGGGAATGGGTTGGAGGGGAGATGGAGTGAAATAGATAGTAATATATGTTCAACAGGTGTAACTTGATTTTCACCCGTGAATGATGGAAAACTTTTCATGGTAGCATTACCGATGTCATGGTAAACTAGGATTACTAATGGATCATGTCATTAGTAAAGGTCACAATATTCCTTGGAGGTTGAATAGCCATTTGAAAAACCGGGATGTTAATAGAGAAATTGACACGTGGTGCGGGAATATCGGGAGGAGGGTTATCAAAACTAGGTCTATTATAAGGTAAAGTATTACCAACTCTTCTCCTTCTAGTAGAATTTAAAGGTAAAGAAACAAACTCGGGAGGAATTCCTCTTATTGATGATCTCGTAGTCACTTTAGGCATGGAACATGCTGCAATATCTTCTCGATATCATCTTAATGAAGTCGCCAAAGTTCTTAAAATCTTTAGATTAAATTGTTACATCTTGCTCCCAAAAGTGAATTTGTAATCATTGTAAATCTGCTATGGATCTGTCGTAACTTACATGTAGATCTATATCGTGGTCCCACCGGCATGAGAAAAATTGTTATATCTCAAAAGTGCACCATGTAGAGAGATGGTTGCAAGTTTTCTAAGCTTGCAGAATTTGATCTCTTTCTTTCGTAGATACAATGGAAACACCTTAGGTCTATGGGTATACCTATTTTGAGGTGAGTCTCCGGTATAAAGTCGGTTCCTTGTTGATGTATCGTAAAGCGCTTTTTTGGGTTTTAAGGGTAAAAAATGATTGTAAAGTAATTAAAACTAAGGTGATACACCAAATTTATATGAGGGCTTTGACTGAGTCTATGCACAATTGATATGTGAAAGGATTCTTGATGCATGAACCAATAGTTCTTCTCATAGAATATCAAGGGAAAAACACTTGGAGGTATTGAGGGAGATTATCATAACAATACTGCTAAGCTAAACATGCACATTAATATAATGTAGAAACTACTGAATTTTGCAATAGGGTAAGATGATTAATCGGGAATTTGCATTCACAAGACTAATAGAAACATACACAAGACTGCAAGTGATTGGGAAGGTAGAAAATACTTCACGTTCGAAGGAAAAAGCTGACAAAAATTGCTTGATACTCTATATAACAAAAATTCCTCCTTGTGCTTTCTAAGGAACACAATATATAGAAAAATTAATTTACCCACCCTTCCTAAAAATAGCCTAAGGCTTGTACTCGCCCATGCATCCTATTTTTATCCTTTATTTAATAATAAATAAAGGGATAAAATAATACAAACTAGTACAAGAGGCATTAATAGCCTTTGATTACATCTCAGTCAACTGAAGTTGATTGTTCTATTTTTATTAAGGTGGGTGAATAATTTGTTAATAATAAGTTTTTGCTTGTTGGGCAAGTCTCCTTCATGAGCATGCAACTTTGTCTCCTTCTCTATTCTGACCTCTTGTGAAGCATGCAAAAATAACCCCTTGTGCAAGAACAAATATTTACAATAATTGTAATATTTGTAAAATATAAACATCCATCATGGGGACCACCTGCCCATGTGCACATGCTCTGATATTGACATCCCTTTGGCTTCTAATGGTCACAAAAGTGACATACTGCAAATCATCTCTAACTCCTTTTCTGTAGGGACCACATTTGCACTTTACCATGGTTTGGCCACCCTTGTGGACTTAGAAAATATAAAAGGGGTGACCATTTTGACATTACACATGCCATAATATAGCTTTACCACCTTTTGATAAATACATGCATGTATATCTTTGTGGCCTTTGCATATTTGATAGTGTATAGTTTAAAAATTCACCTTTTTGGTGATCATTGATGGCATGATTTGGTCGGCATTTGAATTATTGAGAGCATACACTATGGTTAGACTTTGAAAGTCATTGCAATGATTTTGTTTTAATCGATGACGTGTGTTGTGTTAGCGTAATTACATTGTAAATGGACGATTCCTTCTAACTGTTCTGTAACCGTCTTCTATTCCTATTTATTTCTCCCATTTGTGGGTGCTTAAGAGACACACGCATTGAATCAATTGAATATGCTCTTTCTCCCATCAGGCTGGCCCCTTCTCTACGGTGACTCACCCCTTCATGCTTTTTTTTAGTGGAAACCTAACTTGGGTTGAGTCTTTTTGGAAATTTGGTGATGATTTTAAACCGCCAATCTGTGTACTTTGAGATCTAAGGCCGTAGATATTTGGACTCACAGTTAGGGTTTCTGACTGTGCATTGAATGTGGTTGGTGGGATTGATTGTAGTTAATTTTTTTTTAGCCTGGAGCTCGATCCTTGGCCCTTGATCTTTGTCCTTCTAATTTTTGGTCGTTGATCTTGAACCGTGGTTGAGTCCTGTTGACTCATCTCTCAAGTTTGCATGCTAAAAGGTGACTTCGACCCATAATGATCACTTCATTTGGTTTTTTGGTGATGTAGACAAAGCCTTGGAAAAAAATTTGACGCCATTGTTGGTTACTTTATGAAGCTCTAAATTTTTCCATTATGGGTAACTTTGAAACCTGACCCCTCTGCATTCTGTTCTCCGAGCTTGATTGGATATGTATCTTTGTTGTTCAGCTCTGTATATTTTGAAGTCTCTGGTTTCTTTATTGGCCACCATCGATGAAGCTCTGAAGCTCGATTTTGAAGGTTTGTTGGCCACTCGTCTTAACTCGAGCTCTCTGCAGGGTCTTATGGCCACCATTGTTTGATGAGAAGGGTAAGTTTTGATCTCTGAACACGGTAATTGATCGTTGTTTTGTCATTTTCACTTTGTTCTTCAAGAAATGTTAATAACCATTCTCTCTCTATATTTACTAGAGTTTTTGTGGCTCGTCCATGGTCATTCGAGTCAAAACCTGTTTTGGGTTATCATTTTTTTGCCTTGAATTTGATGGTTCTCTGAGGACTTGACAACTCGATGTTAATTGGTGAGTTCTGTCTCTTATTCTGATTTCTGAAGCTTTGTATTTTTGAGCTCAAAATTCATTTGGGTGCTCATTCTGGCTGTAGATGGCTTTATATTCACTTCAATTTCTTGTATCATCCATAAAGTAGTTTTCTTATTCTCTGAGTATTTACCTCTATTCTGGAGCTTTGTTCTAATAATGAAATTTTCTTTTACTTATCATTCAGAACTGGAACAATGGTTTCACTTTGATAGTTTCCTTCACTTATTACATTGCTTATACCTTATGACTCCTCCAAACTCAGAAACTAGTTCTGCCATCATCTTGAGACTGCAATATATTAGTTCTTTTGAAGAAAAAATGAAGTGTTACCTTGCTCAAAACTACATCTGTATTGTTTGACTCTAATACCTAGATCTGGGATCTCATATTACACTGATTACTCAACCATTCCTCTATGTTTTTCTGAGTATATAGTGTCTTGACTCGAATCCTTTATGGGTTGGAACCTTGCTAAAGATTTGTATCCTTTCCTTTTGAGACTTGATATCTAACTGTTTGACTTTTCTGTAACTCTTTAACTTGGATATGAGAGCCATTTGTGTGGGTATTTACTTTGTATTCTGAAGATGATGATCTGATGCACAATTTATCCTTTCTACTCTAAGTTTGATCTTTTCCTAGAGTAGGTGATGATGTTCTACATGCTTCCCTTATTGTTCTTGATAGTATGAAATACTGTTTACTTTAGATGCAAAACAAATCTCTGAATTTGATAATCTGTAAAATGAAAGTCTGAACTTGCATTCTTTTGTATTTCTTTATTTCAAATTCTGAAATGGTCCTTTGTAATCTTGTAAGTGGCTTTCTGGAAATTGTAAACAATTCTTCATCTATTGTAACACCATTTTCAGGCATAAGCCTTGATTCATATGCTTTATTGAAATATTGTAACTTGTTTCTTTTACTTAGATGATTTTATTTCCTTGATAGTAGTATTTTTGCATGCTAGAAAATTTAAAAAGTTGATTTTACATGGTGAAGCCCTGGCAAATTTTTTTCAAATTCTTTCTTCCTTCCATTTCTAGCATAGTAGTTGTATTTTTCTAATTCAGAATACAGAAAATAACACTTCTGTTGAAGTTGATTTGGTAATTGAAAGTGAAACATCATAATTGTTCATTTCTGATCATGCAATGCTTTTCTGATTTTCTGTATCACTTTACTTAATTTACATAATCCTTTTAAAGCATGTGATAGTTGAAAACAACATGATGAAGAGTTGTAAATGTCCATTTTACATGGCGAAGCCCTGTCAAAATTTTCCCAGAATCTTCTTTTCATTCCTTTTCAGCTGTAATCTTTTCTTTCCAGTTAACTTCAACTTCTTGAAATCTGATTCTTCTTTAGTTGTAGGCTAAAACATGTGCTTCTATCTTCCAGTGTAACTTCTTCCATTTTAGAATAATTACTAAAATTTTGAGTTACATTCTTCCTTCTTTCCAACATGTACTTATGACTTGTCTATTTCTTCCTGGCTGCAACTTGTACTGCACACTTAGGAAAACAGTTAGAAAAATACTTAGGCTTTTTGGCCTCTCTTATGTCCATGTTCTTCTCTTCTTTTCTCTTTCTTCTTTCTGGGTGAATAAAGCATGTATGCAGTTTGATATTCAAGTAGAATATATCTCATGTTATTAGAGATTCATATGCACGAATTAGGACAGTCTAGGAATATGAATTGATCCTGAGCTCGTAACTGATAGTTATCCTTTTCTTCTTTTCGTACAAAGTGGCTTCTACAATGGAGATGAAGAAGAAGCTAGAAATGGAGATGTTTCAATCAAAGAAAGAAACCCCAAGGCAATGATGGGTTCACTCATACTCCTTTACTTTCTATTTCATGCATGTGTACCTTTTATTTTAGTAGTTTTACTTTACTTTTCAGTTACATCCCACGACTTGTGTGGGAAACATTTAAAAATTCTTTATGAATAAAACATTGAATTTTGTAAATGAGTTGCATATTTCTTTCGCATTTCAGCTTTACTGTATGGATTGTATGATGAACTAAACAACTCAGTTATTTAATTAAATGTCTTAAACATGAAGGAAAGAACATTAATGAGGACCTATAACATTCGGTAATGAAATTTGATTTCTGCAATATGTACCTATGTTTGTTGTCCCAAAACTTAACACTTCACCTACTCTGTAATTCATTGTCTTCATCAAGACAAAACAAGCATCCTTCGAGCCCTTGTGTTCTTTTTCTCAAAGTATCATGAAAGTGATCTATTACGTTTTGTAACACACACATAATCGTAGATTTCACTTAATCATTAATTAATTTAGCGAACTAATAACATCAAAACTTCCTTAGCTTAGGTATACTTCACCAATGCCTTTCATCGTAACGACGAAGTTTCTAGTTGCCCATTTTTGCACAAGTGCAAAAATTGTCAACAAGAGGAATATTTTTCCCTCCTTCCATGGCTACTTCCCAGTGCTAATGTAGATGACATGTTCTGATTTGTCTTGATTAGTTTTGAATTGTAACTGATTATAACAAATACATTGAATTATGTAATTTGAGGCAAGTTCCTACTACTGGAGAAAAATCTCTAAAAATTGTTGTAAACTATTTTCTACAAAGAAAATGATTTTTTTCCCTTAGGACATTAGCGTTTAGGGGGGACACAAGTGCACACCGCTATTTTCCTCGACTGAGCGCTAGTGTCTACTTTGAGATTCTGATCCAAGTATGATTCTAGACCAGTTTATAACCGTAGACTCTTCAAATGTTGTATTTTATTGTGATGATCTGGATATCTATGCCAAAGCGTGTATAAAACACTGAAAAGTAAAGTTACAATAATAAGGAGTAGTACATGATGAAATAATAGAACCTGTAAAATTTGTGAGTAGTAGAGGTAGATGCCCCAAGAGCCTCGGTGGGACTGGTAAAAGATATAGTTTTGAGCATCATTGCATCGTATAAAAAGTTGTTGACAATTTTTACACTTGTGCAAAAATGGGAAACTCGAAACTTCATTACGATGGATGACATTGGTGAAGTGAACCTAAGCTAGGGGAGTTTCTTTCAGCTCAGTGATGTTTATGTTGAATTAATTAATGATTACATGAAATCTGCAACTATGTGTGTTGTTACAAAATGTAACAGATCACATAGTTTGCAATTTCATGACTATCTTTAGCAAAAGAACAAAAAGTCCCGAAGGACAGATGTGTTATCTTGATGAAGACATCGAATTGCAGAATAGATGAAGTGTTAAGTTTTGGAACAACAATCATAATTACATATTACAACAGTCAGATTTCATTGTTAAATGATTACGGTATCTTTAAGGTTCTTTCCTTTATGATTAAGACATTCAATTATATTAATGAGTTGTTTAAATAATTATACAATCCATATAGAAAGCTTAAATGTAGAAAGAAATACACAACTCAATTCCATTATTCAATGTTTTATTCATAAGGAATTTCAAATGTTCCCACACAAGTCGTGGGATGTAACTGAAAAGTAAAATACAACTACTGAAGTAAGAGGTACATATGCATGAAAGAGAAAATAGAGGAGTATGAATGAACCCATCATTTCCTTGAGGTTTCTTTTGTTGCGGTTGATGTATCTCCAGCTCCATCTTTGTTCCCTCTTCATCTCACTTTGCTTAAGGTGTTGTACCTAAAAATAGAAAAGAGAAAATTGTTAGTTTATGAGCTCAGGGTACAATCCATATTCCTATACTATCCAAATTCATGCAGGTGGATCTCTTAACAACAAGAGAGATAAATTACATGAGGATCAAAGGTGCAACTGAAGAAAGTACTTTTCTGTAACAACATACATGATTTACTCACTCAAAAATAAGAAGAGAGAAGAAAAGAAAAACCATGGAACATAAGAGAGGAAAAAAATCCTAAATATTTTCTAACTATTTTCTTAAGTGTGTAGGTACATGTTACAATAAAGAAGAAAATAAAATCATGTCTTATAGTCCTCACTGTTAGATAAAGATTGTAGAGTTCACTAACTTCTATCCTATGGTACATCAAGATTGGAATAAATCACAAGTACATATTGATATGAAGGAATAATACAACTCAAAGGTGAAGCAAAAGAATCAGAATATAAAGGTTGAAGTTAACTGAAAGGATAAGATTATAGCTGAAATAGAATGAGAAAGAATCGAGAAAATTTTGACAGGGCTTTGCCATGTAAAATTGACCTTTTATATTTTCCAGCATGCATATTAAAGTTGTAATAAAGATCAAATACAGTATTTAAGCAAAAGAAATGGGAACTACACTTTCAGTCATCAAGGTGAAGGACTTTGGAGCACTCATTATAGCTTAACAGCTGAAGAAAAATGAAGTTTCAAGGTAATCTTACAAGGTGCAGCCATTCTAGAAGTACAATTTTCAAATGAAGCAAGTATCAAGTGTACAGACTGCTACAATATAGCTTCAAAGCTCAAATTAAATGCAAGTTTCACCATGGAACATCTCGACTTCGAATAAAGAAGGCCTTCATGCAGCATTCAGTAGTGATACAGAATGATTTTCAGTTATGCAGAGCTAGTCGAAGGTGCTATCCAAAATAGAAAAGTTATAGAAAAACAATGACATCAATAAAGATAGAAATCAAGCATGATGAACTCTAGCTCAAAGTGTTGGAGATCAAAGGTGTTTCGAAAAACTCAAGGTCCAATAACACAACAAAGGCAGGGAACCCACAATGAGTCAAAAGAAAATTGAGTATCAAGAAGGCCATTCCCAGAGGGACTTTTCAACTAAGAAAAGGAAAATGAAAGAATGGAAAGAGAGTCAGGCATCCCAAAAGAGGGTGATAACAAGCATATACCATGAAACCCAAAGCATTCTCAAGTATCATAAGTGTATATTATGATTAGGTATTCAAGAGAAAATGATAGGTAAGTGATGGAGTATAACCAAAGAATATTTACCTTAAAATTTACAAAAGATACCTCGTACCCTTAAGTGGTCAACTGCAAAGGTGGTCCCCACTAGTGGGAAGGTTGGAGATGATTCACAATGTGTTATCCATGTGACCACAAGTGGATCAGTATTACAGATGTCACATAAGGCACAAAAGGACAAATTTGCATGCACCAAGAAGGAGACTTGCTCATCAAGAAATATTTTTATCAACAAATTATTCACTCATGCTTTTTCTTAAAAAAGAATAGTCAACTACAATTTGACTGAGATGTAATCAAGGCTATTAATGCCTCTTTGTATTAGCTTGCTCTATTTTATTCCTTTATTTATTAATAAATAAAGGGTAAAAATAAGATGCATGGGCGAGTACAATTTTAGCCTATTTTTAGGAAGGGTGGGGGAATGATTTTTGCTGTATATTGTGTGCCTTGGCAAAGCACAAGGGGGAATTTTTAGACACAGTAGTGTTGAAGCATATTTTGTCAGTTTTTCCCTCTGAATGAGAAGTATTTTCTACCTTTCTAATTATTTGTAGTCTTGTGTATGTTCTAGTAATCTTGTGAATGTTTAATTCCCTGATTAATCATCTTACCCTATTACAAATTTAGTAATTTCTACATGATATTAATGTGCATATTTGACTTAGCAGTATTGTTGTAATACTTTCCCTCAATGCATCAAAGTGTTTGCCTTTAATATTCTACAGAAAATTGTTGGCTTGTGCATTAAGAATTCATTCTCAGATCAATTGTGCATGTACTTAGTCAAAGACCTCATACAAGTTTGGTGTATCACCTCACTTTTGAATTCATTTACAGTCATATTTTACCTTCAAACCCTAGAAAATTAGTTTAGGATACATCAAGAAGGAACCGGCCTTGATACCAAAGACTCACCTCAAAATACATATATCCACATACCTGAGGTGTTTCCATTGTATCTACGAAAGAGAGATAGATTTTACATACTTAGAAAACCTGCAACCATCTCTCTACAGGTGCACTTTCGAGAGATAACAATTTTTGGCATGCCCAGTGGGACCACGAATCAGATCTGTAATCTAGTTACAATAATTTACAACATAATCATAGTAAGTAAAAGTTACTTTTGGATCAGCATGCTGCAACAATTTATTCTAAAGATTTAAAGATTTATTTGGTGACTCTGTAAAGCTGATTTCATACTAGTATTGCAACATGTTCCATCCCTAAAGTGACTACAAGATCATCGGTAAGAGGAATTCCTTCTGAGTTTATTTCTTTACCTTTGAATTCTGCAAGAAGGAGAAGAGTTGGTAATACTTTACCTTATAATAGGCCTAGTTTTGATAACCCTCCTCCTAATATTCCTTCACCACGCATCAATTTCTCCATTCAGATCCTAGTTTTTCAAATGGTTATTCAACCACCTAGGAATTTTGTGACCTTTACTAATGGTAGCCCATTAGTAATCCCAGTTTATCATGATATCCCTAATGCTGCCATGAAAAGCTTTCCTACATTCACTGGTGAAAATCAGGTTACACCAACAGAGCATATCAAAGATGTTGCAACCCTATGTGCAGTTCATAACATAACCCATGAAGATGTGGCCTTGAGACTTTTAGTTGCATCCTTTAAAGGGAAAGCCTTGCAATGGTATAGAAATTAAGAGATTGGCACCATAAGAACTTGGGATGAGTTAAGTGGTAAATTGTTGAAACAATTTCAAGACAATTCAGATAATTTATCTCTATTAGAAAAAATATCTACGATTAGAAGAGATCCTATGAATTTATGTCTAGTTTCAATATTTGTTTTATCAGAACTTGGGAAAGAATTCCAACAAGTGTTAAGCCTCAAGCTGATCATGCTTTTCTTTATTATCTTAGAGCCATGAACAACGCTATTTCAACTATGATTCAGTCTATGGGAGGAGAGACTTGTTTGGGTGTGGAGCCTATTTTTGGTCTTCTCGAATAAGTGTTAAAGTTTTGGAGTTTGAATGGTTTATTTTGGAGACTTCGGGAGCATTCTGGTCATTTGTTGTGACGTTGTGTCATCATTGTTAATATGTTGTTAACATCGTAACAATTTTTTCAGCTGTGGGAAGTTGAAAGGTCACGACTTTCAAACTTCTAGGGTCAAACTTTCTTCTTAAAAGGATTCTAATCCTATAAATAGAGGTGTTAGGGTATCTTGAATATATCTTGAGTGTTCAAGAGTTTTGAGTCTTAGTGATCAAGAGGTGATCAAGAGCGATCAAGGTTAAGCAATTGGGTGTCAATTGTGGTTTAGATGTTGTTATCTCTCGAAAGTGCACCCTATAGAGAGATGGTGTAGGTTCTCTAAGAATGCAATATTGATCTCCCTTTCGTAGATACAATAGAAACACCTCAGTGCAGTGGGTATACCTATTTTGAGGTGAGTCTTCGGTATCAAGGCCGGTTCCTTTTTGATGTATCCTAAATTGATTCTCTAGGGGTAAGGGTAAGAAATAGCTATAAAATAAATAAATTGAGGTGATACACCAAACTTATATGAGGGCTTTGACTGAGTATATGCATAATTGATATAGGAAGGATTTCTTGATGCACGAGCCAATAGTTTTCTGTAGATTATTTCAGGGCAAAACTTGGTGGTACTGAGGGAAAATATCACAACAACATTAATAAGTTAACATGCACATTAAAATTAAGCAGAATGTATTGATATTGCAGCAGGGTAAGATGATTGGTCAGGGAATTTGTATTCACAAGACTAACAGAAACATACACAAGCTGCAAATAATTGGTAAGGCAAGAAATCACTTCACACTCAAAAGGCAAAGCGCAAAAATTACTTGATACTCCTATATCCAAAAGTCCTCCTCCGTCCTTTCGCAAAGGCACACAATATATAACAAAGTAAATTTTCCCACCCTTCCTTAAAATAGCCTAAGGCTGTACTCACCCATGCATCCTAATTTTATCCTTTATTTAATAATAAATAAAAGGATAAAATAATACAAACTAGTACAAGAGGCATTAATAGCCTTTGATTACATCTCAGTCAACTGAAATTGACTGTTCTATTTTTAATAAGGTTGGGTGAATAATTTTGCCAAAAATAGATTGCTTGCTAGGCAAGTCTCTCTCCATGGCATGCAACTATGTCTCTTCTCTGTTCTGTCTTCTTGTGAAGCATGCAAAAATCAATTCTCTGCCTGTGAGCAAATAATTCAAATATTTGTAATATTTGCAAGATAAACATCCAATATAGGGGACCACCTACCATGTGTACATATTTTGATGTTGACATCTTTTGGCTTCAAATGGTCACAAGGGTGACATTCTACAAATTACCCCTAACTCCTCCAACTGTGGGGACCACCTTCACATTACCAGGTTTGGCCACCTTTGTGGACTTAGCAAGTATATATGAAAAAGGTGACCATTTTACATTACATGTCATACTATAGTTCTGCCCCCTTTTAATAAATACACACATGTATATATGTGTTGGTCGTTGCATGTTTGGTAGTGTATAATTTGAAATTCACCTTTTCAGTGATCATTTGGCATAATTTGGTCGGATTTTGATTATTTGAAGGCATACACTATGGTTTAGACTTTGAAAGTCTTTGCAATGATTATGTGTTTGATGGACACGTGGGTTGTCCCCTTCTTCACGGTGACTCACCCTCATACGCTTTGTCGTGCTGGCAATTTGACCTAGGCCAAGTTTTCTTTGATGTTTGAAATGGAACTGCACCGATGATCTTTGTACCGATTTTCCTGATGTCGTCAATCTCTAACCTGTGGTTAGGGTTTGTAACTCTGTAATTAATGTGGTCATGAGATCTAACCTTGGTTGTTTGTTTTGAGTTCGAGCATAATCCTCGAAATTTGATCTTTGTACTTAATGAAGCTTGATCCTTGATCCTAAATCATGGTTGAGTTCGAACTTAACCCATACTTGGGCTCAAACGGTAAAGGAAAGCTTGGGTTTGATGATCATTTCATTCGATTTTCTGGTATGCGGGCGAAGCCCTGTTAAATTTTTCTTGGAGGCCATTTTTGTTCTTTCTAAAGCTCAGCCTTCACTGCAAATAGGTACTGAATCTGTATTTTTTGACATTATTCTCCAATCTTGGCTCTTGAACTCTCTATAATGCTTAGTGGAAACCATTTTTTGATTACTTTCGAGCTTTGGGTTATGAAAAGTTTGCGTGATCTCGAGTTCCTTTCCTTTTTGTGATCTCGAGCTAGAGCCCTTCCTGTAAGTTATGTGAGCTACCTTCTCTCTTGGCCACCATCTTTGAGCTTTGTGAGCTCGGTTTTTCCATTTCTTTCAGCCTTGTGAGCTCTGTGAGGATCTGTAGCTCCTGTGGTCATTATGAGACTCGGTTTTGCTTTGAGATAAATCTTTGTATTTATGTGGAACTCTACGAGGACTTTGTGGGTCTCAATTTCTTTCGGTAAGTGAAATATTTAGAGTTTGAAAACCCATTTTATCTCGGGTATTTCTCTTTTTTTTTTTGAGCTATGATTTTGTATTTTTCCTTTGTAGTGAGCCTCCAAGCTTTAGTCATGAATGCTGAGTATTTCTTTTGATGGTTGTCATTACATGAGTTCGAGCTCATTTATTTGGAGATTTTTTGGGTTGTTCGTTTTATTTCGAGCTTCCTGCAACTCTGTTGGTTATTGTAAATGCTGGAAAGGGTAATCCCTTTTCTCTTGAACATGAAACTGATACCATTCTTAGTTGTTGATGTGACACTAGTACTTAGTTCTATGCTTGCATTTTCTTGATTTCCGTGGCTCAACTTGGTTGTTTTTGAGTTTGAAAAAACTGTCCTAAACTTGATGATTCTCTCTGAACTAGATGATCTCGAATTTATTCAGCTTAAATACCAGTAAGTACTTTCTTTTTCTTTGAACTTGACCTCTTTATTTGACCACTATGTAGCCGTGATATTTGTATGGATATTTTTGGCAATATACATCCCTTCATTGTATATCATCATTATTTTGACTCAGAGTGCCATGAATGACTACTATGTTATAACCGAATTGTCATTTTCCTGGCTCGAAGTGTGCTTACTTTTACTCTATTTGAAGCTTATGTGCGAGGTGGTTATAGGTGCTTCCTCCATTGTTGTAATCTCTCTCTATTTTCCTGACTGTATATTAACCATTCTGAGCTTTGCAAGGTTCCTTGATGTTGTCTCTTGGTACATGTAGTCCATACTTTTGAATTCTGAGGGTGATTCTGTAACTTGTATATACGGCCATTAAATTTATCTGTGAATAATTTGGAGCTCCTTCTTGTCCCTTTTGGGAATGATCTCGTAGAATTTTTCACTCTGTTCTTTGATATTTTCTTACTTCAGTGATTTTGGAAATGAGTTCACAAGACTAATACCAAAACATTGTTTCATATTTAAATGCATGGAAACTGTATCTATTGCTTAGGAAGTTCTTCTTTCTTAGGGACTATATTTATTCTTGCTATGAAAAATCCTGACTATAAGCCGTAAGTGATCTTAGTCCCATGTAAAGGTTAAACATTTGAATATGAATTCTGCTCACTGAGTTCTTGGTGTTACTGGTTGTATGCTTCCTAAAAGACATTTTGTTTCCTTAAAAATAGTTAGCCTGACTTTAATAAAGTCTGTAACTAAAATGGCTTTCCTGAAACTCTGCATTTTATATATCCCTTTCTTCAGTTCACCTTTTGAATTGACCCTTTGTAACCTGCAAGTTTCACTTATACTCTTTGATATCTGCATAGTAATTTTAAGCAATTCTTGATCTGTTTTGATGTCATTATTAGGCATAAGCCTTGATTCAGATACTTTATTATGTTACTTTCACTACATTTCTTTGATTTCAGTTTGATATAGATGTTGGAAAAGTTGTAAATATCCATTTTACATGGCGAAGCCCTGTCAATTTTTTTTCAGAATCTTCTCTCCTATTTTGTTTCAGCAATAAACCTTTATTCCTTTACCAAACATTAGCTTTCAAATTTTGCTTCTTCCTTCTGTTGCAAAGTGAAACATGTGCTTTTATTGCTAGTCTCTCTTCTACACTCTAACTCCTATTTCAGAATAGTTATTGGAACTTTGAGTTACATTCTTCCTTTTATTGCATGCACTTATGACTTGTCTGTTTTTCTCTTTGGCTACAACTTGTACCTGCACACTTAGGAAAAAAGTTAGAAAATAATTAGGCTTTTTGGCCTCTCTTATGTCCATGTTTTCTTCTTTCTTTTCACTTTCTTCCTTCTTAGTGAATAAAGCATGTATGTAGTTTTCCTTCAAGTAGAATACATCTCCTGCTTAGGGAAAGATTCATATGCACGAAGTAGGATAGTGTAGGAATATGGTTTGATCCCTGAGCTCGTGGCCCGGCGGTTAACTTTTTCTTCTTTTCGTATAATGACTTCTACAATGAAGATGAAAGAGAAACAAAAGATGGAGATGAATATGCTTCAAACGAAGAATAGAAACCCCAAGGCAATGATGGGTTCACTCATACTCCTTTGCTTTCTCTTTCATGCATGTGTATCTTTCTTTTCAGTAGTTGTATTTTACTTTTTAGTTACATCTCATGGCTTGTGTGGGAAACATTTGAAAACTTCTTATCAATATAACATTGAATTATGTAAATGAGTTGTATATCTCCTTCTACATTTCTACTTTACTGTATGGATTGTATAATGAACTAAACAACTCAGTAACATAATTGAATTTCTTAATCATGAAGGAAAAAACATTAAATAGAACTTGTAACATTCAGTAATGAACTCTGATTTTATGTGATCTGCACTTATGTTTGTTGTTCCAAAACTTTACACTTCACCTATTCTACAATTGGATATTCTCATCAAGACAACACAACTGTCCTTTGGGGCTTGTGTTCTTTTGTTGAGGATGGTCATGAAATTACAGACTATGTGATCTGTTATGTTTTATAACAGCACACATAGTTGTAGATTTCATGTAATCTTTTAAATAGATCAGTAGTAATGACATAATCTAATATAATCTCCCCTAGCTTAGGTATACTTCACCAATGCTATCCATCGTAACAAAATTTTGAGTTGCCCATTTTTGCACAAGTGCAAAAATTGTCAATATATGTGGTTTAACATCTATGGAATTCTCATTTGTGAGTTCATAACCGAGAGAAGACTGTGAGAGTTGTTTTACTCTTGTTGATGATAAAATCTAAGCAAGTTCTTGGTGAACGTAGCCCAAATTGGGTGAACCACATTAAATCTTGTCTTGTCTTCTTTTGTGCATTATTTATTTAAGTTTTTATATTTCTAAGTATAATTATGCTATATAGTTTCCTATTGTTGTGGTTTGAGGAATTGTTTCCACATATTTGTTCTCTAATTCCTAACAATTGGTATCAGAGCTTTTGGTGGTTTTTTGCTAAAGTTGTAAATCACAGGAAAGTTTAGCTTGAGTGGGAGCTATGGTAGATGAGGGTAGATCGAGGGTTGAGAAGTTCAATGGGCAGAACTTTGGTTTGTGGAAGATGTAAATAGAGGATTACTTATATCGAAGGACCTCCATGTTCCTTTAGCTAAAAAAGAAAAGAAACCTACAACCATGTCGGATGAGGATTGGGAGTTGTTGGATAGAAAGGCGCTTGGGACAATTCATTTATGCCTTGCATCTTCGGTTCTTATCAACATGTCGTAGGAGAATACCACGAGAAGGTCTCATGAGTGCGTTGGGGAAGTTATATGAAAAACCCTCTACCTCTAATAAAATATTTTTGATGAAATAGTTATTTAATATGAATATGTCTGAGAATAGTTCTTTTGTTGATAATTTGAATGAATTTAATATGGTTATGAGTATGTTAAACTTGGTAACAATTGACTTTGATGATGAGGTCAGGGCTTTGTTGATTTTGTGCTCCTTGCCAGATAGCTAGGATAGCTTGGTTATGGATGTAAGTAATTTAGTCTCTAATAACTCAAAGATGAAGTTTGAGGATGTAATAGGTGTGATCCTAAGTGAGGAAATGCGAAGGAAGAGCACTAGAGATTCTTCTACTTCTGGAAACGCTTTGACGGTGGAGAGCAGAGGGAGATAAAATAACCGAGGCAGAATCGTGGAAATTTGAATGATCGCGGAAGGTCAAAGTCCAAGAGTAAGTTAGAATGTTGGCACTGTGGGAAGGTTTTTCATGCTAACAAATATTGTTGGACTCTTCAAGATAACAAGAACAAGGAGGAAACTAAAGAGGTAAATTTAGCAAAGAGGTGATGTTCGTCACGATGCCTTAATTCTTTCTTTAGATAATATTATTGAATCTTAGGTGTTAGATTTAGGGGCTTCTTTCCATGCCACCCAACATAAACATTACTTTACCGATTTTGTTCAAAGTGATTTTGGACATGTATATCTTGGTGATGATGAACCATGCAAAGCATAGTAGGGAAAGGTTGTGTTTGGATAACAATGTAGAATGGGAACACATGGCTAGTTAAGGATGTCAAGCATGTGCCTAAGTTGAGGTGAAACTTGATATCGGTGGATCAGCCGGTAGTGATGGTTGTATGGTCAGTTTTATAGTGGATTCTTGGAAGGTTACCAAGGGAGCTCTTGTGGTTGCAAGAGGTAAGAAAGCTTTAGTACTTTATATTTAACTAGTGGTGCTGATTATTTCAATTTAGTTGCTGCATATGGAGATACAACTTTGTGGCACTAGAGACTCGGTCATATGAGTCATAAGGGCATGTAGATTAGAAAGGATAGGTTGACTGAATTAAAGGAGTTATATTTGGACTTTTGTGAGGACTGTGTTTATGGGAAACAGTGGGGTGAGATTCCTCAAGGATGGGCCTACCAGGAAGGAGAGTAAGTTGGAGTTAGTGTATATAGATGTATGGGGGTCACTAAGGTAAACTCTATTGATGGTTCATGTTATTATGTCACTTTCATTAATGATACAACTAGAAAAGTTTGGGTATATTACATTAGAAAGAAATATGATGTGTTTGAAACTTTCAAAAGATGGAAAGCCTTGGTTGAGAATGAAACATGTCTCAAGATGCAATGTCTCAGGTTGGATAATGGAGGGGAATATTACAGAAATGAATTTCTTGATTACCGTTTGGTAAATGAGATCCACAAGAAAAGAACGGTTCCAAATACTCCACAGGAAAATGGAGTGTCAGAGAGAATGAACAGGAAAATCATGGAGCATGCTAGGTGTATGAGGTTACATGTGGGGTTGCCACTCATGTTTTGGGCAGAAGCGGTAAGCACATCTATTTATTTGATTAACAGAGGACCCTCTATGGCTTTGGAAGGAGGTATACCCGAGGAGGCTTGGTCCGTAAGAAAATTGATTACTCATTTCTTAGAGTATTTGGATATGAGGTATTTGTTCACATTGATAAAGATGATAGGACCAAGTTAGTGGGTAAGTTTGAGAAATGCACCTTTTTTGGATAAGGTGAAGATGACTTTGGTTTCCATTTTTGGAGTCTTAAAGACAAGAAAATATTTTGGTCTAGAGATATTGTTTTTAATGAAAAAGTCATGTATAAATATCAGTTGCAGGAACAAAAAGAGGAATCAAAGAAATAATACATAGTGTTAGAGGAAATTATAGACAACAAGGTATCCAAGGGGCCGGTTTAGGTACAACATGTTCTAGCATAGCCAGTTCAGGTACCTACTCATCAGGAACCCCAAAATCCTAAGGTGAGAAGGTCTTCTAGGGTAAGAAGGGAACCTGAATGATTTAATCCATCTTTGAATTATTTATTGCTCACCGATTGTGTGGAGAGCCAGTCTTTGTGAGGAAGTAGTACAGGGATGTCGGGAAGAAGTGGGATCGGGCCATGGATGAAGAGCATAGATCTCTTATGAAAAACCAGACTTGGGATCTAGTGGAGCTACCCGAGGCAAGAAAGCATTGAATAACAGTTGGGTGTATAGAATCAAAGAGGAAGATGGAGGTAGGAAATGATACAAGGCCCGGTTGGTAGTCAAGGTATTTACACGAAGAAAGGTATAGAATTTGATGAAATTTTTTTCTCCTATTGTTAAAATGACTTCTATTATGATTGTTCTTGGTTTAGGTGTAGTAGAAGAATTGCACTTAGAGAAGTTGGATGTGAAGACTACATTCCTTCATGGTGAGTTGGAGGAGGAATTGTACATGCGGTAGAGCCACGGGGTTATGAGGTCAAAGGGAAGTAGAGGTTAGTGTGTAAATTAAAGAAGAGCTTGCATGGCTTCAAACAAGCTCCACGACAGGTGGTACATAAAGTTTGACAGATTTTTTGCAGGAGCAGGGTTACTCTAGGTGTCACTCAGACCATTGCGTATACATCAAGAAGTTTCTTGATGGTAGTTATATTATTATGTGCCCGTATGTGGATGATATGATTGTTATAGGGAAAATCATGCAAGAAATAAAGGTACTCAAGAAACAACTAGGTGAATCATTTGCTATGAAGGATTTGGAGGTAGTAAAACAAATCCTTGGTATGAGAATAACATGGAACAGGAAGGAGAGGAAGCTAGTATTATTGCAATAAGATTAAATAAAGAAGGTCTTGGAGAGGTTTAGTATGCAGGATGTTAAACCGGTTGGTACTCCTTTGGCAGGTCACTTTAAATTATCAAAGGAGCAGAGTCCCAAGACTAAGGAGGATAGAATCCATATGTCCATGGTACCGTACTCATCAGCAGTTGGTAGCTTGATGTATGCTATGGTATGCACTAGGCTTGACATTGCCCATGTAGTGGGAATAGTGAGTAGGTTTATGAGTGATCCAGGTAGAGAGCACTGGCAAGAAGTAAAGTGGATCCTTTGGTATTTGAGAGGGACCATGGGAGCAGCATTTTGTTTCGGTGGATCAGACACTACATTACGTGGCTATGTAGATTCGACATGGCAGGAGATTTGGATAGCATGAGGAGCACGAAAGGTTATGTATTTACGGTTGGTGATACAACGGTGTGTTAGATTTCACGGTTATAGAAGGTTGTGGCTTGTCAACCACAGAGGTTTAGCAGTATGTTGCTTCTACGAAGCAAGCAAGGAGATGATTTGACTATAGCAGTTGCTTAATGAGTTGGGTCATAAGTAGGAAGTTGGGAGACTACACAGTGATAGTCAGAGTGTTATTCATTTGGTGAAGAACTCCACTTTCCACTCTAGGACGAAGCACATTCAGCCAAGATATCATTTCATCAGGGAAGCTTTGGAAAAAGATAAGTTAAAGCTAGAAAAGATCCATACCAGCTAGAATCCTGTGGATATGATGACCAAGGCTGTCACAAGGGAGCAGTTGAAGTTGTGTTCAACTTTGATTGGCCTTCATGGTTGATAATGAAGGGTGAAGAATATTTCTCAGTGGAAACAGTCTCCAAGTGGGAGATTGTTGAGGTGTGAAGCCTATTTTTGGTCTTCTCGAATTAGTGTTAAAGTGTTGGAGTTAGAATGGTTAAGTTTGGAGACTTCAGGAGCATTCTGTAGTCATCTGCTATGACATTGTTGTGCCATTTTTGTGCCATCGTTGTTAATATATTGTTAATTGGTTGTTAATATCGTGACAATTTTTTTCAACCATAAGAAGTTGAAAGGTCGCGACTTTCAAACTTCTAGGGTTGGCTTTAGGACTTCTTAAAAGTTAGGGTATCTTGAAGATATCTTGAGTGTTCAAGAGGTCTTGAGTCTTATTGATCAAGAGGTGATCAAGAGTGATTAAGGTTAAGCAATTGGGTGTCAATTGTGGTTTAGATATGGTTTAACATATCTAGAATTCTCATTGTGAGTTCATAATCGAGAGAGAAGATCGTGAGAGTTATTTTACTCTTGTTGATAATAAAATATGAGTAAGTTCTTCGTGGACATAGCCCACATTGGGTAAACAACATTAAATCTTGTCTTGTCTTCTTTTTTATGTTATTTATTTATGTTCTTATATTTCTGCAAGTATAATTATGCTATATAGTTTCCTACCATTGTAGTTTGAGGAATTTTTTCCACATATTTTTCTCTAATTCCTAGCAAGACTCTCCCAAAGAACCTATGATATCACTATCCAAGCTGAAAATAGTCTAATTCAAGCCGGCAAGTTAGCACCAAGGCTTTCAATGCATTTTTTGGCAGATTTAGCCCCTATCCCACAACCTATCATGATTATAGAACCTGTTATTGCAACCCCATCAGATGATGTGTTTAAAGCCTTCCAGACTATGGGAAAAAAATTGAATTCAATTGAAAATAGACTTGCACTACCTAGAAGCCTTTATCAGGCTCCTTATCAGCAGAACCAACAAAATAGGTAGCCTTACCAACATAATCAAAATTATAGGCATCCTTATCAGCAAAGGTAGTTTGATCAAAAGGCTACTGCTCCATCTAACGCTTTAGTTCTAGTTAATATGCCTACGAATAATGGTTTCAACCTGTAATCAACCTCATTCAGTTGCAAGTTTCCCAAATATTTTTCTGAACATAAGTCTTGTTGCACAATCTCAACCTGAGACATTATTCATGCCTCATATGGAGGGTGGGCAGCAAGAAACCCATGTTTGGAAAGCACCTGAATAGAATTTAGTCAATTTTAGTGAGGATGATTTCATTGCAGTTACTACTCGGGCTCAAGAAAAGGCCCAAGAAAGTCAAAAACACAAAAAATAGGTCTATTCTGCCCACTGTCACTGATAAAACAACAACTACAGGCCAAAAATCAGCTAATAGTTCTGTTGTTCCACAAAAAATATCAAGTGTTTCAGTTGGTAAAGAGCAGCAAAAATGTGACACGACCCAAGAAGGTTATTTATACCTCTCGGATATCAAAAGCAATAGAGCAAAATCAGTTTTTGCTAAAGCCTATGCTAAAATAGTAGAGTCTGCCTCTAAAATTGTTACTTCTTTTAACATTGTTGATGTAATGAAAAATCATAATGTTAACATCTCAATGTGGATGCTCTAAGTATTCCAAGACAGTAATATTTACTTTCTCACGAACTTGCTAAGCTGTAGATTTCTTCAAAAACAACAGAAAAAAAAGTTCATAAAATAGATATGGTCCTTGGAATAATGGAACATGACCACATTAAAGAGGTTAAATGGATGGTTCAAAAGGTTTTAAATGCTCAAGACATCAAGAAACCACCACCATTTTATTTATCACTTATTATTGGAGAACATCTTGTTCATAACTATATGGTTGACAGTGGTGCAAGTAGCAAAGTTATGTAAAAAATAATTACAAAAAAATGGATTTACATTATGAACCTACAGAGAAGAGTGTTCTACAACTTGATGGGACTGCAATGAATACAGTTGGTGTCATTAGAAATCTAGAGGTAACATTACATGCTTGCCCAAATGTTTCCATTCTACAAGATATTACTGTTGTGGATTTACCTCCTTACTTTGCTATATGTTTATCTAGAGATTTCACAGCAAAGATAAGAGGTTATCTCTCTTCGGATAAGTCATTGTTTTTCATTACACGTTATGGAACCAAATTTACTTTCAATTTTGAATCTGTTGGCTAGATTTCACATTGAGCCTCACACTTCTAATGCATTAGCTAATTATGCATCCTTAGACCAGTCTGATTTCAATAATACAACTCATGTTTCAACATTAGATGGTGTTTCTAACCTGTTTATGGATGAAAAGACACATGAAGAACATGCTCATGATCCTTTCAAATAACTTGAAGAACATTTGTTTGGTGTGTATTTCCTGTATGATGAAAACACACTAATTCCCTTGTTTTCCAAAATAGAAAATGTAGCAGAAGGGATTTGGAAGCTTCATTTTGATGGAGATAAGAACAAGAAAGGAAAAGGATCGGGTTTGATGCTCACTTCCCCCATAAACGAAAGGTATTTTTCAGCATTGAGTCTCCAATTTTCATGCACTTGTAATGTGGTTGAATACGAAGCGTTAATTCATGGCTTACTTTGGGCCAGAAATAGAGGTATTAGCATGCTACAAATTTTTGGTGATTCTAAGTTGGTTATCAATCAAGTAAGAAATGTCAATGTTTGTAAGAATCCATTAATGAAGTCTTACAAACATAGAGTTTCAAACCTAATGGAAGATTTCAACGCTATCAATATCTAGTCCATCCCTATAACAGAAAATAAGCATGCAGATAGACTTGTAGAATTTCGTGCCAGTTTTGAAGTGCTGGAACAGATTAAAAACAACAAGATTCAGCCTCACATAAAGTTGGTTTTCAGGCCTTCTATACCTGATAATGATTTGAATTGGTAGGTTTTTGAAAATGATGAATAGATTTGCAGGTTTTTGTAGCAAGAAGCTGAATTTTCAGTAAATCAAGATAAATTACAACACTTATATGGTAACCAAATTGTTTAGTTAAAGACGAGTAAACTACCTCGAGCCTTGGTCACATTAGAAGACATCTTCAACACTGATGATCAGTTAAGGAAAGACAAAACTAAGATTTCAACACATGCTTGATAACTATGAAGAGATCTCAGTTGATGAAGGAAAAAATTGTTTCTTGGAAAGGTATGTTCTCTAGCTGAAAAACATTCCTTTATTAATCTTTGCAAGGAATTTAAATATGTTTTCACTTGGAAATACCAAGACTTGAAAGGGTTTGATCCCAGTTTTACAGCATACTATTGAATTATAGCCAAAATCCAAGCCATTCGGGAAAAACAAAGGCCTGTAAATCCCAAAATAGAACTTCTAATGAGGAAAGAATTATCTAAGTTGATTGAATATGGTATTATCTTTCCAGTTAAACATTCAAGTTGGGTAACCAATCTTGTTCCGGTTTGGAAAAAGAATGGAGAAATCAGATTATGTGTGGATTTCAAAGATCTTAATAAAGCTTCATTAAAATATCATTACCCACTTCCAAATATGGATCAAATTTTAAGAACAATTTCTGGTTCAGATAGACTATCTCTTCTAGATGGTTATAGTGGATACAATCATATTCTAATACGAGAAGAAGATAGGTACAAAACAACTTTTACCACCAAGTGGGGTACTTATGCTTACAAAAGAATGTCTTTTGGCCTTTCAAATGCTGGTGCAATGTTCCAACATGCAATGGACATGGATTTACGTAGCTTGTTAAATAAATGCATCCTATTTTATTTAGATGATGTTACTGTATTTTCAAGAAATTTAGATGAGCATCTAATACATCTAAGGCAAACTTTCCAATTAAGCAGACATTTTGGGATATCTTTGAATCCTAAAAAGTCTATCTTTTCAGTACATCAAGGTAAATTTCTTGGTCATATTGGTTCTAAACAAGGTTTATCAATTGACCCTTTCAAAATTGAAGTCATATCACAGCTATCATTTCCTCATCACAAGAAGGAATTACAGAGTTTTATGAGAAAAATCAACTTTGTTAGAAGATTTTTTCCAGATTTTGCAGCATTGGTGAAACCATTGACAACTTAGTTAAAGAAAGAGAAGACCTTCTCTTGGACTAGCAAAGGGAGAGAAGGGTTTGAAGCAATTAAAGCGAAGTCATCTCTTAAGATTCTACTCTTGCAAATCTAAATTTTGATAAAATTTTATAATATATGCACTTACATGAGATGAAACAATATCGGTCACCATATTAACTCAGTTAATGATGAAAATAACGAACAACCAATTAATTTATTTAGACAAAGTTTGCATGATTACAAAACAAGGTACACATTTCTTGAAAAACAAGTACTTTCAGTAGTAAGAGGACTAAAGAATTTTAAGTACATGCTTTCAAACAACAAAATTAAATATTCTTGTTTCTCATCCAAATGTAATAGATTTGTTGTTAAATAAATATTTGAATAAAAAAGCAGCAGATAGGATAATGAAAGTCATGGAATACAATGTTGATATCCATGTTGCAAAGATAGTTTGAGGTAAAGGTTTGTATGAGCATCTAATTGCTGATATGGAAAAACAATAGGCTGTAGAATCAGATGATCCAAAACAACATGCTGAAGTTACGTATCAATAATTAGATGTCATGGTGCAGCCAGAAAATCAACTTGAGATTGTTTAAGAAGTTCAGGAATCAAGATGGATGATTGATTTAGTTAACTATCTACAACATGGTACTTATCTGAAATGTATGGACAAGAATAAACGAAGGTATTTCAGGTTACAACTTGTACCTTATGTTTTTATTGATGGTGTGTTATTCAAAAAAGATATAAACGGAATCTGTTGTGATGTGTTGATTATGATATACTTCAGATAATTATTATCATAATTCCATGAAGGACTGTAGGAGGTCATTTTTCAAAGACGGACCACACCTTAAAAATTATGAAAGCTAGTTACTATTGGCCCAACATATTCAAGTATTATTTCAAATGGATCGAGAAAGTGTAAGAGATGTGCTTTCTTTATTGGAAAAGAACGTTTAGCTTCGCTTCCCTTACGACCTATTTTAGTTGATCAACCCTTTATGTAGTGGGGTCTTGACTTTATTGGCATGGTAAACCCACCTTCATCACGATGACATAAAGTGAATTTTAAGCTCACTCTGATTACTTTACACGTTAGTGCTAAGCAATAGCCTTAAAAGATGCTAATAAAACTTTGATGTTGTCCTTCTATGAAGGTATAATTTACAGATTTGGTGTTCCAGCAACTATCATTTCAAATAAAACTTTAGCATTTCTTGGTGCAAAGGTAATGATTGGTATTAACCATGAAATTTATTTAAGTTCGTCATCTATCTATTACCCAAAAGGTAATGGAGTTCCTGTTGACAATTTTGCACTTGTACAAAAATGGGCAACTCGAAACTTCATCATTACGATGAAAGGCATTAGTGAAGTATACCTAAGCTAAGGAAGTTTTGATATTATTGGTTATTGTTGAATTAGTTAATGATTAAGTTAAATCTGTAGCTATGTGTGCTGTTACAAAACGTAACAGATCACATAGTATGTAATTTCATGATATCTTTAGCAAAAGAACACAAGGGCCCTGAAGGATAGTTGTGTTGTCTTGATGAAGACACCGAATTACAGGATAGGTGAAGTGTTGAGTTTTGGAATAGAAAACATAAGTGCAGATTACAGAAATCAGAGTTCATTACTGAATGTTACAGGTTCTCATTAATGTTCTTTCCTTCATGATTAAGACATTCAATTATATGACTAAGTTGTTTAGTTCATCATACAATCCATACAGAAAGTTGAAATGCAGAAAGAAATATACAACTCATTTACAGAATTCAAATTTTTATTCATAAGAAAATTTCAAATTTTCCCACACAAGATGTGGGATGTAATTGGAAAGTAAAGTACACTATTGAAATAAGAGGTACACATGCATGAAAAAGAAAGTAAAGAGTATGAGTGAACCCATCATTTCCTTGGGGTTCTCTTCGTTGTTCAAGTAGCTCTATTTCTAACTTTGTTCCTTTCTCATATTCTTTGTGGAAGTCACTATACCTGAAAAGAATAAAATTCACTATCAGTTATGAGCTCAGGGATCAATTCATATTCCTTATTGTCCTAGTTCGTGCATATGAATCTCTTCAAAACAGGAGATATAATTTACTTGAAGAACAAATTGCATACATGCTCTACTCATTCGAAAGAAGAAAGAGAAAAGAAAAGAAGAAACATGGACACAAGAGAGGCCAAAAATCCTAAGTATTTTCTAACTGTTTTCTTAAGTGTGCAGGTACATGTTGTAGCCAAGAAGAAATAGACAAGTCATAAGTACAGGTTGAAAGAAGAATTAATTAATGTAACTCAAACTCAATATTTTCTTCAAATGGAACAAGTTACAGTATAAAAAAGAGACTAGAAATAGAAGTACATGTTTTAGTTTGCAACTTAAAAGGAAGAATCAGATTTCAAGAAGCTGAAGTTGACTAGAAAGAAAGGGTTACAACTGAAACAAAACAAAAAAGAAGATTTTGGGAAAATTTTGACAGGGCTTCGCCATGTAAAATGGACATTTACAACCTTTCATCATGCTACTTTCAACTACTACATGCTTTAAAATAATTATTTAAATCAAAAAATACAACTACTACAACTGGAAATGGATGGAAGAGAGAATTATGGAAAAATTTTGCCAAGGCTTCACCATGAAAAATCAACATTTCAGATTTTCCAGCATTCTAGAAATGTTATTATAAATAAAATAGAGCATCTATGTAAAAGAACCAAGCTACAAAGATCTTAACAAGCATCTGAATCAAATCTTATGCCTCAAATAGTATCAAAAACAAGTGAACTGCTTGTAATTTCCACAAAGAATCATACAAGGTACAAAGATCTCATGAAATATGGGATAGATCAAAGTACACAACATGCTACATTATACTTCAAAGCTAAATTCAAATGCAAGATTCATGGTTAAGTAGAACCAGGAAAACACATGAAGAATCAAAGGGATCTCCTTGATCATGGCTCAACACAACAAACTGAATCTAATGAGCAGAGTTGGCTAAGTTTGAATCAAGAATAGAAGAAGACACCAAAAGCTCAAACAGAGAGCAAACCCCAAGGTGCTAAGCATTGAAGTAAAGGAATCTACACAAGGATGAAATGCGGAATAGTACAAAGTCTAATCAAAATCAGGGAACTTAGAGTTTTATGTAACAATAAGTGAATCTCAATCTTTCAGAAAGTCATTCTATTCCTCAAAACAAATGGCAGAATCAAGAAAGAATGAAGAAATCCAAATACCCATATCAAAAGGAGGCTTCTTTCTGCAACATAAAATACAACAGTCTACATTCAAGGGATAAATTTTATAAGGAATGGATCCAAGTAGTAAATGTGAGTTGGACATATTATTCAATACACAAACTCAGGTGGAAGAACTTTGAATCAGAAAACTCATACATATCCAAGTCAAAGAAATATTCCAGTATTTTAGAGATTGTCAATCCCATTAAGATCATATTCAAGTTGCAGTACCAGAGTAAAAGTGTAGAGATCCTGACCATTGATAAAAAAACATTAATAGGAATCATCAAGTTCAGAGAAAGAAGAGCAAGCTCAGAATGAGTTTCAACTCAAAATGACCAAGGCCGAGCCATAGATATACAGAAAACCCTCAAGGAAAAGTCCAGACTCAGGCCGTAATGAAATACGAATACCCAAATCAAGAAACATTCAGATCTGGAGTTAAGGGAGGAGCAAGGATTTAATGAAATAATGGAGACCTAAATAAATGTCGAGCTCAAAAATGTGAAGCTTCCAGAGGCAGAGAGGTTCAGACATCATTAATGGTGGCAAAGGTCAAATGACACCACAAAGTTGAAGAAATCATCAAGATTACAATTTTAAAGAAAAATGTACCATTGTTTTAGCTCTCATGGCCACACAAAAACTATAGAACCAGTTAAAACTTGAATAACAAAAAAGTGTCGACCATCAAAACTCATATAGAAATGACGGTCATTATTCTACAATTGGAGCCATCACAAATTTATACCTCAAAATAAATAAGATACAGATCCAGTTCAGTAAAAAAAGGATTTCTCTTCATTTTACCAAATAACCATGAAGGGAAACTAACTTAGCAATCATAAACGTCAGGTTAATCCAAAAGTAAATCACTCATAGCATGATCACAGGAAGAGGAAGCATGAACAATATATCAGAGCCAAGGAGCTTCACTTTCACTTTCCATGACTCGTAGTTTGAAGCCCTCAAGATGAGCTCGAACAATTAGATGACCAGAGCAACAGAAGCAAATGTAGATATTTTAGAACATGCAAGGTGGATTTGCAGAAGAAACGAGCTCTAAGCTCTCACCACCATGGCGGCCATCCAAGGAAGTAAAACATAAACCAAATGAATCCTAGAGCTAGAAGAATCAACAATGGCACTCCCATAATCACTCAAAAGCTCAGAAATGATCATATGTACAGTCACGCAGAGAGCTCAAGAGAAGTAAAAATGACAGAGAACCATTTTTGCAAAAGAGACCAAGCTTAAATGCTTCAAACAATGGCTTCAAAAAAAAATTTTGTCAGGGATTTGCCCGCATAGTAAAAAATAAAATGAAATATGCATTAGGGTTGAGCTTTTCTTTTATCATGCAAACTCGAGAGGTGAGTTCAACTTAACTCAACCACGGTCAATAATCAATGCCATGCAAATCGAAAGGACAAAGATCAAAGGCCATAGATCAAGCTCGAGATCAAAGCAAGTAACCGCGGTCAGTTGCCACCAACCACCTTTTTGCTAGGCCAGAAACCCTAACTGTGGGTTAGAAATTGACGCTCTGTGATCAAGTAATTTAAAATCAACGGGCAGAGATCAACATCAATATAAAAGAAAACTCAACCCAGGATTAATAATGCCACCAACAAATGCCGAGGGGTGAGTCATCGTGTAAAAGGGGCCAACCCATGATTAAAAAAACAAAATCATTACTTTCGAATGTCAAAGATCAACTATAGTCCAAGTTCCCAATATGCAAAGGCCGACCAAATCTTCTATGCAATGATCAAGTAAAAGGTGTTTCCAACCTTTTATGCCAAGGCCGATGACTACAAAGTGGAAAAACTATATATTATAGCATATTTACAAAGTGAACCCTGTGTACATCTAGACACAATAATATGCTAAGTCCAATAATAGCATATTAGAGTTTATTTGCAGAGTGTCACTAATGTGACCACTTAGAGATAGATGTCGACATCGAGATCATGTGCACATGGAAAATGGTCCCCACATTGTATTTTTTTATTTTGCAAATATTTCAATATTTGAATTGTTTACTCATAAATGGAAGAATTGATTTGTTGCATGTTTCACGAGAGGATAAGAGAGAAGAAGACAAAGTTGCATTTTCAAATGAGAAAGACTTGCATAGCAAACAAGCTTATTATTAGCAAATTATTTACCCTTGTTTTCTTAAAAATAGAAACAGTCAACTTCAGTTTGACTATATTATAATCAAGGCTAATAATACGTACTTTTGTAATTGCATGCTCTATTTTTTATTCCTTTATCTATTATTAAATAAAGGATAAAAATAGGATACATGGGTGAGTACAAGCCTTAGGCTATTTTTAGGAAGAGGGTAAATTTTATTTTTCTATATATTGTGTGCCTTGGCAAATCACAAGGGAGGAATTTTAGAATATATGAGTACTTGAAGCAATTTTTGTCAGTTTTTTCCTTCCGAGTGTGAAGTATTTTCTACCTTCCCAATTATTTGCATCCTTTTGTATATTTTTATTGGTCTTGTGAATGCAAATTCATTGATTAATCATCTTACCCTGTTGCAAAATTCAGTAATTTCTACATGATATTAATGTGCATGTTTAGCTTAGTAGTATTATTGTGATAATCCCCTCAATACCTCAAAGTGTTTTTTCCCTTAACATTCTATAGAAGAACTGTTGGTTTGTGCATCAAGAATCCTCTCACATATCAATTGTGCATATACTCAGACAAAGCCCTCATGAAAATTTGGTGTATCACCTTAGTTTATATTGTCTTAAAGTCATATTTTTCCTTAAAACCCCTATAATCAATTTAGGATACATCAACAAGGAACCAACCTTGATACCGGAGACTCACCTCAAAATAGGTATACCCACAGACCTGAGGTGTTTCCATTGTATCTACGAAAGAGAGAGATCAAATCTTGTAAGTTTAGAAAACCTGTAGCCATCTCTCTACAGGTGTACTTTCGAGAGATAACTTGATTTTTGGCATGCCCATTTGGACCACGAATCAGATCTACGTGAAAGTTTCGATAGATCCACAACAGATTTATCATCATTACAAAAGTTACTTTCGGGAGCAAGCTGCAACAATTTATTCTAAAGATTTTAAGATCTTTTGGCAACTCCATTAAGTTGATTTTAGACCAGTATTGTAGCATGTTCCATGCCTAAAGTGACTACAAGATCATCGGTAAGAGGAATTCCTCTTGAGTTTGTTTCTTTACCCTTGAATTCTACTAGAAGGAGAAGAGTTGGTAATACTTTATCTTATAATAGACCTGGTTTTGATAACCCTCCTCCTGTTATTCCTTTACCACGTATCAATTTCTCTATTAACATCCCAATTTTTTAAATGGCTATTCAACCACCAAGGAATTTTGTGACCTTTACTCATGGCAACCCATTAGTAATCCCAGTTTACCATGACATTCCTAATGCTACCATGAAAATTTTGCCATCATTCACTAGTGAAAATCAGGTGACACCTATAGAGCACATTAAAGATATTGTAGCCTTATGTGTAGTTCATAATATTACTCATGAAGATGTAGCCTTAATACTTTTAGCTCCATCTCTTAAAGGACAAGCCTTGCAATGGTATAGAAATCTATAGATTGGATGCATAAGAACTTGGGATGATTTAGGTGATAAATTGCTAAAACAATTTCAAGATAATTCAGATCATTTATCTCTCATAGAACAATTATCTACTATTAAAAGAGCTCCCAATGAATTTATGTTCAGTTTCAATATCTATTTTTCCAGAACTTGGGAAATAATTCCAGCAAGTGTCAAGCCTCAAGTTGATCATGCTTTCCTTTATTATCTTTGGGCATTAAACAATGATATCTAAACTATGATTTAGTCAATGGGGAGAGACACTCCCGGCACCTACGATATTGCTATCGAGATAAAAATAGTCTTATTCAAGCTGGAAAATTAGCACCAAGGCCTTCAATGCCTTTTTTTTACAAATTTAGTACCTATTCCTCGGCCTATTACAATCATAGAACCACATGTTGTAGCCCCATCAGATGATGTATTTAAAGCTTTGCAGTCTATGGGAAATAAGTTGACTTCAATTGAGAATAGGTTTGCATTACCTAGTAGACCCTATCATGCTCCTTATCAGTAAAATCAACAAAATCAGCAAAACAAGCAGCCTTATCAACAGAATCAAAATTATAAGCAACCTTACCAACAAAGACAATTTGACCCAAAGGCTCCTAGTTCATCTAACGCTTTAGTCCCAGTTAATATGGCTACAGAAGAGTGGTGTCAACCTTGTAATCAACCTCATTCAGCTGCAAGTTGCCCAAATACTTTTCTGAATCTGAATCTTGTTGCACAACCTTAATCAAACATTGTTCATGTCTCAAATAGAGAGTGTGTGGCAAGAAACTCATGTTCAAAAACAACAAAATAGGTCCATTCTACTTACTCATCACTTGATAGGACAACATCTAAAGTCCCAAAATCAGCCAACCCCGTTGTTCCTAAAAAAACAAGTGTTCTAGTTGATAAAGGCCATCAAAAATAGCTACATCCTGACCTAAGAAGACTTTTTATACCTCAGATATCCAAGGCAATTTGAAGTAGAATCAATTTTTGCTAAGGCCTACTCTAAGACAATTGAATCTGTCTCTAGAACATTTGCTTATTTTAACATTGTTGATGTAATGAAAAATCATAACATTAACATCTCAATGTGGACTCTCTAAGTATTCTTAGACAATAAGATTTTCTTTCTCATGAACTAGCTAAATTTGCAGATTTCTTCAAATACAACAAAAAGAAGTTCGGAAGGTATACATGGTCCTTGAAACGTTTGAACAAGACGCATTAAAGAAGTAAAATGGATGGTTTAAAAAGTCCTGAATGCTCATGACATCAAGAATCCACCACCATTTTACTTATCATTGATTATTAGAGAACATCTAGTTCATAATTGCATGGTGGACAGTGGCACAAGTAGCATAGTTATGCTAAAAGCAATTACAAATAAATGGGTCTACAAAGATGAGCCTACGAAAGGAGTGTCTTACATCTTGATGGAACTGTAACTAATACAGTTGGTGTAATCAGAAATTTAGAGATGACATTACATGCTTGCCCAAATGTATCTATTCTACAAGATGTTATTGTTGTGGATTTACCCCCATACTTTGTTTTATGCTTATTTATAGACTTCACAAAAAAATAGGAGGTTATCTCTCTTCATATTGGTCCATCTTATTTTTACTACTCGTTATGACACCAAAGTTATTATCAATTAAGAACCATTGGCCAAATTTTACATTGAGCCTCACTCTTCAAATGCAAGGCTAATTATTCACCCTAGATCATCGATTTTGATGAGGTAGCTCTTGTTTCAGCATTAGATGGTATTTCTAACATGTTTATGGATGAAAAGATAATGGAAGAACATGCTCATGATCCTTTTAAGGAAGTTGAAGAACACATGTTTGGTGTGTATTGTATGTACGAAGAAAATACACCACTTCCCTTGCTGTTCCAAAATAGATGTTTCGGCAGAAGGAATTTGGAAGCTTCATTTTGATGGAGCTAAGAACAAGAAATGACAAGAAGTAGTTTTGATGCTCACTTCCCCAACAAACAAAATATATTTCTTAGCTTTGAGTCTCCAATTTTTATGTACCTATAATGTAGATGAATACGAAGCATTAATTTGTGGCTTAATTTGGGCCAGAAAGAGAGGTATCAGCATGCTACAGATTTTTGGTGATTCTGAGTTGGTTATCAATCAAGTAAGAAAATTTCAATGTTTGTAAGAATCCATTAATGAAGTCTTACATACATAAAGTTTTAGACTTAATAGAAGATTTCGATGCTATTAACATTCAATCTATTCCGAGAGCTGAAAACAAGCATGCAGAAAGACTTGCAGCAATTAGGGCTAGTTTTGAAGTGCTGGAACAAATTGAAAATAGTTAAATTCAGCCTCATATAAAGCTAATTGTTAGGCCCTCAATACCTAATAATGATTCAAATTGGCAAGTTTTTGAAAGTGATGATCAAATCTGCCAATTTTCACACTATTGTCATTGTTAGGAAGAAGAATGGTGAAATTAGACTATGTGTAGATTTCAAATATATTAATAAAGCTTCATTAAAATATCATTACCCAATCCCAAATATGGATCAGATTTTAAGAACGGTTTCTAGTGCAAATATATTATCTCTCCTGGATGGTTATAGTGGATATAATCAGATTTTAGTCCAGGAAGAGGATAGATATAAAATAGATTTTACCACCAAGTGGGGTACTTGTGCTTACAAAAGGATGCCTTTTGGTATTTCAAATGCCGATGCAAATTTTCAACGTAGAATAGACATGGCTTTACTGGAGCTTGTTAAATTAATGCATTCTATTTTATTTAGATGACATTACCGTGTTCTCAAAAAAATCCATAAGAACACCTGATACATCTAAAAAGGACCTTTCAGTTATGCAGACAATTTGGGATATCTTTGAATCCACTTAAGTCTATATTTTTCTATGCATCAAGGTAAATTACTTGGTCATATTGTTTCCAAGCAAGGATTAGCAATTGATCCTTTCAGGATCGAAGCCATATCACAGCTATCATTGTCTCATCATAAGAAGGTGTTACGAATTTTCTTGGAAAAATCAACTTTGTTAGAAGATTTGTTCCATATTTTGTAGCATTGGTTAAACCACTGACAACTATGCTAAAAAAGAAAAAATTTCTCTTAGACCGGTGAAGGGAGAGAAAGATTTGAATCAATCAAAGCACCTATCTCTTAATCTCCTACTCTTGCAAATCCAAATTTTGATAAAGATTTTACAATGTATGCACTTGCAGGAGGTGAAAATCTCAGCTATATTAACTCAAGTCAATGATGAAAATATTGAGCATCCTATTTCTTTCTTTGGACATAGCTTGCATGATTATGAAACAAGGTACACATTCCTTGAAAAACAAGTACTCTCGTAGTCATCATCGAATAAAAAGAATTTCAAGTATATACTTTCGAATAATAAAATCCATATTCTTGTTTCTCATCCAAGTGTGAAAGCATTCTTACTATATAAAGAATTGAATGAGAAAAGAGAAAGTTGGATAACGAAGGTCATGGAATATGATGTTGATATCCGGGTTGCTTTAAGGCGATTCAAGGAAAGGATTATGTGAACATCTCATTGATGATATGGAAAAACAATAAGCTACGAGAACCGGATGATTCAAAACAACATGTTGAAATTACGTATCAGCAATAAGAAATCATGGTTCAAACAGAAATCAGCAACCTAAGCCCACTCATGAGTTTCGGGAATCAAGATGGATGACTGATATGGTTAACTGTCTATAAGACGAAACTTATCCAGAAGGTATGGACAAGAATAAACAAAGATATTTCAGATTATGTAGTGCCCACTTCCCTTTAACACATTTTGATACTAATTTTGATACTTTTGTTAATTACATTATGGACATTATTATAGTTTTGATTCAATATGATGTCGGATATTTGATCATGGATTATTGTTGATCTTGATTTAGTTATGATGCATGATGATAATTAGAGACACTTCATATGTGGATGATGATATACTATTTGACATGAATATATTATGAATGTCGTTCGGACATGTGATTTTGGATATTGTGCGTAGACTTAGAAAATGGACATTATATGATGATGATATAGTTGTTGATATAAATTGTAAGTGATATTGTTGATTGCCTTGATTTTGTTGTAATTTATATGTATATATGATTTTGTGATTATATTTATATCATGTTGGATGTTCTAATATGGCCACGAGGCCGAAGGAGGTATTTGTGTTTTGCAAGTTAAAATATCACAACAAAAATAAGGGGATTGGAGACCAACCACATTGGAATTCTAGATTAATTAAACAAGGTCACCATGGCAACTTGTTTTATTGTGTTTTTGTTTGATTGTTGTTAGGGATTCCCATGGGGGGATCACCTTTAAATGTGACCATGGGTTTTGTGTATTTGTTCATGTGGTTCCTTGTTTTATTGTATGTGTTTTATTAGTGATGTGTTCCTTTCTTTTAATTAATTTAATTGTGGAGAAATTAAAGTGAGTAATCATATTGTTAAAATAATTAAATCAATCAATCAAATTGGGATATGAGAAAGTAATTATAGAAGTTGTTGGCTTTTGTATTAAATGTGTAAGAGTTGTGTAAGTCAAATTTTGGAGTATGAAACACTCCACCTTCTTAGAAAATTGAATTTATCCTTGGAGGTTGTTTTTAGAGGCTTATGGGACAAGTAAACTTGTCTCATACCTCTTAAGTTTATTTACCACCATACCTATTGTTGGAGGATTAATTTTAGACCCTTTTAATGCATTTTTATTAATCATGTTGCATGTTTTAATTGCACTCTTCTTACATTTTATTTAATTCAGTCCTTTGTGGTGTGGGCTTTTTGGAGTGTGTAAGTTTATTTGTCATATTTTCACCCACCTCTTTATTGTGCTTGGGAGAATAAATTTGACTTTTGTGTTGGAGTTGATGATGTGTGATGTGGCATCCTACATGGATCCACCTCATCCTCTCATCTTCCCTCTTCTATAAAATTTGAACTCTTTGCCTTGTTTTGGGTTGTTGAACTTTTGCATACTTCCTTTTGGGGCGCATTTTTGTTGTTGGGAGCTCTTGTTGATTTGGAGGAGATTGGAGAGCATTTCATACTTGGGGATTGCTTATTTTGGGACTGTATTTTGGATTGAAATCTTGTTGTTTTGGAACAAAAACTACCATGGAGAGGTAGGAGCTTAGCTCTTCTTTTATGTTGTTATTTCTATTTATGTTTTTGTGAATGGTGAATGTTATGTGTGTTTATTGGTTATTTGGGTAGACTGCCATAGGAATGGTGTAGGAGAAGGCTATAGGGAATCCAATTAGGGGGCATAAGGGAATGCCAGTGGCATCATATTATTGTGGAGGGAGTTTGGGTTTGGGATCCACCATTGAAAAGAAATAGCTTGCATTTCTCACTTGTGGGGGGCATAAGGAAATCTGCGGGGGGCATAAGGAGGGATTGTGGGAGGCATAAGGATATGTGTGGTGAATTATTTTGGTGGTTTGTTACAGGTGGATACCCAATTTCCATTGGGAGGCATAAGCAGCTTCCCCCATAGTTCTTGCTACTTTGGCTTGCATGATGAAGCCTGAGTTTTGTGTGATGTTTCAATGTAGTTGTAAACTATTGTTTTGTTTAGACTGTGTTTTTAATTTGAAATGTGCATGTTGAAATAATGATGTGTATTTGTGGAAGTCTGTTGTTACCATGGGTTGAAATATATTTCTTATTGCATTGTGGTTGGGGCTCGGGGGCCAATGATGAAGGATGGATTCTCCTTTCATTGGATGTATTGGTTGGGTGGAGAGTGTTGCCTTTCCCCCACTTTTGTTGTGATCAAATTGGAAGAAAAGGGAACTTTGCATGTTGTTGTTCTAGAGTAGAGGAGAAAGACATTTGACAATCCCTTGTGAAATAAATTCTTTTGTAACCTTTCCCACTTTGAAGTGGATGAAATTGTAAATTTTTGAAATAGAAATATGTTGTATGGATTATGAAAATTGTAAAGTGAAATGAAAAGAGACAGACTTTGTTTTGCTTTGAAAGAATGTGAAAGAAAATGCAATCTTCTGCTATGTAATTAATAAATGATTTTGGAAGGAATAAAAGAAAGAAGTTGTAAAATTGCCTTTGGAAATCAATGAATGAATGAAATGTTATTTCCAAATTGTATTGTTAAATTAAATCTGATCATGTCAATGTTTTGGGAATCTTTGTTTGAAAGGAAGAAATGTATGTGGGAATAATACAATATTTTGTCTCTTTTAGAAAGGTGTAAAATTGAATTCAGTATTGTATTTTGGTCTTGAATGGTTTGATTTGAATCCACTAAATGTATTAGACTAGAAGAGAAATGAATTTTCATATTTGGAAGATGAAAACAATGATAACCAGATCCTTTAGAAAATTGATCTTTGTTTTAAATTTTAAAACTGGCAAATACTTTCCTAAAATGCACAGTTCGAACCTGCAAATAATAATCAACATTGAAACATTAAAATTTAGCATGCTATGATATCAATGAACTCATTTTGACAAAAAAACACTTAAGGAAATAATTTAAAACATTGCAAAATTAGGCCCAAACCTTTCACAGTTATTTTACAGTCTTTTTCTGTCAAATGTTGGAAAAAATTCAAATTGGAAATCAATCAAGTAAAATTACCTTCCTAATCATCCTAAATCCTTCTTAGAACAATCCTCCATGTCTGTTTGGTATGTTGAGTAAAGGAGAAGATCAAATTGAACAAATTTTATAAGTTAAACTTTACCAGTTTACTTTTAAAAAGAATACAGAATGTTTTCATGAAATAAACCCCTTAAAATTTATCAAAATCTAAAATTAATGATTCTTGTGCAAAGAGGGCATCGAGAGATTTCTAGAAAGTCCTTGTTTGCCCAAAATTGAGCTTTCTAGCAAAAGTTATGGCCCTCTAAAGTTTTCCTTCCTTGGCGGGAAAATTTGGGAAAATTTTCCCTGGCGGGCCCGCGGCCCAAATTTTTCCCTAAAACCCTTAGAAAAATTTTAGAATTTTTTTTTGAAAATTTTTTAAATTTCCCCTACCACCCCACCAACCCACAACCAATCAGAGGCTTCCACGTGGCACCATGGGGGTGGCAACGAAGGGGCGAAACCTTGCGAACCTTATCTTTTTTTGAAAATTGGTTTTTAGAAATATTTTGTTGTTACCTCCGCACCCCGCACTCTCACCCCCGTGTTGGAGAAATCCTTTCCATGGATGCACATGCGCACATGTGCAAACTTACCCTTTTCCCCTCCCCTTTGGCAAAATCTCCCAAACTTCTCTGCCGCCCCTCCCTTCCCTCATTTTCTCCCCATTTTAGCTTGTTAGGCACCACATGTCCCTGGTGGACCCGCAGAGACGTGGGCACAAATTGGATTTCCCCCCCCCCTGCAGAGAAAAAAATTTACAAAGTCTCCCGTGACCTCGCCAACTCACCCTTTTGGACAATTTTTCATCCTCGAGCGTGCGGGCCCGCTCTCGGGGAAACTTTTCACCCCAAGGCCCACCGACCCATAACTTGAGTTTTATAAGGAGTTAGGAGGACTTATTTATATAATTGGAAATGTGACAAAATTTCCTATTCAATAGGAATGGTTTAGGGAAATTTTAAATGCATTAAGTGTGAGAAAAATCAAGTTGAAAATCTAATCTGTTAGATAGTGGGTATGGTAATAATCGACCCCTGAACCTAGTTGAAACTTCTAACCCTAAATTTTGGACCTTGTGACCTCTAATAATTATTAATAAAATAAAAGTATGTTCTAGTAAATTAGAATTGTTCTGGAACTTGCTAGTGACATTTGTTGCCTTATAACATGGTTGTAGACTCTTCTTAACACAAAAAAATTATTCCATAATTTTCCTAACTAATCCTAGGTTGTTTCTTGGGTCTCAAGTGGGTTGTTTTAGTGGGCATCACACTTGGTATCAGAGTAGTGGTTCAAAATCTTGGACCATTGGGCACACTAGAAAACTTGGGACATGAAACTTAAACCTAGCACACTTTTAAATCTAGAAAACAACTTAGCTTAGAAATTACATACTTTAGTAAACATGAAAATTAAATAAAACCTAGAAAAATGAACTAACTCTCGCCTTGGTCTATGCAGGAGGCGTAGACGGGATGAGGGGACTTTTCACGTATACCCGACTTCCCACCACCGGATGAGGGTGTAGCAGCCATTCTACCCCGTAGATTTTACAAACTCTTTGAGATGTTAATGTTGCTCTACACGGAGGATCAGTAGGAGAGCATGCAAGAAGACATGATAGGGATCCATCTAATGATGCTCAGGCATCTCCTTGGCCTAGCGAGGAGCATGGAGGAGAGAACTCCCATGCAGAGTCAACCAGGGTAGAGTCACCATAGAGGGGACAAGGTGACCGAGTTTTAGAGCATAGAGAGAGGTCTCGGAGCCCTAGGCTTAGGGATGAGCATGCAGAGAGACCTAGAGGCCGTCAAACCACAGCTATAGATCACATCAGGGAGATCCTAAAGCTTTGACCCTCACATTATTCTAGTGACACAGGTGTATTTCAGCTTAAAGGCACGGCTCATGAGCTTGAGCGGTTACTTCAATATTTGTCCTTGTTCTAGCAATATGAAAGCTCATGTTGTGATCCATCTACTAAGGGATGGAGCAGGAGTATGGTGGAGGATAAAAGAACGAAGCTCCATGTAGATTCTAACACGTGACTCGGGAGCTATTTGAGGAGAGATTTAGAAGAAAATATTTGTCATGAAGGTTCATACAACAGAGGATCGATGAGTTCCATGACCTCAGAAAGGTATCTCTTTCAAAGAGCAGTATGCGAGTAGGTTTTGGATCTACTCTAGTATGTTAAGTACATGCAGGATGAGTAGGTGTGGATTCATAGGTTCATCCGGGGCCTAAATCTAGACATTGGAGGTGTAGTGTGGATCCATTATCCATAGACATTAGCTGAGGCCGTCAAGAAGGCCTATATAGCAGAGGAGACTCGGGGGAAGACCCAGTAGGCTAGACACTGAGTCCGGAGCCACATACAACAGATGTAGGACAATAGATCGAGGGGGTCAGTACCTCTTCCTTGTGGTGGGCAGGGTTCAGCATAGTCATCATTTAGACCATAGCAGCACAGTCTCGCCCACCTTCTAGACCTCCATAGAGATTTGATGCACAGAGAGATCAGAGTATGGGGCCTCCTAGGGATCCCATTAGGACACAGGGTAGACCTAGAGCTCGGTCGGTAGGTTCTCGCTAGTAGAGGCCACATAAGACCGTAGCCAAATCATTAGGATCCATGCCATAGACTTCCAAGGAACCTACTGGAGGTGCTACTCATTGGGGAAGATCAGGTGGTTGTTTTGGTTGTGGTGTTACTGGAAATTTTGGAGAGACTTCCCACATAACCCTAACAACAAGGGTAAGACACGAGATCTCGGAGAGCTGATCACAGTTGTTGGTGACATGGGATGCACCACCGAATTTATGCGGCGTTTAAGAACCGCCAGCCGAGCATCAAAGTATAGTAATTGAGACTACAAGTAGCATTGGGGGTATTCCTACCTCTATATTGTTTGATTCTAGTTCTTTTGATTCTTTTATTGCACCATATTTAGTAGAGCGATGCAGGATGATGGAAATTAGGAAGGGTCATAGTTGGGATGTTAAGATGGCTTCTAGAGCCAAGATCTCTATAGAATCCTTAGTTAAAGAGCGTGTAGTGGATTTGGGACCTTTCACCACTACCTCGGATCTCTCGTATCCTTCCTTTGGGCTCGTATGGAGTCATTTTGGGTATGTATTGGTTATCGCACACACATAGTGCTAGGATGGATTGTTACCACAAGACTATATCTTGTGCAGATGATTTGGGAGTTGAGTCGGTGATTTCAGGGGTCAGGAGACCCATTTCTATTCACACCATCTCCGCTATGTAGCTTAAGCGGTGTGTGCGACAAGGTTGTCAGATGTATGTTGTTACAGTCAGTGAAAGATCAAAGGATGGGACTAGTGGACCATTGCTAGATGATCATCCCATTTTGAGAGAGTTTGCAGATGTCTTTCCAAGGGGAGCTACCGGGGTTACCACCCCCACGTGAGATTGATTTTCATATAGATCTAGTTCCTTGGCGGGGCCTATCTCACAAGCACCTTATCGGATGACCACCCTAGAGCTCTATGAGCTCAATTTATAACTTGAGGGCCTTTTAGAGAAAGGCCTTATCCATCCTAGTGTATCCCCTTGGGGTGCACTAGGTGATCTTTGTGAAGAAGAAGGATGGATCCTTGCGGTTGTGTATTGATTACTGCCAGCTGAATAAGGTAACGATCAAGAATTGTTATCCCCTTCCACGTATTGATGACTTGTTTGATCAGATGAAGGGAGCCATGGTTTTCTCTAAGATTGATCTTAAGTCAGGCTATCATCAGCTAAGGATTTTAGAGGCAGACATTCATAAGACCACTTTTTGTACGAGATATGGGCACTATGAGTTCATAGTGGTTCCTTTTGGTTTGACTAATGCCCCCGTAGTATTTATGAGTTTGATGAATGGGGTATTCAAGACCTTCTTAGATCACTTCGTACTCATCTTCCTTGATGACATTTTGATTTACTCACGTATGCGTGAGGAGCACGAGGGGCACCTTCACCAAGTTCTTCAATGTCTTTAGGAGCAACAACTTTACGGGAACTTGGAGAAGTGTGCATTCTTTCAGACGGTGGTGCATTATTTGGGTCATATCATTTCTGGGGAAGGTATCGTAGTTGATCCTTCCAAGATTAGAGTCATTATGGATTGGCCAAAGCACCCACTACGGTGACTGAGGTGCGTAGCTTCATGGGATTAGCAAGGTACTACTAGAGATTTGTTCAGAATTCTCTCGGATTGTGCACCCCATCACTTTCCTTCGAGAGGAAAGGAAAGAAGTTTTTTTGGTCGAGACAGGTGTGTGAGCATGCCTTTAGGACACTAAAGGAGTGTCTCACTACAACACCTATTCTTGTAGTGTTGGATCCATAGGGTGAGTTTTTCATTTGCATGGATGCTTCCTTAGTAGGGCTTGGAGGTGTGTTGATGCATAGGGTAGAGTAGTACCTTTTCATTCTCGTAAACTCAAAGATTATGAGTTTAATTATCCGACTCATGATCTTGAGCTTGTGCGCAGTGCATGCTTTGGTTTGATGGAGGAACTTTCTTCTTGGTGTAAGATTCACACTCGGGATAGATCACTTGAGTATGATATGGAGATAGCGCATGTGAAGGGGAAGGTGAATGTGGTGAAAGACACTCTTAGCAGACGGAGACATGTGGCTATGGCCACCTTAGTGAGCACATATTTTCGAGTAGGATTCTTTAGCAGCTTCCTCTTGACAGCTTCTACATTACAGTTTGAGTAGAGGTCGAGTCTCAGAGACCCCTCGAGGGGAAGTTTGATGGTTTTTCTTTAGAGGTAGATGGTCTTCTTATGCATAGAGGATGGATTTATGTTCCCAAAGATGGAGGCTTGAGGTAGGACATCTTGGCATAGGCACATCGTGCACCCTATTTAGCCCATCCGGGGGTGAAGAAGATGCACGCCACCTTGTGAGAATTATATCATTGGAGAGGACTTCGTAGAGACATGGCTCACTTCGTGTCATGATGTTTACAGTGCCAGAGAGTTAAGGCCGAGCACCAGCATCCAGATGGCCTTCTCTTTCCTCATGCTATATCGGAGTGGAAGTGGCACACCATTTCCATGAATTTCATTGTTGGGCTACCGATGTCGAGATATCACCACGACGCCATTATGGTCATACTTGATTATTAATTGAAAAAAGTGGCTCACTTTTCTCCGATGAAGACCACTTATATAGCTAGAGCGATGGGCACGGTATATTTAGATGAGATTTTTAGGTTGCACGGGATTCCGAGAAGATCATTTGTGACCGCATCTTTGTACACTTCCCATTTCTTGGCTACCATGCGATATGCCCTCGAACAAGAATCAACTTCGCACAACATATCACCCTCGAGACGGATGGATAGATTGATCGGGTGAATTATATTTTAAAGGACATGCTCGGGATGTATTTTATGGATCAGCAATCTAAATGGGAGGAGTACTGTACTTGGTGGGAGTTTTCCTACAATAATAGTTTTCACAGAGTTCTATAGGCATGACTCCTTTTCGGGATTTATATGGTAGAGAGTGTAGGACACCTCTTAGGCGGGACATGCTAGAGGATTGGGTTTCTCTTGGACCACTTTGTTGCGGGACATGGAGTAGCAGGTGGTATTGATCGTGGCAGAGATTGCAGAAGGCATAGGATAGACATAAGAAGTATGTAGATTAGCATAGGATTAACCGTAGTTTTGATGTGGGCATGAAGGTGTTCCTTCATGTTAGGCCACATAAATGCCCTATCTGTTATAGAAAAGGTTCTAAGTTAGCTCCTAGATTCGTGGTTCCTTTTGAGATCTTGGAGCGTATCGCCCTTTGGCTAATCGTCTAGTATTGCCACCTAGCTTGTCTCATATACATGATGTGTTTCATGTTTCAGTTCTTAGGAGATATATTGTAGATCCTTCTCATGTGCTAGATTGGACATCATTATAGGTGCAGGATTAGGGGCAGGTGATGATGGAGCCCATTTGCATCCTATATCGTAGGAACCTAGGCCTTCGAGGTAGAGAGGTTAATTAGGTTCGGGTGCAGTGGGACAGATATGAAGAGATTGTAGCTACATGGGAGGATGTTACCTTATTACGAGTTCAATTTCCACATTTACTCGAGTGACTTCCAGGAGGTAGTCGAGTCTAAGGGGAGGGGGATGTAGTGCCCACTTCCCTTTGACACCTTTTGTTATTGATTTTGATATTTTCAATTACATTATGGACATTATTATAGTTTTGATTTAGTATGATGTTAGATATTTGATCATGGATTATTGTTGATCTTGATTTGGTTATGATGCATGATGATTATTAGAGACACTTCATATGTGGATGATGATATACTATTTGACATGGATATATTATGAATGTTGTTCAGACATGTGATTTTTGATATTGTGAGTAGACCTAGAAAATGGACATTATATGATGATGATATAGTTGTTGATATAAATTGTAAGTGATATTGTTGATTTCCTTGATGTTGTTGTAATTCATATGTATAGATGATTTTGTGATTATATTTATATCATGTTGGATGTTCTGATATGGCCACGAGGCTAAAGGAGGTATTTGTGTTTTGCAAGTTAAAATATCACAACAAGCATCGGGGGATTGGAGACCAACCACACTTTGGAATTCTAGATGAATTAAACAAGGTCACCATGGCAACGTGTTTTATTGTGTTCATGGTTGATTGTTGTTAGGGATTCCAATGGGGGGATCACCTTTAAATGTGACCATGGGTTTTGCGTATTTGTTCATGTGGTTCCTTTTTTATTATATGTGTTTTATTAGTGATGTGTCCCTTTCTTTTAATTAATTAAATTGTGGAGAAATTAATGTGAGTAATTATATAGTTAAAATAAATAAATCAAATTGGGATATGAGAAAGTAATTATAGAAGTTGTTGGCTTTTGTATTAAATGTGTAAGAGTCGTGTAAGTTAGATTTTGGAGTATGAAACACTCCACCTTCTTGAAATTGGAATTTTCCTTGGAGGCTTATGGGACAAGTAAAACTTGTCTTATGCCTCTTAAGTTTATTTACCAACGATACCTATGGTTGGAGGGTTGATTTTATACCCTTTTAATGCATTTTTATTAATCATGTTGCATGTTTTAATTGCACTCTTCTTACATTTTATTTAATTCGGTCCTTTGGGGTGTGGGCTTTTTGGAGTGTGTAAGTTTATTTGTCATATTTTTACCCACCTCTTTATTGTGCTTGAGAGAATGAATTTGAATTTTGTGTTGGAGTTGAGGATGTGTGACGTGTCATCCCACATGGATCCACCTCATCCTCTTTTCTTCTCTCTTCTATAAAATTTGAACTCTTTGCCTTGTTTTGGGTTGTTGAAATTTTGCATACTTCCTTTTGGGGCGCATTTTTTTTGCTATTGGGAGCTCTTGTTGATTTGGATGAGATTGAAGATCATTTAATACTTAGGCATTGCTGATTTTGGGACTGTATTTTAGCATTGAAATCTTGTTGTTTTGGAACAAAAGCTATCATGGAGAGGTAGGAGCTTAACTCTTCGTTATGTTATTTCTTATTGTGTTTGTGTGAATGGTGAATGTTACGTGTGTTTATTGGTTTTTGGGTAGACTGCGATAGGAATGGTGTAGGATAAGGCTATGGGGAATCCATGTGGGGGCGGGGGGGAATAAGGGAATGCTAGTGGCATCTAATTATTGTGAGGGAGTTTGGGTTTGCGATCCACCATGGAAAATAAATAGCTTGTATTTCTTACTTGTGGTGGGCATAAGGAAATCATGGGGAGCATAAGGAAATCATGGGGGCATAAGGATATGTGTGGTGAATTATTTTGGTGGTTTGTTATAGGTGGATACCAAATTTCCATTGGGAGGCATAAGTAGCTTACCCCATAGTTCTTCCTCCTTTGTCTTGCATGATAAAGCCTAAGTTTTGTGTGATGTTTCAACGTAGTTGTAAACTATTGTTTTATTTGGACTATTTTTTTAATTCAAAATGTGCATATTGAAAATATGTTATGTGTTTGTTATTGCATCATGGTTGGGGCTCGGGGCCAATGATGAAGGATGGATTCTCATGTCATTAGATGTCTCGGTTGGAAGGAGAGCGTTTCCTTTCCCCCACTTTTGTTGTGATCAAATTGGAAGAAAAAAGAAACTTTGCATGTTATTGTTCTAGAGTAGAGGAGAAAGACAATTTGACAGTCCCTTGTGAAATAAATTCTTTTGTAACCTTTACCACTTTGAAGTGGATGAAATTGTAAATGTTTAAAATGGAAATATGTTTGTATGAATTATGAAAATTGTAAAGTGAAATGAAAAGAGACAGACTCTATTTTTCTTTAAAAGAATGTGAAAGAAAATGCAATATTCTACTATGTAATTAATAAATGATTTTGGAAGGAATAAAAGAAAGAAGTTGTAAAATTGTCTTTGGAAATCAATGAATGAATGAAATGTTCTTTCCAAATTGTATTGTTAAATTAAATCTGATCATGTCAATGTTTTGGGAATCTCTGTTTGAAAGGAAGAAATGTATGTGGAATAATACAGTATTTTGTCTCTTTTGGAAAGGTGTAAAATTGAATTCAGTATTGCATTTTGGTCTTGAATGGTTTGATTTGAATCCACTAAATGTATTAGACTAGATGAGAAATGAATTTTTATATTTGGAAGATGAAACAAACAAATGATAACCAGATCCTTTAGAAGGTTGATCTCTGTTTTAAAATTTAAAATTGGCAAATACTTTCCTAAAATGTACAGTTCGAACCTACAAATAATAATCAAAATTGAAAAATTAAAATTTAGCATGCTATGATATCAATGAACTCATTTTGACAAAAAAACACTTAAGGAAATAATTTAAAACATTTCAAAATCGGGCCCAAACCTTTCACAGTTATTTTACAGTCTTTTTTGTCAAATGTTAGAAAAAAATTCAAATTGGAAATCAATCGAGTAAAATTACCTTCCTAATCATCCTAAATACTTCATAGAACAATCCTTCATGTCTGTTTTGCATGTTAAGTAAACGAGAAGATTAAATTGAACAAAATTTATAAGTTAAACTTTACCAGTTTGCTTTTAAAAATCCTGTAGAATGTTTTCATGAAATTGACCCCTTAAACTTTATCAAAATATAAAATTAATGATTCTTGTGCAAAGAGGGCGTCGAGAGATTTCCATAAAGTCCCCGTTTTCCAAAACCGAGCTTTCTACCAAGAGTTATGGCCCTCTGAAGTTTTCCTTCCTTGGCGGGAAAATTTGGGAAAATTTCCCTAACAGGGCTGCGGCCATAATTTTTCCCTAAAACACTTAGAAAAATTTTGGAAAAATTTTTGGGAAATTTTTTAAAATTTCCCCCGCCACCCCATAGCCAATCGGAGGCTGCCACATGGCACCATGGGGTGGCAACAGAGGGGCGGAACCCTTGCAACCTTATCTTTTTTTGAAAATTGGTTTTGGAACAATTTGTTGTTACCTCTGCAGCCCCGCACTCCCACCCCTACCTTGGAGAAATCCCTTCCGTGGACACATGGGCCCACACGTGTAGCTTTACCTTTTCCCCTTCCCTTTGGCAAAATCTCCCAAACTCCTCCACCACCCCGCCCTTCCCTCATTTTCTCCCCCCACTTTGGCTTGTTGGGCACCACGTGTCCCTAGCGGACCAAGGGGGACACGGACGTAAATTGGATTCCCCCTACGCAAGAAAAATTTGCAAAGTCTCCCCGCGACCCGCCAACTCACCCTTTTGGTAATTTTTCATCCTCGGCCCTTGGGCCCACTCTTGGGGAAATTTTTCACCCCAAGGCCCGTCGCCCATAACTTGAGTTTTATAAGGAGTTAGGAGGACTTCTTTATATAATTGGAAAGGTGAGAAAATTTCCTATCCAATGGAAATGATTTAGGGAAATTTTGAATGTATTAAGTGTGAGAAAAATCAAGTTGAAACTCTAAGCCTATTAGAGAGTGGGTATGGTAATAAATTATCCCCTGAACCTAGTTGAAACTTCTAACCCTAAATTTTAGACCTTGTGACCTCTAATAATTGTTAATAAAATAAAAGTATGTTCTATTAAATTAGAATTGTTCTAGAACTTTCTAGTGATAGTTGTTGCTTTAAAACATAGTTGTAGACTCTTCTTAACACAAAAAAATATTCATAATTTTCCTAACTAATCCTAGGTTGTTTCTTGAGTCTCAAGTGGGTTATTTTAGCGAGCATCATAGATTACAAGTTGTACCTTATATCTTCATTGATAATGTGTTGTTAAAAAGAGATATAAATGCAATCTTGCTACGGTGTGTTGACTATGATAAAATTCAAAAATATTGTCTGAATTCCATGAAAGACCCATAGGAGGTCATTTTTTAGCACGTACTACGGCCTTAAAAATTAGGAAAGTTGGTTACTATTGGCCCAGCATATTCAAGGACTGTTTTGAATGTATCAAAGTGTAAAAATGTGCTTTCTTTGTTAGAAAAGAATGTTTAGCTTCGCTTCCCTTACAGCCTATCTCAACTAATCACCTTTTATGCGGTGGGGTCTTGATTTATTTGCATGATAAACCCACCTTCTTTACAAGGACATAAGTGGATCTTAATCACATGTATTATTTTACATGATGGACTGAAGCAATAGCCTTGAAGGATGCTAATGAAGCTTCAATATTATCCTTTTATGAAGGAATAGTCTATAGATTTGGTGTTCCAGCAATTATCATATCAGTTAATGCTTTAGCATTTCTTGGTGCAAAGATAATAGATTGGGCTATCAACCATGAAATTTACTTAAGTTCTTCATCAAATTATTATCTGCAAGGTAATGGCTTAGCTGAAAGTACTAATAAGAACCTTTTAAGGATCATCAAAAGAATGCTCAAAGATAATCAAAAAGCTTGGCATCCGATGTTGAATTCAACACTTTGGTGACAGGGTGACTCCTAAAAGATCACTGCAATTCACCATAAAAACTTGTGTATGGAACATAAGCAAGAATGCCTATTTTAGTTGAGATGCCTGTATTAGACTTGCTTGCATCAAATGGAGCTACTTGAAAATGAACCATTATTGGTTCGTTATGCAAAGCTAATGGAATTACAAGAGCTAAGAGATAAAACCCATTTGAATATGGAAAAGAATCAGAAAAAAATGAAGAAGAATTTTGACAAGAAAGTCAATTTTAGAATCTTTAATGAAGGAGATATTGTGTTAAAGTGGGATGTTGATTGTGCAAAGCCAGAAGACACACGAAGTTTGATACAATCGAGAGTGGCCATTACATGATTTCAGCTTGTAAATAACACAATGATTTTCAGCTTTTGAAGCTAAATGGAGAGGAACTTCCCATTCCTATGAATGGTATGTTTCTCAAAAATTGTTATTAAAAATATTACAGTTATTGTTAGAGTAGGATTTCCCTTTAATAAGTGTAGTCCGTGCACGTTGTATTTTTTTCAATTCAATAAGTGCATTCATGCACGTGATCTAGTTTATTAGATATTTTCCCAGTTTTAGTTCCATTTTGGAAGGGTTTGACCTTTCGGAAAAGACAAATTTTGGTTACATGTTTGGACTTCCCGCCCAATGGATAAGAGCAAGGAACTGGTCTATAAGCTAGCAGAGTAGCTTTCCCGCAAGATCACTGAAATGTTGACAATTTTTACACTTGTGTAAAAATGGGCAACTCAAAATTCGTCGTCACGATGAAAGGCATTGGTGAAGTATACCTAAGATAAGGAAGTTTTGATATTATTGGTTATTACTGAATTAGTTAATGATTAAGTTAAATTTACAGCTATGTGTCTGTTACAAGACGTAAAAGATCACATAGTCTCAAATTTAATGATATCTTCAACAAAATAACACAAGGGCCTGAAGGACAATTGTGTTGTCTTGATGAAGACACCAAATTATAGGATAGGTGAAGTGTTGAGTTTTGGAACAAAGCAAACATAAGTGTAGATTGCAGAAATCGAGTTCATTCTTGAATGTTACTGAGTTCTCATTAATATTATTTCCTTCATGATTAAGACATTCAATTATATGACTGATTTGTTTAGTTCATCATACAATCCATACAGAAAGCTGAAATGCAGAAAGAAATATACAACTCATTTACAGAATTCAATGTTTTATTCATAAGGAAATTTCAAATGTTTCCACACAAGCCATAGGATGTAACTAGAAAGTAAAGTACATCTACTGAAATAAGAGGTACACATGCATGAAAAAGAAAGTAAAGAGTATGAGTGAACCCATCATTACCTTGGGGTTTTCTTCGTTGTTCAAGTAGCTCCATTTCCAACTTTGTTCCTTTCTCATCTTCTTTGTGGAAGTCAGTGTACTTGAAAAGAATAAAATACACTATTAGTTACGAGCTCAGGGATCATTTCATATTCCTTACTGTCCTAGTTCGTGCATATGAATCTCTCCAAAACAAGATATACAATTTACTTGAAAAACAAATTGCGTACATGCTCTACTTATTCAGAAAGAAGAAAGAGAAAAGAAAAGAAGAACCATGGACACAAGAGAGGCCAAAAGGCCTAAGTATTTTCTAACTATTTTCTTAAGTGTGTAGGTACACGTTGCAACCAATAAGAATTAGACAAGTCATAAGTACAGTTGAAAGAAGAATTAATTAATGTAACCCAAACTCAATATTTTCTTTAAGCGGAACAAGTTACTGATGCGAGAAAGAGATTGGCAATAGAAGTACATTTTTCAATTTGCAACTTACAAGGAAGAATCGATTTCAAGAAGCCGAGGTTGACTAGAAAGAAAGGGTTATAGCTGAAATAGAATGAAAAGAAGATTCTCGGGAAAATTTTAACAAGGCTTCGCCATGTAAAATGGACATTTACAACCTTTCATCATGTTTCTTTCAACTACTACATGCTTTAAAATAATTATTTAAATCAAAAATACAACTACTACAACTAGAAATGGATGGAAGAGAGAATTCGGAAAAAAATGGCCATGGCTTTGCCATGAAAAATCAACATTTCTAATTTTCCAACATAATAAAAATGTTACTATAAATAAAATAAAGCATCTATGTCAAAGAAACAAGTTACAAAGATCTTAACAAGCATCTGAATCAAATCTTATGATTCAAATAGTATCAAAAACAGGTGAAATGCTTGTAATTTCCACAAAGAATCATAAAAGGTACAAAGATCTCATGAAATCTGGGATAGATCAAAGTACACAACATGCTACATTATACTTCAGAGCTAAATTCAAATGCAAGATTCATGGTTAAATAGAACCAGGGAAACACACAAAGAATCAAAGGGATCTCCTTGATCATGGCTCAACACAACAAAGTTGAATCTAATGAGCAGAGTTGACTAAGTTTGAATCAGAACAAAAGAAGACACCAAAAGCTCAAATAGAGAGCAAAACCCAAGGTGCTAAGCATTGAAGTAAAGGAATCTACACAAGGATGAAATGTGGAATAGTATAAAGTCTAATCAAAATCAGGGTGAACTCAGAGTTTTATGTAACAATAAGTGAATCTCAATCTTTCAGAAAGTCATTCTATTCCTAAAAAAATGGCAGAATCAAGAAAGAATGAAGAAATACGAATACCCATAACAAAAGGAGGCTTCTTTCTACAACATAAAGTATAACAATCTACATTCAAGGGATAATTTTTATAAGGAATGGATCCAAGTAGCAAGTAAACAGAGCTGGACATATTATTCGGAACACAAACTCAAGTGGAAGAACTTTGAATCAAAAAACTCATACATATCCAAGTCAAAGAAATATTCCAGTATTTCAGAGATTGTCAATCCTATTAAGATCATATTCAAATTGCATTTCCAGAGTAAAAGTGTATGCAGATCCAGACCATTAATAAAAAAACATTAATAGGAATCATCAAGTTCAAAGAAAGAAGAGCAAGCTCAGAATGAGTTTCAACTCGAAATGACCAAGGTCGAGCCATAGATATATAGAAAACCCTCAAGGAAAAGTCCAGACTCATGCCGTAATGAAATACGAATACCCAAATCAAGAAACGTTCAAATCTAGAGTTAAGGGAGGAGCAACGATGTAATGAAATAATGGAGACCCAAATAAATGTCGAGCTAAAAAATGCAAAGCTTCCAGAGGCAAGAGAGGTTTAAACATCATTAATGGCAACAGAGGTCAAATGACACCACAAAGTTGAAGAAATCGTCAAGATTACAATTGTAAAGAAAAACGTACCCATCGTTTGAGCTCTCATGGCCACACAAAAATTATAGAACCAGTTAAAACTTGAATAACTAGAAATTTTCGACCATCAATACTCATATAGAAATGATAGCCATTATTTTGTGATAGGAGCCATCACGAATTTCTACCTAAAAAAATAAGATACTGATTCATTCGATAAAAAACGATTTCTCTTCATTTTACCAAATACCCATGAAGGGAAACAAACTTACCAATCATAAACGTCATGTTAAGCCTAAAGTAAATCACTCATAGCATGATCATAGGAAGAGGAAGCATGAGTAGTATATCAGAGTGAAAGAGCTTCACTTTCACTTTCCATGACTACAGTTTGAAGCCCTCAAGATGAGCTCGAACAATTAAATGTCCAGAGCAACAGAAGTAAATGTAGATATTTCAGAACCCGCAAGGTGGATTTGCAGAATAAAACGAGCTCTAAGGTCTCACCACCATGGCGGTCATCCAACGAAGTAAAACAGAAACCAAATGAAGCCCACTAGAAGAATCAACAATGGAACTTCCATAATCGCTCAAAATCTCAAAAATGATCATATGTACAGCAACACAGAGAGCTCAAGAGAAGACAAAATGACAGAGAACCATTTTTGCAGAAGAGACCAAGCTCAAATGCTTCAAAAGATGGCTTCGAAAAATTTTTCCAGGGATTCTCCCGCATAGTAAAAAAACAAATGAAATATGCATTAGGGTCGAGATTTTATTTTATAATGCAAACTCGAGAGGTGAATTTAACTTAACTCAACCAGGGTAAATAATCAATGGCCGCATATTGAAAGGACAAAGATCGAAGGCCATAGATCAAGCTCAGAGATCAAAGCAAGTAACCACGATCGATTGCCACCGACCACCTTTTTGCTAGGTCGAACCCCTTACAATGGGTTAGAAATCGATGGTCTGTGATCAAGCAGTTTAAAATCAATGGGTCAAGATCATCATCAATATCAAAGAAAACTCAACCAAAGATTAATAATGCCACTAAAAAATGCCGAGGGGTGAGTTATCGTGTAAAAGGGGCCAGCCCATGATTAAACAAATAAAATCATTACTTTCGAATGTCAAAGATCAACTATAATCTGAGTTCCCAATATGTAAGGGCCGACAAAATATTTTATGCAATGATCAAGTAAAAGGTGTTTCCAACCTTTTATGCCAATGTTGATGACTACAAAGTGGGAAAACTATATATTATAGCATAGTTACTAAGTGAACCCCATGTACATCTAGACACAACAATATGCTAAGTCCACCAAGGTGGCCAAACCAAGCAATTTGGAGGGGGTCCCCACTTCAAGAGGCTAGAGTTGATTTGCAGAGAGTCACTAATGTGACCACTTAGAGAGAGATGTCAGCATCAAATCATGTGCACATGGACAATGGTCCCCACATTGGATTTTTTTATTTTGCAAATATTACGAATATTTGAATTGTTTACTCACAGGCAGAGAATTTATTTGTTGCATGTTTCACGAGAGGATATAATAGAGTAGAAGATAGAGTTGTATGTTCAAAGAAGAAAGACTTGCATAGCAAGCAAGCTTATTATTAGAAAATTATTTACCCTTTCTTTCTTAAAAATAGAACAGTCAACTTCAGTTTGACTGTATTGTAATCAAGGCTAATAATGCCTACTTTTGTAATTACATGCTCTATTTTTATTCCTTTATCTATTATTAAATAAAGGATAAAAATAGGATACATGGGAAAGTACAAGCCTTAAGCTATTTTTAGGAAGAGGGTAAATTTTATTTTGCTATATATTGTGTGCCTTGACAAAGCACAAGGAAGGACTTTTTGGGATATAGGAGTAGTACAACAATTTTTTCTTGTTTTGTTTGTTGAGTGTGAAGTATTTTCTACCTTCCCAATTATTTGTAGTCTTGTGTATGTTTTTGTTGGTCTTGTGAATGCAAATTCCTTGATTAATCATCTTACCCTGTTGCAAAACTCAGTAATTTCTGCATGATATTAATGTGCATGTTTAGCTTAGTAGTATTGTTGTGATAATCCCCCTCAATACCTCAAAGTGTTTTTTCCCTTAACATTCTGCAGAAAAACTATTGGTTCGTGCATCAAGAATCCTCTCACTTATCAATTGTGTTTTTACTCAGTCAAATCCCTCATGTAAATTTGGTGTATCACCTTAGTTTAGATTATCTTACAGTCATATTTTTCCTTTAAACCCCCAGAATCAATTTAGGATACATCAACAAGGAACTGGCCTTAATACCAGAGACTCGCCTCAAAATAGGTATACCCACAGACCTGAGGTGTTTCCATTGTATCTATGAAAGAGAGAGATCAAATCTTGTAAGCTTAGAAAACCTACAACCATCTCTCTACAGGGTGTACTTTTGAGAGATAACAATTAGCTGAAAGTACTAACAATAATCTTGTAAGGATCATCAGAAGAAAACTCAAAGATAATCAGAGAGCTTGGCATCTAATGTTGAATTCAACACTTTGAGCTGATAGAGTGACTCCTAAAATATCAATTGGCAATTCACCATATAAACTTGTTTATGGAAGAGAAGCAAGAATGCTTATTTCAGTTGAGTTACTTGCACTAGATTTGTTGCATCAAATGGAATTGCTTAAGAATGAACCATTGTAGGTTCGTTATACACAATTAATGGAATTAG
>CM031242.1:431324194-431599194 GCA_018340775.1 Taxus wallichiana var. yunnanensis | reverse complement strand
GAGGAGAGAGAGAGGGGAGAGAGAGAGGAGGGGAGAGATAGAGAGAGGGAGGGAGAGGAGAGAGGAGAGAGAGAGGGAGGGGAGAGGGAGGGGAGAGAGAGAGGGGGGGGAGGAGAGAGAGAGAGGGGGAGAGAGGAGAGGGAGAGGGAGAGAGAGAGGAGAGGGAGAGAGAGAGGGAGAGGGGGAGGAGAGAGAGAGAGGGAGAGGGAGAGAGAGGAGAGAGAGGAGGGAGGGAGGGAGAGGGGAAGGGAGAGGAGGAGAGGAGGGAGAGAGAGAGAGAGAAGAGCTAGGGGGAGAGAGAGGGAGAGGAGGGAGGGGGAGAGGGAGAGGGAAAGGGAAGAGAGGGGAGCCGAGGGAGAGAGGAGGAGAGGAGGAGAGAGGGAGAGGAGAGGAGAGAGGAGAGAGAGGGAGAGGGAGGAGGAAGGAGAGGGAGAGAGGGAGAGAGAGAGAGAGGGAGAGGTGGGGGAGAGGGAGAGAGAGAGGAGAGAGAGAGAGGGAGAGGGAGAGGAGGGAGAGGGAGAGGGAGGGAGAGGAGAGGAGAGAGAGAAAGGAGAGAGAGGTAGGGGAGAGGAGAGGGAGAGGGAGAGAGGAGGGGACGGGAGAGAGAGAGGGAGGGGAGAGAGAGAGAGAGAGGGGGAGGCAGGAGAGGGAGAGAGAAAGGAGAGAGAGCAGGAGAGGAGTGAGAGGAGAGAGGAGAGAGATGAGAGAGAGAGAGCAAGGGTGGGGAGAGAGAGAGAGGGAGGGGAGCGGGAGAGAGAGGGGAGGGGAGGGAGGGAGGGAGAGAGAGAGGAGAGGGAGGGAGAGGAGAGAGAGAGAGAGGGAGAGAGAGAGGGAGGAGAGAGGGGAGAGGGGAGAGAGAGAGCAGGAGAGAGAGAGGGAGGGAGAGAGGAGAGGGAGAGAGAGAGAGAGAGAGGGAGGAGAGGGAGAGGGAGGAATAGGAGGGAGAGAGCACGAGGGGGAGAGAGAGAGAGGGAGAGGAGGAGAAGGAGAGAGGAGAGAGAGAGGGAGAGAGGGAGAGGAGAGAGGGGAGAGAGAGAGAGAGAGAGAGGGGAGGGAGGGAGAGGGAGAGTGAGAGGGAGAGAGAGAGAGAGAGGGAGAGGGAGAGAGAGGAGTGAGAGGAGGAGAGAGAGACCGAGGGGGGAGGGGGAGGGGAGAGAGGAGAGAGAGAGAGAGAGAGAGAGGAGAGAGAGAGAGAGGGAGAGGGAGAGGGAGGAGAGAGGGAGAGAGAGGGGAGAGGGGAGAGGGAGAGAGAGAGAGGGAGGAGGGAGTGAGGGAGAGAGGGAGAGAGGAGAGAGAGGGAGAGAGAGAGAGATTTACGTGTTATTTTCTAAACCTAGAAACTTTGTGTACCCTGTATTAATGAAATTCAATCATTTTCCTTGGTCTGTGATTTTCTTGAGGAACTCACAGAGAGTTCATTCCTTAGAGAGGAAAAACCTTCACACCTATTGGAAGGTGACCATGCATTCTTGATTGGTTTTGTGATCTTGACTTGTGTATGTGGAGTCGTCTTCCTTTAATTTCAGTAAGTGATCTGAATACCTAGATATACTAATACCCATTGATGAGTCTGTCATTTTCGACTAGGGCATGTGTTTGTCTCCGATTCACAGTATAAACTTCTGTATTGTTTTATGAAATGGTAGTCATTTTATAGTTTGATAGCTCAAACCCTAACATTGTTTTTACTTTACTGAGGTCTTTATTCTCGCTTTTTAGATTCCATCACTGATATCTTGAGCTTGTTTGAGCTTTATTGCAAAACTGCTCAGCCATTTTAGTGGGTTCTCGAGCTCTCACTTCCTTGTCTGTAGCCTAACTGTCATTTTCCTTTATGTGATAAGTGAATACTCCTGTTATTTTTATATATCCACCTTTTTTTGTAGCTTATATTTTGAATGTTGTGTATCTTTTCAATAACTATAACCTTAGATTTTGTAGGGGTCTAATGCCTAGTTTGCATCCAGAGCTTAATATGACTATCTGAACTGAAATTTTCTTGACTTATATTCTGAATATAAAAATGGGTATTCCCATTTTGCTCAAAACTCACTAGATCTAATGTTTCTCAATATGGATATTCAAACGTGTACTCACCGAGGGAGAGGGAGAGGGAGAGAGAGAGAGAGAGAGAGAGAGCAGAGTGAAATTTTTTGTGTTATTTTCTAAACCTAGAAACTTTGTGTACCCTTTATTAATGAAATTTGATCATTTTCCTTGGTCTGTGATTTTCTTGAGGAACTCACGGAGAGTTCATTCCTTGGAGAGGAAAAAAAATTCGACACCTATTGGAAGGTGACCATGCATTCTTGACTGGTTTATGTGATCTTGGCTTGTGTATGTGGAGTCGTCTTCCTTTAATTTTAGGTAAGTGATCGGAATACCTAGATATACTAATACCCATTGATGGGTCTGTCATTTTCGACTAGGGCATGTGTTTGTCTCCGATTCGTAGTATAAACTTCTGTATTGTTTTCTAATGAAATGGTAGTCATTTTATAGTTTGCTAGCTTGAAACCTTGACATTGTTGCTTTATTGAGGTCTTTATTCTACGTTTTGGATTCCATCACTGATATCTTGAGCTTGTTTGAGCTTTATTGCAAAATTGCTCATCCATTTTAGTGGGTTCTCAAGCTCTCACTTCCTTGTCTATAGCCTAACTGTCATTTTCCTTTATGTGATAAGTGAATACTCATGTTATTTTTATATATCCACCTTTTGTTGTAGCTTATATTCTGAATGTTGTGTATCTTTTCAATAACTGTAACCTTAGAGCTTGTAGGGGTCTACTGCCTAGTTTCATCCAGAGCTTAATATGACTATCTGAACTAAATTTTCTTGACTTATATTCTAAATATAAAAATGGGTATTCCCATTTTGCTTGAAACTCACCAGATCTGAATGTTTCTCAATATGGATATTCAAACTTGTACTCACCGAGATTGAAACTTGTGTTTTAATTCATTTTATGAGTTCATTAGTGCTCTATTTCCATGCTTATAGCTAGCTCAACCACTGTTTGAAAGATGTTCACTATGGCAATTTTATCCCAATACTAAAGCTCTTCATAATGTTGTTGAATGGTTTGAAATTTTCATTTCTGAATTTGAGTCTGATCTAAACATGAGTTTTCCCTTACTAGTTCATACTTGTTGACCCATTCTTGTCTTGGAATGCCACTAATGAGTTTTTTCCTTACTCTGATCCACTGTGAAAGCCTTGAGCTTAGATTTCTTTTGCTTATTTTCCTCAATGCTCATAGCTGCACATGCATATCCTTTGCTCTAACTTTGATGTCCAGGGACCAATCTGTATTGTTGTTTCCATTGTGAGGTTGTTTTCCCTTTTCACAATCTTAAAAATCTGACACTTAATTTCAAGGAATACGTGTTCTAGTTGTACTTGATATTTACTTGTTGATGCTTGACTCCTTCATAATACAACTTGTATTTGTACTATTGGTTCATTTGTTTAATTTATTTGCTTCAGAAAGAAGTTATGTTCATATGCTAATGTTGAAGATAATTCTATACACACTTGATTGCTCCATGTCTTCAGATAGCAAGACTTTAAAAATACTTTAGGCAGTGTATAATACAAGCTCCTAAAAGAATAATTTTGTGATTGTATACCTTGGATTTCTCATTGAACCTTGATGTGTTTTGTTGCTACTACTCCTAGAAGCATGGTTGTTTAAAAAAACTACATTCTTTTACATACCTCTCTCTTTAGTTCACCTTTTGAATTGATCCCTTGTAACCTGTAGTTGCATTTACACTCTTTGATTCTAAAGTTGATGATTACTATGATTGAATATTGAACTAGAGATGTCAACTGCAATAGAAATGTATTTCTGATATTTTGTACTTAAGATGTCTTTGTACCTTACAAGTGGTTTTCTTGAAATTACAAGCAGTTCATCTATTTTTTATACTATTTTAGGCATAAGCCTTGATTCAGATGCTTGTTAAGATCTCTGGAACTTTTTTCTTTTACATAGATGCTTTATTTCCTTGATAGTAATATTTCTGGCATGCTGGAAAATCTGAAATGTTGATTTTTCATGGCGAAGCCCTGGCAATTTTTTTCCAGAATTCTCTTTTCCATCCATTTCAAGCTATAGTAATTGTATTTTTATTTAAATAATTTCTTTTAAATCATGTAAAAATAAAAAAAGAACATCAACAGTTGATGAAAGTTTAAATGTCCATTTTTACATAATTCTTTTGAAGCCTGTAGTATTTGTTAAACAAAAGTTTTGTCCATTTTACATGGTGAAGCCCTCAAAATTTTCTTCTTCTTTTCCGTTCTATTTCAATCAGAACCCTTTCTTTCTAATCAACTTCAGCTTCTTGAAATCTGATTCTTCTTCTTTAGTTGCCATCTGAAACATGTGCTTCTATTGCTAGTCTCTTTCCTGTACTGTAACCTATTCCATTTGAATAAAATATTGAGTTTGAGTTACATTTATTCTTCTTTCCACCATGTACTTATGAATTGTCTATCTCTTCTTGGCTACAACCTATACCTGCACACTTAAGAAAACAATTAGAAAATACTTAGGCTTTTTGGCCTCTCTTGTGTCCATGTTTCTTCTTTTATTTTCTCTTTCTTTTTTTTTGAATGAGTAGAGCATGTATGCAATTTGTTCTTCAAGTAAATTATATCTCCTGTTTTGAAGAGATTCATATGCACGAACTAGGACAGTAGGGAATATGAATTGATCCCTGAGCTCATAACTGATAGTGCATTTTATTCTTTTTAGGTATAATGGCTTCCACAAAGAAGATGAGAAAGGAACAAAGTTGGAATGGAGCTACCCCAAACAACAAAGAAAACCCCAAGGCAATGATGGGTTCACTCATACTCTTTACTTTATTTTTCATGCATGTGTACCTCTTATTTCAGTAGTTGTACTTTACTTTCTAGTTACATCCCACGGCTTGTGTGGGAACATTTGAAATTTCCTTATGAATAAAACATTGAATTTTGTAAATGAGTTGTATATTTCTTTCTACATTTCATCTTTCTGTATGGATTGTATGATGAACTAAACAACTCAGTAATATAATTGAATGTCTTAATCATGAAGGAAAGAAAATTAATGAGAACCTGTAACATTCAATAATGAACTCTAATTTCTGCAATCTGCACCTATGTTTGTTGTCCCAAAACTCAACACTTCACCTATTCTACAATCCGTGTCTTCATCAAGACAACACAAACTGTCCTTCGGGGCCCTTATGTTCTTTTGCTAAAGGTATCATGAAATTGCAGACTATGTGATCTATTACATTTTGTAACAACACACATAGCTGCAGATTTCACTTAATCATTAATTAATTCAAGTAGTAACCAATAACATCAAAACTCCCTTAGCTTAGGTATACTTCACCAATGCCTTTCATCAGTAATGATGAAGTTTCGAGTTGCCCATTTTACACAAGTGCAAAAATTATCAACATTTTTTGCGATCCTACGGGAAAGCTACCTGCTAGCTTATAGATCAGTGCCTTGCTCTTGTCCATTGGGTATGGAGTCCAAACATGTAACCAAAATTTTCCTTTTCCGAAAGGTCCAACCCTTCCAAAATGGAACTAAAACTAGGAAAGGATATGGTAAACTAGATCACGTGCATGAATGCACTTATTGAATTGAAAAATAATGCAATGTGTAGGGACTACACTTATTAAAAGGAAATCCTACTCTAACAATCATTGTAAGATTTTCAATAACAATGTTTGAGAAACATACCATTCACAGGAATGGGAAGTTCCTCTCCATTTAGCTTCGAAAGATGAAAAGCATTATGTTCTTTGCAAGTTGAAATCATGTAAGGGCCACTCATAGATGGTATCAAACTTTTGTGTCTTTTCGGCTTTGCACGATCAACATCCCACTTTAACACAATATCTCCTTCATTGAAGATTCTAATTTAGCTTTCTTATCAAAAGTTTTCTTCATTTGTTTCTGATGCTTTTCCATATTCAAATAGGCTTTATCTCTTAGCTCTTGTAATTCCATTAACTCTGCATAATGAACTCCGTAATGGTTCATTCTCAAGTAGCTCCATTTGATGCAAAGAAATCCAATGCGAGCAACTCAAATGAAATAGGCATTTCTTGCTTATTTTTTTAGTACACAAGTTTTATGGTGAATTTCAAATGATCTTTTAGAGTCACCCTATCAGCCCAAAGTGTTGAATTCAACATCAAATACCAAGCCCTTTGATTATCTTTGAGTGTTCTTCTAATGATCCTTAAAAGGTTCTTGTTAGTACTTTCAGCTAAGCCATTACCTTGCAGGATAATAATTTGATGAAGAACTTAAGTAAATTCCATGGTTAACAACCCAATATGTTATCTTTGCACTAAGAAATGTTAAAGCATTATCTGATATGATAGTTGCTAGAACACCAAATCTGTAGACTATACCTTCATAAAAGGATAATATCGAAGCTTCATTAGCATCCTTCAAGGCTATTGCTTTAGTCCATTATGTAAAATAATCTGTAGTAGTTAAGATCCACTTATGTCCTTGTGATGAAGGTGGGTTTATCATGCTAATAAAATCAAGACCCCACTACATAAAAGGCTGATCAACTGAGATAGGTTGTAAGGGGCAATGAAGCTAAACGTTCTTTTCCAACAAAGAAAGCACATTTTTTACACTTTCTAATCCATTCAAAACAATCTTTGAATATGCTAGGCCAATAGTAACTAGCTTTCATAATTTTTAAGGCCATAGTACGTGCTGAAAAATGACCTCTTGGGTCCTTCATGGAATTCTGACAATATTTTCTAAATTTTATCATAGTCAACACACCGCAACAAGATTCCATTTATATCTCTTTTGAACAACACATTATCAATGAAGATATAAGGTACAACTTGTAATCTGAAATACCTTCATTTATTCTTGTCCATACCTTTCTAGATAAGTGCCATGTTGTAGATAGTTAACCAAATCAGTCATCCATCTTGATTCTTGAATCTCATGAGTGAGCTCAGTTGTTGATTTTCTAGTTGAACCATGATTTCTGATTGCTAATACGTAATTTCAACATGCTATTTTGAATCATCTAGTTTTGTAGCTTGCTATTTTTCCATATCAGCAATGAGATGTTCACATAATCCTTTCCCTCGAACCGTCTTAGTAACCCAGATATCAACATCATATTCCATGACCTTCATTATCCAATTTGCTCTTTTCTCATTCAATTTTTTATTTAGTAAGAATGTTTTCACACTTGGATGAGAAATAAGAACATGGATTTTATTGTTCGAAAGCATATACTTGAAATTATTTAGTCCTCTCGACTACTTAAAGTAATTGTTTTTCAGGAATGTGTACCTTGTTTCATAATCATGCAAGTTCTTGTCCAAAGAAAGCAATAGGTTGCTCAATATTTTCATCATTGTCTTGAGTTAATATAGATGAGATTGTTTCAGCTCCTGCAAGTGCATACATTGTAAAATATTTATCAAAATTTAGATTTGCAAGAGTAGAGCTTGAGAGATAGCTGCTTTGATTGATTCAAATCCTTCTCTCCCTTCACTAGTCCAAGAGAAAGTTTTCTTTTTTTAGCATAGTTGTCATTGGTTTAACCAATGCTGCAAAATCTAGAACAAATCTTCTAACAAAGTTGATTTTTCCCAAAAAAACTCTATAACGCCTTCTTATGATGAGGCAATGATAGTTGTGATATGGCTTCAATCCTGAAAGGATCAATTGCCAATCCTTGCTTGGAAACAATATGACCAAGTAATTTACCTTGATGCACTAAAAAGATAGACTTAAGTGGATTCAAAGATATCCCAAATTGTCTACATAACTGAAAGGTCTACCTTAGATGTATCAGGTGTTCTTCTAGATTTTTCGAGAACACGGTAATGTCGTCTAAATAAACTAGAATGCATTTATTTAACAAGCTCCGAAAGCCATGTCCATTACATGTTGAAATGTTGCACCGACATTTGAAAGACCAAAAGGCATCCTTTTGTAAGCATAAGTACCCCACTTGGTGGTAAAAGTTTGTTTTATATCTATCCTCTTCTCGAACTAAAATCTGATTATATCCACTATAACCATCTAGGAGAGATAATCTATCTACACCAGAAACTATTCTTAAAATCTAATCCATATTTGGGAGTGGGTAATGATCTTTTAATGAAGCTTTATTAAGATCTCTGAAATCTACACATAGTCTGATTTCACCATTCTTCTTCCTAACAGAACAAGATTGGCTACCCAACTTGAATGCTTAACTAGAAAGATAATACCTGATTCAATCAACTTAGATAATTCTTTCCTCATTAGAGGCTCTATTTTGGGATTTACAGGCCTCTGTTTCTATCTAACAGGTTTAGAATTTGGCTGCAACTCAATTGTATGTTGTGCTAAACTGGGATCAAATCTTTTCAGGTCTTGGTATTTCTAAGAAAAACATCCTTAAATTCCTTACAAAGATTAATAAATGACTATTTTTTAGTTAAGGAACATACCTTTCTAAGGAACAACTTTTTCCCTTCATCAACTGAGATTTCTTCATAATTATTAGCGTGGGTTGACATCTTAGTCTTGAATTTTCTTAATTGATCATCAGTGCTAAAGATGTCTTCTAATGTGAACAACCCTTGAGGTAGTTTATTTGTCTTCAACTGAACAATCTGGTCACCATATAAGTGTTGTAATTTATCTTGATTAACTATAGAAAACTCAGCTTCTTGCTGCAAAAACCTACAGATTTGATCATCACTTTCAAAAACCTACCAATTTGAATCATTATCAGGTATTGAGGGCCTGACAATCAGCTTTATATGAGGCTAAATTTTAGTATTTTCAATCTGTTCCAGCACTTCAAAACTAGCACCAACAGCAAGTCTGTCTGCATGCTTATTTTCAGCTCTAGGAATGGACTAAATATTAATAGCATCAAAATCTTCCATTAAGTCTAAAACTCTATGTCTGTAAGACTTCATTAATGGATTCTTACAAATATTGAAATTTCTTACTTGATTGATAACCAACTCAGAATCACCAAAAATCAGAACATGTTGATACCTCTCTTTCTGGCCCAAAGTAAGCCATGAATTAATGCTTTGTATTCAGCTACATTACAAGTACATGAAAATTAGAGACTCAAAGCTTAAAAAATACCTTTCGTTTGTTGGGGAAGTGAGCATAAAACTTACTCCCTGTCCTTTCTTGTTCTTAGCTCCATCGAAATGGAGTTTCCAAATTCCTTCTATTGAATCTTTTGTTTTAGATAACAAGAGAAGTGGTGTATTTTTCTTCATGCATACAATACACTCCAAATAGGTGTTCTTCAACTTCCTTAAAAGGATCATGAGCATGTTCTTCCATTGTCTTTTCATCCATAAACATGTTAGAAACACCATCTAATGTTGAAACTTGAGCTACCTCATCAAAGTCAGATTGATCTAAGGCTAAATAATTAGCCACCACATTTGGAGAGTGAGGCTCAATGTGAAATCTAGCCAATGGTTCTGAATTGATAGTAAATTTGGTGTCGTAACGAGTAGTGAAAAACAAGAAGGACCAATCTAAAGAGAGATAACCTCCTATTTTTGTTGTGAAGTCTCTAGATAAGCATAAGGCAAAGTATGGAGGTAAATCCACAATAGTAACATCTTGCAGAATAGAAACATTTGGGCAAGCATGTAACATCACCTCTAAATTTTTGATTACACCAACTATATTGGTTGTAGTTCCATCAAGCTATAAGACACTCCTTTCTGTAGGCTCATACTGCAGACCCAATTTTTCTACAATTGATTTTAGCATAACTGTGTTACTTGCGCCACTTGTCCACCATGTAATTATGAACTAGATGTTCTCCAATAATCAATGATAAATAAAATGGTGGTGGCTTCTTGATGTCATGAGCATTCAAAACTTTCTAACCATCCACTTGACTTCTTTAATATGGTCTTGTTCAAACATTTCAAAGGACCATGTTTTCCTTCTGAACTTCCTTTTCTACTGTATTTGAAATTTTTTACAACTTAATTAGTTCAGGAGAAAGTAAATCTTGTTGTCTAGGAATACTTAGAGTGTCCCATATTGAGATGTTAACTTTATGCTTTTTCATTACATCAAAAATGTTAAAAGAAGCAATTGTTCTAGAGACAGATTCAACTGTCTTGGAGTAGGCCTTAGCAAAAATTGATTCTGCTTCGGCTTCCTTCGATATCTAAGGTATAAACAGTCTTCTTGGGTCAGGCTGTAGCTGTTTTTGATGGCCTTTATCAACTGCAACACTTGTTTTTTTTGAGGAACATCAAAATTGTTGGCTGACTTTGGGACTGTAGATGTTGTCTTATCGGTGATGAGGGTAGACATGCCTATTTTGTTGTTTTTGAATTTCAGCAGGTTTTCCTTGAGCCCTTATAGTGACTGCAATGAAATCCTCCTCATTGAAACTGAATAAATTCTATTTAGGTGCTTTCTGAACATGAGTTTCTTGCTGCTTCCCACCCTCCATTTGAGGCATGAACAATGTTTCAAATTGAGGTTGTGCAACAAGATTCAAATTAAGAAAAGCATTTGGGCAAGTTACAGCTGAATGAGGTTGATTGCAAGGTTGACACCACTCTTTTGTAGCCATATTAACTGGGACTAAAGAGTTAGATGAACTAGGAGACTTTGGGTCAAATTGCCTTTGTTGGTAAGGTTGCCTATAATTTTGATTTTGTTGATAGGGCTGCCTATTTTGATTTCTATTGATTTTGTTGAAAAGGAGCCTGATAGGGTCTACTAGGTAATGCAATTCTATTTTTAATTGAAGTAAGCTTATTTCCCATAGTCTACAAATCTTTAAACACATCATCTGATGTTCTACAATAACAGGTTCTATGATTGTAATAGGATGAGGAATAGGTGCTAAATCTGCCAAAAAGGCATTGAAGGCCTTGGTGCCAATTTTCCAACTTGAATAAGGTTGTTTTCATCTTTTATAGTGATATCATAAGCATCCAAAAGAGTATTACCTCCCATAGATTGAATCATAGCGGAAATATCACTATTCAAAGCTCTGAGATAATAAAGGAAAGCATGGTCAGCTTGAGGCTTAACACTTGTTGGGATTCTTTCCCAAGTCCTAGAAAAATGGATATTGAAGCTGGACATGTACTCATGAGGGGCTCTTTTAATAGTAGACAATTGTTTAATGAGAGACAAATGATTTGAATTATCCTGGAACTATTTCAACAATTTTTCACCTAAGTCATCCCAAGTTCTTATGCTTCCAATTTCTAGGTTTCTATACCATTAGCAAGGCCTGCCCTTTAAAAGATGCAACTAAAAGTCTTAAATCTACATCTTCATGAGTGATATTATGGAATGCACATATGGTTGCAACATCTTTGATATGTTTAGTAGGTGTAACTTGATTTTCACCCGTGAATGATGGCAAAATTTTCATGGCAGCATTAGGAATGTCATGGTAAACTGGGATTACTAATGGGATGCCATTAGTAAAGGTCACAAAATTCCTTAGAGGTTAAATAGCCATTTGAAAAATTGAGATGTTAATAGAGAAATTGATACGTGGTGAAGGAATATCGGGGAGGGTTGTCAAAACCAGGTCTATTATAAGGTAAAGTATTACCAACTCTTCTCCTTCTAGCAAAATTCAAAGGTAAAGAAACAAAATCAGGAGGAATTCCTCTTACCGATGATCTCGTAGTCACTTTAGGCATGGAACATGCTGCAATAATGGTCTGAAATCAGCTTTACGAGTTTCCAAAAGATCTTAAAATCTTTAGAATAAATTACTACAGCTTGCTCCCAAAAGTGACTTTATAACTGTTGTAAATCTGCTATGGATCTGTTGTAACTTGCACATAAATCTGATTCGGTGTCCCCACTAGGCATGCCAAAAACTGTTATCTCTCGATAGTGCACCCTAGAGAGATGGTTACATGTTTTCTAAGCTTGCAAAACTTGATCTCTCTCTTTCGTAGATATAATGGAAACACCTCAGGTCTGTGGGTATACCTATTTTGAGGTGAGTCTCTGGTATCAAGGCGGTTCCTTATTGATGTATCCTAAACTTATTCTAGGGTTTAAGGGTAAAAGATGACTGTAAGGTAATTAAAACTAAGGTGATACACCAAATTTGTATGAGAGATTTGACTAGTATATGCACAATTGATATGTGAAAGAATTCTTGATGCATGAACCAACAGTTTTTCTTGCAGGGTGTTAAGGGAAAAACACTTTGAGGTATTGAGGGAGATTATCACAACAATACTGCTAAGCTAAACATGCACATTAATATCATGCAGAGATTACTGAATTTTTGCAATAGGGTAAGATGATTAATCAGGGAATTTGCATTCACAAGACTAATAGAAACATACACAAGACTACAAATAGTTGGGAAGGTAGAAAATACTTCACACTCAGAGGGAAAAACTGGCAAAAATTGCTTCAATACTCCTATATCATAAAATTCCTCCCTTGTGCTTTGCAAAGGCACACAATATATATAAAAATAAAATCTACCCCCTTCCTAAAAATAACCTAAGGCTTGTACTCACCCATGCATCTTATTTTTATCCCTTATTTAATAATAGATAAAGGAATAAAAATAGAGCATGTAATTACAAATAGGCATTATTAGCCTTAATTACAATACAATCAAACTGAAGTTGACTATTCTATTTTTAAGAAAGCAAGGGTAAATAATTTGCTAATAATAAGTTTTCTTGCCATGCAAGTCTTTCTCCTTTGAACATGCAACTCTGTCCTCTCTCTATGTTCTGTCTTCTTGTGAAGCATGCAACAAATCAATTCTCTCTATGTGAGTAAATAATTCAAACATTTGTAATATTTGCAAAATAAACCTCCAATGTGGGGACCATTATCCATGTGCACATGCTGTGATATTGACATCTCTCTCTAAGTGATCACATGAGTGACACTCTGCAAATCAAAACTAGCTCCTTGAAGTGGGGACCACCTTTGCACTTTACCATCTGATGAGTACGAGGTAACCTTGTAAGTTTTAAGGTAAATGTCCTTTGACTATTGGTTTGGATGGCATATTACATGGTTTAAACCTTATACAAGGTTAATACAAACAAAACAATTTGGCCACCCTTTGACAACACATGTCATATCATAGTCCGCCACCTTTGGGTCTTGGTTATCATTGTGAGCATGTATAATTGTCGGCCCCCTTTTGCAATCTGGATATACTTGATTTAAATTTCACCTTTTCGGTGATTATAGTTGGCATGCATAGTCGGTTTTGCATAGCTCAAGGTTTGGACTATAGTGTAGACTTATAAAAGTCAATGGAAAATTATTTTGTTTAAAATATGAGGTTGGCCCCCCTTACACGATGACTCACCCCTTGGAAATTTTTTCGATGGATTGTATAAACTCGGATTGAGTTGCTTTGATAATAGTGATTAATCTTGGGTCGTTGATTTCTGTCCTTGATGTGTTCAATGTCACCGATCCTCGATCCTTGATGAGTTAGGGTTTACCCCTAATTAATATGGCCAGTGGCATCCTGATCATGGTGGTTTGCTTCAAAATTTGAGGATCATTTTTGGCCTTTGATCTTTGTCCTTCTGATCTTGAGCCATTGATTATTGACCCTTGGTTAGGGTAAGGTTAACTCACCTCTTGAGTTTGCATGGTAAAGTGAGGCTCGACCCTAATGACCATTTCATTTGGATTTTTATTATGTGGGTGAAAAGCCCTGCAAAATTTCTTGTTCGATGCCATTGTTTGAAGATTTTGTACTCGGCTCTTTGCAAAAATGGTTCTCTGTCATTCTTTCTTAGCCACCATTTTGGATTCTGTGAGCTCGGTTCTTTTGAATTTCTGTGTCACTTGTTGAAGACCGTCATGGTGATGAGAGCTTAGAGCTCGTTTTATGTATTTGATGCCATGGATGTGATCCTTCAAACTTGCACTTTCCTTTTTCTCAGATCTGAGAGCCCATTAATGGGTTTTGCACTGAAATTTGGGCACAAATGGTGACAAGAGTTTGAAGCTTAAACTCCTAGGTAGCATATTTTCCTGTGACCCTTCTATTGGTTTCATGATCATGAATTAATATTTTCATGTTATTTTCTAAACCTAGAAACTTCGTGTACCCTGTATTAATGAAATTCGATCATTTTCCTTGGTCTGTGATTTGCTTGAGGAACTCACGGAGAGTTCATTCCTTGGAGAGGAAAAACCTTCGACACCTGTTGGAAGGTGACCATGCATTCTTGACTGGTTCTGTGAGCTTGGCTTGTGTATGTGGATTCATCTTCCTTTAATTTCAAGTAAGTGATCAGAATACCTAGATCTACTAATACCCATTGATGGGTCTGTCATTTTCGACTAGGGCATGTGTTTGTCTCTGATTCGTAGTTTGAACTTCTGTATTGTTTTATGAAATGGTAGTCGTTTTATAGTTTGCTAGCTCAAACCCCGACATTGTTGCTTTACTGGAGGTCTTTATTCTACATTTTGGATTCCATCACTATATCTTGAGCTTGTTCAAGCTTTATTGCAAAACTACTCAGCCATTTTAGTGGGTTCTCAAGCTCTCATTTCCTTGTTTGTAGCCTAACTGTCATTTTCCTTTATGTGATAAGTGAATACTCTTATTATTTTGATATATCCACCTTTTGTTGTAGCTTATATTCTGAATGTTGTGTATCTTTTCAACAACTGTAACCTTAGAGCTTGTAGGGGTCTACTGCCTAGTTTGCATCCAGAGCTTAATATGACTATCTGAACTGAAATTTTCTTGACTTATATTCTGAATATAAAAATGGGTATTCCCATTTTGCTTGAAACTCACCAGATCTGAATGTTTCTCAATATGGATATTCGAACTTGTACTCACCGAGTTTGAAACTTGTGTTTTAATTCATTTTAAGAGTTCATCGGTGCTCTATTTCCATGCTTATAGCTGAGCTCAGCCACTGTTTGAAAGATGTTCACTGTGGCAATTTTATCCCAATACTGAAGCTCTTCATAACGTTGTTGAATGGTTTGATGTTTTCATTTCTGAATTTGAGTCTGATCTAAACATGAGTTTTCCTTACTAGTTCATACTTGTTGACCCATTCTTGTCTTGGAATGCCACTAATGAGTTTTTTCCTTACTCTGATCCATTGTGAAAGCCTTGAGCTCAGATTTCTTTTGCTTATTTTCCTCAATGCTCATAGCTGCACATGCATATCCTTTGCTCTAACTTTGATGTCCAGGGGACCAATCTATATTGTTGTTTCCATTGTGAGGTTGTTTTCCTTTTCACAATCTTAAAATATGACACTTAATTTCAAGGAATACGTGTTCTAGTTGTACTTGATATTTACTTTCTGATGCTTGACTCCTTCAAAATATAACTTGTATTTGTACTATTGGTTCATTTGTTTAATTTCTTTGCTTTAGAAAGAAGTTATGTTCATATGCTAATGTTGAAGATAATTCTATACACACTTGATTGCTCCATGTGTCTTCAGATAACAAGACTTTAAAAATACTTAGGCAGTGTACAGTACAAGCTCCTGAAAGAACAATTTTGTGATTGTATACCTTGGATTTCTCATTGAACCTTGATGTGTTTTGTTGCTACTACTCCTGGAAGCATGGTTGTTTAAAAAAATTGCATTCTTTTACATACCTCTCTCTTCAGTTCACCTTTTGAATTGATCCCTTGTAACTTGTAGTTGCATTTGCACTCTTTGATTCTGAAGTTGATGATTACTGTGATTGAATATTGAATTGAGATGTCAACTGCAATAGAAATGTATTTATGATATTTTGTACTTAAGATGTCTTTGTACCCTACAAGTGGTTTTCTAGAAATTACAAGCAGTTCATCTATTTTTTATACTATTTTAGGCATAAGCCTTGATTCAGATGCTTGTTAAGATCTCTGGAACTTGTTTCTTTTACTATTGTCGTGAAAATGTGCAACAGGGAAATTGGAAGTTTCCAAGCACGACAACTATACCCCTATGGCAAATTTTTCATTCCTAGGCACCCCAGGTCAAATCCATCAGTCTGATCACCCCCTATTTGATGTCAAATTTTTCCCCTAGGTGATTTAGTAAAGTGCACTCATTCCACCTAGGTGATTTTAGGGAGTTCTAAAAAGATGTTATCTTCTGGCAGTATTGGGAAGGGCTATCGTTGGCCTTCTAGATCGGATTCAAACCCCGGAGCGGAAAAAAGAGAAAATCAACATGGAGGTGAATTAAATACCTTGGAACATCATGGAAATTATTTTGGAAGGTCTAGGGAAGTTTTTCAAGACTTGGAGCAATCTGAGTAAAAACAAGGTTCACAAGCCTAGGCTATACACAGGCCAAAAACAATCTACTGAGCTTCAGAAGAAGATTTTGGGAGCTCCGGATGGATTTAGAAGTAAAAAAAACATCATCAGAAATAAGATTCTAATACCTACGCGATGGTAAAATAATATTTTTCACAACACCTTGGTGCATATGATTGACAAGAAGTTTTCTCGAGCACAAGTGGAGTACTAGATCAAAAATCTGATATTTGTGGAAAATATGGCCGAATAAAGACATGAAACCCACATAATTGGATTCAAAATGTCATTTCCAGTCAGGATCATATAAAATTTTACCAATAAATTCCACGGGAGATCAAGTTATCTTCGTTCTAAGTTACCCTCTCAAACGCACTTTAAGACTTAGTCATTTTTTCGAGAGGACACGTGTCGATACAGAGCCTGGCGGGATTTCATGTCCCCTGAAGTCCCTAAGGTCAGGTAAATCAGCCCTTGAAAATTCTTCCAGCCCCCATGTGACCTCTAGGGCCCTCATATGACCTTCAAACTTGACAGGCTTCAGCCCTTAAGTACATTCTTGGAGCATACATCCCCACCGTTCGATCGAGCGCCACGTGTCAGCTCCAGACTACCGTGGAAATTTACGTCACTTATTAACCTAAATTGGGGACATAAGACCTTGAAAAATTCACCAATCCCACATAGGAGTCTTCTGACACTCACGTGACTGCAGTCGATCCCTAGGTGCTTATTTGGAGCATGCATTCCCTACTGTCAGATCGATTGGGTGCCACGTGTCATGTTTTTTACCACCGTGGAATTTTATGTCCCTTATGCACCTAAGTTGGGGGACATCAGACCTTTAAAAATGCACCTATCCCCCATAGGGAGTCATTTGGACACCCATGTGACCTCCGTTCACCTCCCACCGCTTTAAATCATCTTTTCCTCCCTCATTCCCTACCATTGGATCTAGTGCCACATGTCGCCGTCTTGCTCATTGTGGAAATTGATGTCCCTCATGTCCATGAGGTTAGGGACATCAAGCATGGAAAAATGCACCCAAGCCCTACCTGTGCATATCTTTTTGAAATTTTTCCAAGTGCCGCTTTTTCCCGCTTCTAACTTCTAACAGTTATATGTGCACTTCATTCCTCCATACTTCCTCTGCAACATTCTTCCATCACTCCGCCATTACAAATGCTCATAACACCTTAACCCAAGACCTGAAACACATCCCCAACAGAGATGTGTAGGTCTCAGAAGGAATCCTCGTCAAACACAAAAGGAGAAGCACAGAGCATAAAAGGAGAAAACGGAGAAAACTCCATAGCCATGAAATGAGAAGTTGAAGAAATCTCCCAAATGATGCATGAAACAACAAGATATATTTTTGTTGCTCATTACTCTACAAATTACATCAAGAATACACCTTCAAACTCCCCCATGTGTGAAAAGCATCCACAATGAAGAAATTTCCTTTCCGGCTCAACGAAAAAAGTAGGATTTCCCGTCAAACCGGTTGCCGGATTGAAGTAAGATTACACGTGAAGCACCAGAAGAAAAAACCCACATCAAAAATACAATTTTATTCACAAATGGAGGAGAAAACCAGACCTACAAATTTGAGGTCCATTAATGGCTAAGCCGTACCTAAAGCACTACTGTACGAAAAACTAAAACTTTAAAATCTCCTGGATTATTAAGTGGGCAGCCTGAAATTTCGAGAGGATGATATTGGGAAAAACCCATATCAAAAAAATTTGTTCCACGTCAATCCAACTCCCAGAGAAAACTTTCTAAAAATAGCAAGTCTACTACATGTGAAGTGCTATTTTGGGAAAGTCATCTATAGAAGAACCTATGAAGAAGACGAAGACATTGGAGGTGCACTAAAGCTGAGAATCCACTAGAATGGACACTTTTGATACTTACTAAAAATAGTAAGTGTGCCCTCGAGCACTTGCTAAAAATAGAAATTTGATCCAAAGGAGTGAGGAACGCAGGAGAAAGGGGAATCAAGGTCACCACACTCAGAAAAGGATCGAGAGAGTTGCTTTTTTCACACTTACTAAAAATAGTAAGTTACACTCAAAGAAAACTTTTGGCACAATGGGATGTACAAGGATAATCATTCAGGGGGACATCATTGTTCGAGAGCATCCTAGTCATTTTTAATAGGGCATTCAAGATCCACCTTAGTTCATTCAACTTAGCATGTGTTCGTGAGATAATTTGGAGGAATTTCACGGTGTGTGCAAGGAGTTCGAATATTCAGAGTTTCACTGCATTTGGAACTTTCCATCAACGAGGATCAACATACTTCATCGGGAATGACATCTCTTCTTCTCCCTCTCTTTCTCTCTCCTCTTCCCCCAACTTTCTCTCACTTTCCAATATTCTAATTTCGCATTGGGGTTTACACTTTTAATATGACTTAAGTGACTTTAGAAACATAATGTAAATTAAGTTGCCTTGCTATTATAAAATGGACTTAAATATTTGAAGTGGAATATGAATAGTTTAAAGTCATATTAAGGTATTCGAAAGGTCATGAGGAAGATGAAGAGTCATATTCTATTCTATAAATTTTAAAGCCATTCCCATTTCAAAGGGTTGGTGATTGATCTTGTAAACTCAAGAGTATATTGCACCTTGAGAGAATAAAGGAGATATCCATTTTCTTCTATTCCCCCTTCTCAATTTCTTCCATTTCTCCACTATGTACAACTTTTGTCTAAGAAATTAATACAAGAAGGAGTTTCTAGCTTTCTTTGACTAAGGGGTTTCATGATACTTTGTGTTCATCAAATTCTATTTGGTCTTATTGCTATTTGCAGGGTTGTTTCTTCTCATGAATGCATGTGTTGAAGTTTCTAACTAGTGTGTGTGTAGGAATCTGATTTTCTACCTACAACATTAGTTCTCCTACCTCTTTTCTCACTCCCCTTTCCCTCTCTCAGACAAAGACTTCCCTAGCAAGAGATTGCTAGCTTTGTTGCAGGGTCAGTGGAGTGCCCCTGTTGGATCCCCAGTCGAGAGACCACCACAAAAATCCACACTTTCTCGCACATGCACATACGATAGTTGCACCGGTTAATTAGAGGGACTTAGATTCCCAGAGTGTTGGCAAGAAATCCATAAGTTTTTCCACCCGACAAATTTTCTCGCCAACAGTTTTTGGCACCCACCGTGGGGTAGATTTAGCAGCATCTGCACCCAATATACGACCGCAAGGTCTGAAAATCATATTAAAAAATCAGAAAAGAGAGTTCATGAAGTTCCATTGCTAAAAGATACACTTGCTGATTTTTGCAAGTGAATTTTCTCATTCCACAGTGTCCTTTCATTTTCTGACTACAAAATTTTCCAAAAGCTGGCTGAAGGAAGATACACCAGGTTGAGCAGGTCAAGAGGTGTTGTTGATTCCAATTTTGAGGCTTTGCAAAATCTGTAAGAACGAATTAGAGATAATCCATATTTCTTCTCTCAAGCCTCCTCTTCATCTGGCTCTTCAAGAATTTCACCTGATAATCCTATCCAAAATCCTTCAAATTCTACAATTTTTCAACAACCATTGAACATCAAGTTCACGGAAGAAGAAGAATTTGAAGAAGAATTTGCAGAGGCAAGAGCTGAAGTAGAATCAGAAGAAACAATGGCGGATGAAGAAGAAATACCTCAACCCATTGTTCCATGGGGAAGGAATACATGCCCACTTTCTCTTGAACCCCCTCTTCATGATCTACCAACGGGTTCTGCAAGAACTTTACAAAGTTCAAAGGTGACAACGCACAACATCCAGAAGAACACATTGTTGCTTTCACGAAATCATGTGGAATTCTTGGTGTCCAACATGAAGATGTTGTTGTAAGATTGTTTGTGGAGTCTCTCCAAGAAAAATTAGTTGAATGGTTCTACCTCCTTCCTACCCGATCCATCACTAGTTGGGATGACATAAAGGCTACCTTCGAGGAAAGATTTAAATCAACTGAAGACTGTCAAGACCTCTTGGTGCAATTGGCTCAAATGAGGAAAGGAGAAAGTGAAACCATGAGAGACTTTGTGGCTTGTTTTGAATGGTTGCTTCACAGGATACCTGAAGAGGATTCGCCATATCAAAACAATGTCAAGAGATTATTCATCAATGCCCAATCATCATAAGTAATATTTTTACTACGAAGATCCCAACCAAGGAACATTATAGAAGCACAAAGGATGGCCATTGAAATTGATGATGATCTCGTCCTCTCCGGAAAGATCAAGAATCCATCAAAGGGCAAGGCTCAACATCCTAGAGATGAGAGAACCAATCCATTGCTGCAAAAGTTGGAAAATGAGATGGACTCTTTGAAGAGGGAATTATTTGAACGAGTATCTTCTCAAAGAAGCAACAAAAATCAGATTGCAAGAGCACCCCAAAGGCTCACCTTAGAGGCCCCACCCATGAGCGTAAATTGCAGATTTCAAGAAAGTGAAGGAGAGTTTGAACAAGAAAGTGAAGGTGGCAATTTCCAAGAAAGTGATGAGTTTGAGAATGATACACAAATCAAATTTTGTGAGTATTTTGGAGGTTATGAAGAAGATGCACCTAGTTTCTCATGCGCGGTATTCACTCGTTCTTAGTATGAGAAAAGAGCATCTCCCTCCATTGCTGCAAAAGAAAATAAGGTTGATGATCCTCCTGTGGTGACTCCACAAAATAAAATAATCAGTCGAGGATCCACACTTCCATCTTCCATGAAGTCTACATTTTTGGAGCCTGATCTCATAGCAAGTAAGAAAGCTCTCACAATCCCAAGTAAGTCTTCTGATGTCTCTTCCAAGTATGAATCTAAATCAGCTCCTAGTGTACCTTTCAAAATACCCTCCATTTCCCAAAAATCTACTCCTACTTCCAAACCTGTCCTAAATCCAAAAGTAGTCCCTTCACCCCCTTGTCCACATCTGCTCCCTTTGACTTCATAGAATATGCAAATAAAGCCAAAGTGTAGATTACCGAAACCAAATATTTGCGGACTCATCCTAAACAATTCGAGAGGTTCATCCAATATATCAAGAGTGGTATTCTAACACCCAATGCTGTAACTTCTAGTTCTGAAAGGCATGCTACTGAAACTCACCTACACCTCTCCACAAAACATGCTTTCTCCGAGCGCATCAAAGACCGATAAAGTTGAACCTTTCTATGTCTCCTTGCTTGTTGGAGAATATGTACTTTTGAACATTTGCATAATAGATTTTGGTGCCTCAGATAACATGATGCCTTTGAAGGTCATTAAAGCTCTCAAACTCACCATGGCTCCACCTAGTGGCTCTTGTTACTCTTTGGAGTCGAAAAAAGGTCCCACCGTAGGGAAGGTCAAAGATGCACAAGTGTCTCTCTGCCAAATTTCTAGACAAGAAGATTTCAGAGATGATTTTGGTAGCCCAATCCCTCCGTCAGTACTCAAGCACCTCGCAGTGGAGTAAAGGAAACAAATAAGTCTGAGGTTTCTCATGGAAGAGATGTCAATGAGCATAGACTTGGGAAATAAAGTAACTTAAAAGGTTCAAGGAATTGGAACAAAAATCAGCATTCGGGAAGTGGAGAGACACTCGATGGAGAATCAACTATATGGATAAACATGGAAGGCAACTGGTGCTATGAGACCGACTTCAAAGAACACGAAGGTAGTGGAATTTCCAAGCAAGGACCTGAGCATCAAGAAGCTCACATGGACTCACTCCTACCAAGTAAATAGATAAATGTGAAAGCACCTAGCTTTCATAAACAATTAAGGAAAGGAGGCTACTTTCTGGAACCCATCAACGGCTTCCACGAGAACATCATCATTCGGTGTTGCCTAGATTCAGGGTAATTTTTGAGAAATGAAAAGTACTTTAGTGAAAGTGGGTTGTCCCCTGCCTTATACCATAGGTGATTGACAGTGTGTTTCCCTTCTTATCGTGTATCATGTGTTTCCTTTCCCGTTGTGTGTCGTATGTTTCCTTTCCTTTGTTTTGTGTGTGTGTGTGTTTCCTTCTAATCTTCCTTTCTAGAAGTTTGTACATGACTCATGGGGCCCAATCAATATGGCACTAGTCAACAAATTATATGGTCTAAAATTTAGATTCTGGATTCCCATGTCATGTCCCCAAGCTAGAGCCACTGTTGTCGTGAAAATTTGTAAAAGGGAAATTAGAAGTTTCCAAGCATGATAACTATACCCATATGGAAAAATTTTCATTCCTAGGCACCCCAGTCAAATCCATCACCCATCACCCCTATTTGATGTCAAATTTTTCCCTAGGTGATTTAGTAAAGTGAACTCATTCCACTAGGTGATTTTAGGGAGGTCTAAAAGATGTTATCTTCTCGGCAAGCGGTATTGGGAAGGGCTATCTCTGGCCTTCCCAGATTGGATTCAACCCCTGAGTAGAACAAAAGAGAAAAATCAACATGGAGGTGAATGAAATACCTTGGAACATCATGGAAATGATTTTGGAATGTCTGGGAAGTTCTGCAAGACTTGGAGTAGTCCGAGTAAAAACAAGGTTCACAAGCCTAAGCACACACGGCCAAAAAATTCAATTGCTAAGCTTCGAAGAAGATTTTGAGAGCTCGGATGGATATAGAAGTAAAAAAATATTATTGGAAATAGGATTCTAATACCTACATGATGGTAAAATAATATTTTTCATAACACCTTGGCACATATGATTAACAAGAATGTTTTCTCAAGCACAAGTGGAGTAATAGATCAAAATCCAATTTTTCAGGGATCATATGGCTGAATCAAGACATTAAAACCCCATAATTGGATTCAAATTTCCATTTCCAGTTAGGATCATATAAAATTTCACCAAGAAATTCCACCGAGCTCAAGTTATTTTCGTTCTAAGTTACGTCTCAAACGCAATTCAAGACTTAGTCATTTTTTTCGAGATGACACATGTCAAAGCCACTAGGAGCCTGACAGATTCCATGTCCCCAACATCCCTTAGGTTAGGTACATCAGCCCTTGGAAAATTCTCCAGCCCCATGTGACCTCTGGGGCCCTCATATGAGCTTCAAACTTGACAATTCAACCCTCGTGTACATTCTTGGAGCATTCATCCCTTGCGTTGGATCGGGCGCCATGTGTCAGCTCCAGGACCACCATGGAAACTAATTTCCCTTATGCACCTGAGGTGAGGGACATCAGACCTTGAAAAATTCACCTAGCCCCAATAGGGAGTCTTCTACGACACTCACGTGACCGCAGGAGTTCACCCCCAAGTGCTTATTTGGAGCATGCATTCCCCGCCGTCGGATCGGGCGCCACGTGTCATACTTTTGACCACTGTGGAATTTTATTTCCATTATGAACCTAAGGTGGGGGACATCAGACTTTGAAAAATGTACCTAGACCCCAGAGGGAGTCATTTGAACACCCATGTGACCTCCTTTCAGCTCCCACTTACTTTAAATCACTTTTTTCCTCCTTCATTCCCTGCCGTTGGATCTAGTGCCACGTGTCACCGTCTTGCTCAATGTGGAAATTGATGTCCCTCACATCCCTGAGGTCAGGGACATCAAGCATGGAAAAATATGCCCAAGCCCTACCTGTGCATATCTTTTTGAAAATTTTCCAAGTGTCGCTTTTTCCCGCTTCTAACTTCTAACAGTTATATGTGCACTTCATTCCTCCATACTTCCTCTGCAACATTCTTCCATCACTCCGCCATTACAAATGCTTAGACCTGCTCAACCCAAGAACTGAAACACATTCCCCATAGTTATGTGCAGGTCTCAGAAGGAATCCTCATCAAACACAGAAGGAGAAGCATGGAGCACAGAAGGAGAAAACGGAGAAAACTCCATAGCCATGAAATGAGAAGTTGAAGAAATCTCCCAAACAGATGCATGAAACAACAAGATATATTTTGCTGCTCATTCCTCTACCCAAGGCCATCAAGAAGACACCTTCAAACTCCCCCCATGTGTGACAAAGCATCCACAATGAAGAAATCTCCTTTCCGGCTCAACAAAGAAAGAAGTGGGATTTCCCGTCAAACCGGTTGTCGGATCGAAGTAAGATTGCACGTGAAGCACCAAAAGAAAAACCCACATCAAAAATATAATTTTCTTTGTAAATGGAGGAGAAAACCAGACCTGCAATTTTGAGGTCCATTAATGGCTACCATACCCAAAGCACTATTAGGTCCAAAAATTAAAACTTTAAAATCTTTGATTATTAAGCGAGTGGGCCCTAAATTTCAGAGGGATGATATTGGGAAAAAACCCATATCAAAAACTTTTTTCCACATCAATCCGACTCCCAGAGACAAACTTTCTAAAAATAGCAGCTTCTACTACATAGAACTGCTATTTTTGGGAAATCATTGATAGAAGAACCTACGAAGAAGACGAAGACATTGGAGGTGCACTATAGTTGAGAATTCACTAGAACGAACATTTTTGGCACTTACTAAAAAATAGCAAAGTGTGCCCTCGAGCACCGTAAAAATAGAAATTTGATCCAAAGGAGTGAGGAACGCAAGGAGAAAGGGGAATCAAGGTCACCACACTCAGCAAAGGATCGAGAGAGTTTCTTTTTCACACTTACTAAAAATAGTAAGTTACACTCAAAGAGAAGTTTTGGCACAATGGGATGTACAAGGAATCATTCAGGGGGACATCATTGTTCGGAGCATCCTATTCATTTTTAACAGGGCATTCAAGATCCACCTTAGTTCATTCAACTTAGCATGCGTTCGTGAGATAATTTGGAGGAGTTTCACAGTGTTCAAGGAGTTCAAAGATTAAGAGTTTCACTAAATTTGGAGCTTTCCATCAACGAGGATTAACGAACTTCATCGGGAATGACATCTCCTCTTCTTCTTCTCCCTCTCTTTCTCTCTCCTCTTCCCCCAACTTTCTCTCACTTTCCAATATTCTAATTTTGTGTTGGGGTTTGCACTTTTAATATGACTTAAGCGACTTTAGAAACATAATGTAAATTAAGTCACCTTACTATTATAAAAGGGACTTAAATATTTGAAGTGGAATATGAACAATCTTAAGTCATATTAAGGTATTCGAAAGGTCATGAGGAAGATGAAGAGTCATATTCTATTCTATAAATTGTAAAGCCATTCCCATTTCAAAGGGTTGGTGATTGATCTTGTAAACTCAAGAGTATATTGCACCTTGAGAGAACAAAGGAGATAGCCATTTTCTTCTATTCCCCCTTCTCAATTTCTTCCATTTCTCCACTATGTACAACTTTTGTCTAAGCAATCAATACAAGAAGAAGGAGTTTCTAGCTTTCTTTGACTAAGGGGTTTCATGATACTTTGTGTTCATCAAATTCTATTTGGTCTTGTTTATTTGCAGGGTTGTTTCTTCTCATGAATGCATGTGTTGAAGTTTCTAACTAGTGTGTGTGCAGAATCTGATTTTCTACCGCAAATTAGTTCTCCTACCTCTTTCCCACTCCCCTTTCCCGCTCTACAGATGAAGACTTCCCTAACAAGAGATTGCTAGCTTTTCTGCAGGTCGATGGAGTGCCCTTGTTGGATCCCCAACAAGAGACCACCATGAAATCCACACTTTCTTTCGCATGCACATACGGTTGTTACCCGGTTAAGTAGAGGGACTTGGATTCTTAGAGCATTAGGAGAAATCCACAAGTTTGTCCACCCGAAAAATTTTCTTGCCAACATTTACATAGATGCTTTATTTCCTTGATAGTAATATTTCTAGCATCTTTGAAAATCTGAAATGTTGATTTTTCATGGTGAAGCCCTGGCAATTTTTTTCCAGAATTCTCTTTTCCATCCATTTCCAGCTATAGTAATTGTATTTTTTTATTTAAATAATTCTTTTAAAGCATGTAGTAGTTGAAAGCAACATGATGAAAGTTGTAAATGTCCATTTTACATGGTGAAGCCCTATCAAAATTTTCCCAGAATCTTCTTTTTCCATTCTATTTCAGCTATAACCCTTTCTTTCTAATCAACTTCAACTTCTTGAAATCTGATTCTTCTTCTTCAATTACCATCTGAAACATGTGCTATTCTATTGCTAGTCTCTTTCTGTACTGTAACCTCGTTCCATTTGAAGAAAATATTGAGTTTGAGTTACATTTATTCTTCTTTCCAGCATGTACTTATGAATTGTCTATTTCTTCTTGGTTGCAACCTGTACCTGCACACTTAAGAAAACAATTAGAAAATACTTAGGATTTTTGGCCTCTCTTGTGTCCATGTTTCTTCTTTTCTTTTCTCTTTCTTCTTTTTGAATGAGTAGAGCATGTATGCAATCTATTCTTTAAGTAAATTATATCTCATGTTTTGAAGAGATTCATATGCACGAACTAGGACAGTAGAGAATATGAATTGATCCCCGCACTCATAATCGATAGTGCATTTTATTCTTTTCAGTGTGCAATGTGGCTTCCACAAAGAAGATGAGAAAGGAACAAAGTTGGAATGGAGCTACCCTGAACAACGAAGAAAACCCCAAGGCAATGATGGGTTCACTCATACTCTTTATTTTATTTTTCATGCATGTGTACCTCTTATTTAAGTCGATGTACTTTACTTTCCAGTTACATCCCACGGCTTGTGTGGGAACATTTGAAATTTCCTTATGAATAAAACATTGAATTATGTAAATGAGTCGTATATTTCTTTCCGCATTTCAGCTTTCTATATGGATTGTATGATGAACTAAATAACTCAGTAATATAATTGAATGTCTTAATCATGAAGGAAAGAAAATTAATGAGAACCTGTAACATTCAGTAATGAACTCTAATTTCTGCAATCTGCACCTATGTTTTTGTCCCAAAACTCAACACTTCACCTATTCTACAATCCAGTGTCTTCATCAAGACAACACAACTATCCTTCGGGGCCCTTGTGTTCTTTTGTTGAAGGTATCATGAAATTGCAGACTATGTGATTTGTTATGTTTTATAACAGCACACATAGCTAGATTTCACTTAATCATTAATTAATTCAGTAGTAACCAATAACATCAAAACTCCCTTAGCTTAGGTATACTTCACCAATGCCTTTCATCGTAACGACGAAGTTTCGAGTTGCCCATTTTTGCACAAGTGCAAAAATTGTCAACAGCATGTCGTACACTGTAAATTGGCAAGACTTTATTATAAACATGGTCATTCCCTATAACAACAGATGAATAGAAGGAAATAAATTTTTCTTTCAATGGTTTTCGATCATTTTCAATGTAAAAATACAAGTATGGGACGCACAAACCATTAGTATTGTAAAAGTGCATTCTAGTGTATCAAAACCAACAGCCACATACAATTTTTTATATTTTTTGTTGAATGAAGGGCATTCTCATTATGAATGTTTGATTCAACCCTCCTCAACTACATTAATTGCTTGTAATTCCTTTTTCATGAGAAAATATGAAGAACACAATCAAACAAATCATGTGTGCAAGATGAAACATGAAATACGAAGCAAAAAAATGAAATGCTTACAAAATTCAAAAGACTCCATTAACCAAAAAATACCAAACCAATCTATAATTTCACTTCATTGAGTTAAAATTGAAATTCACCAAAATGGAAAAAAGAAATCGAAATCTAATATTTATATACAAAATTTTTTTAAAAAATAACGATACACCAATATATGTTTTTCCAATCCGCAAGAAATTGAAATTTAAGTCCAACATGACTATGTTTAGAGGTCTAGAAAACAAAATATATTTTAATTTAACTAAAGACGAAAAAATAAAAGAATAGAAAAACATATGTCTCAATTGTTATATATGTTTAAGAAATGGAACCTTGTCAAAACATGCATCGCCTACTCACATAGAATTGAACTCCATGCTTCCACCTATAGAATTACTTACTACTCATGAAGAGAGACTAGTTGCTATGATAATAGAATTTGCACAAATAAGGAATTACACACACAAAAAACTACAATTCACCTTAAAATGAGCCATAATAAACATGCCTTCATATGTTGATATAATACAAAAATCATTGCCAAGACATGTAAAAGAAACAAAAACTATTGTTGTTCAACTCAAACACCATTTGCAACACAAATATGCCTTTCATTCAAAAAATGTATGTCCTAATGTAATCATGAAAACATTACAATAGCTTTGCAAGAAAAATTCATATTAGATGGAACACGATCATATAAATAAAGAATGGATTTGTTTCCTCCCATCAATTACTGATGACGATTCAAACAATGAAACAATTTCAAACAATAGCAATATGGATGAAGAAAGTGAAAACAAATATATCAGCAATACTTTACTCCATGGATTTACAAATACAAAATGCATAGTCAACCTCCAAGATAAGCTAATACAAATTCCTCCGACAGAGGGTCAATGTCTGCTTGGTATATTCCATGATAAATTTTTAGAGGAAATGAACTTTCCCACTCTTTTTTGTTGAACCTTGTCACAATAATGTTGTGAACTCAATTTCTTTTCAAAAATTGCACAGTAGGAGGTCTTGAATATTGATCGCATATTTTGATATCATATCACCAGCTTGTTTTTCAAAGTAATTAAGATCATTATTTCCCAAGTACGAGCATGCATTTGGGTTCGGATTTGAAAAGGACAAATGAGGGGAAGAATTTTTTTGGCAAAAGATGTCAAATACAAGCCCAAACTAGAAAAAATATTTAAATCTGATGTTGGATATATTGACTTTAAAAAATAGGAATTTCACTAGACTACATGCAACGAGTAAAGAATTTTTTTTCCATGATATGACAAGTAGGACCCCCATCATTTTTTTGACCTTTTCAAGTGTCGAGAATTGTTGGAAGCCTCTTTCACTTGCTCTGTCAAACCTATATGACCAACACATGCAATTTTCTCCTATTATAAAACCACAACCTGATGATCATAATGACAAAAAAATTTTTCATCAAACATGCTCCAATCACATGTACTCACTATTATAAACATTGACTAAACGCATTCAAACAATTATTGTGTAACGATAATACATTCGTTAGAGACATTGATGATTATTTCTGGGTTATTGAATTTCAAAGCCAAGGGAATGCTCATATCCATTAGTTGATATGGACAAAAGATGCACCTGTATATGGAAAAATAAAAACTCCTCCATTTCACACTTTGTCAACACCTACATAACTTGTAACACAAATCTTTTGCTCCTAAAATATAAAAATTGCATGAACATCACCATACGAAGAGTTGAAAAAAGGTAAACAAACAAAATGTAGATATTATTTCCCTCATCCTCCAATAAAACAAACACAAATACTCAAACCACAAGAAACCACTTATCCATTGGCATCTGAAAATGCAAAACACATTTTTTCAATTATGGCAAAAAAATGATATGACAACTCATTTTCCTTTGATATGTTTCTAGATGAATTGAACATGAATGAAGCTGAATACATACAAGTTATTAAAAGCATTATTAAGTGACCAAAACTATTCCTAAAAAGAAAACCATCACAATTATTGAACAATACCTTTTCAAAAAAATGCCATCAATATGGAAGACAAACACAAATGCACAATTTATCCTTAATGCATATGCAACTGCAACATATGTGAGTTCATACATGATAAAAATTAATAGATCAACCACAAAAGCATTCAAAAGAATAAGTAAAGAGCACTACACATCACACGTTGATGCAGTCAAGATGATACAATGATTAGCTAATGAAATGCTTAATTTATAGCAGATGTTTGTACAACAAGCAATGCATATTGTCTTGTCAATACCCTTAAATGGTAGCTCAAGGAAATGCACGTTCATAAATACTTCTTGTTGTGAATACCGGAAATTTATTTTGAAACATCCAAAACTATTGTGTTAAGAATTTGATGACTCTGAAAACATGATGTGCCAATCTATCATAAACCATTACATTGCACGACCACAAGTGATTGCAGACATCTGCCTTGCTAATTTTATTTCTAGATATAATAAAAAACAAAAAAATAGACTGCATAAAAGGAAAATAATGTGTAATCTGATTTTTCAATTACAAAAACCATATATACAAAGAGAATTATGTCGAGAGAAGATCTTGTTATATGTTCCATTCCAAAATAATGAGGAAAGCCTCAAGCATGACAACTTGACATGGCAATATGAATACATACTTCATCAAAAAACAATAAGAAAAAATGAGACAACCTTTGTTCATGATATCAACACTACATGGGGTGACATAAATTTCGCCCTTAATGCTTCCACAACACCCTTTCTCCAACAACAAACTAAAAGAGTTAATGAAACATATGACATACATCTAGATCTTCCTTTATGTAATTTCATAGCACCTAAAAAGAAAACTAAACTATTTGAAATCGGAAAACATCCATTCATCTTTGACAACACAATATATTACAAAAATGATAATGTTAAACAAAAAACAACAAGAAATTGTAAAATACATTGGACTCAAAAAACATATTGATCCTACAACTCCTTTATATCTCTTCTTGATAGGAGGTGTAGGAACAGGAAAAACATTCACCGCAAAAAAAAATCTTTGAAACTTTAACTTGTATCTATAATAATTCTACCAAAAGTGATCTACTAAAACAAAAAGGTCTTATTTTGGAATTCATAGGAAAAGAGGCTTACAATGCAGAGTAACAAAATTTAATTCAACACTCTTATTACCTTTTAATAAGTCCAATTGGCCCCGCTGCTCTGTTGATTTCTAATTAGCTAGTCAAAATTATGAAGTGACGGAGAAAATTTCTTATTTTTCCCGAATGTGTACACGTGTCATAAGTTGAGCAGTTGCGGGAAAGCGGGCCTTTTTGTGTTTTAAGGTGTTATGGTAAAAGAGTAAAAAGGTAAAAGAAATGCCTAAGCCTTACAAGAGGACACGTGGCCACTTTTAAGTCAAAAGTGGGAAGGTGGGCTATCGAGCACTTTGAAGTTTTTGGCTTTGTTTTGTGAAAAGGAGTAAAGTTATAAAATGATCCACGACTCCGCGGGGGACCAATTAATGTCACATGTTTGAGTCAGCATTGAAAAGTCAAAGTGGGGAGGTGGGTCACGAGCACTTTGGAGTTTTTAAGCTCTATTTTGAAATGAAGTAAAAGTATAAAAGGGAGGTGCGACTCACTGGGGCCCACATCAAAAGTTAAAAGTGGAGAGGTAGGTCACCGGGCATTTTGAGATTCTTAGCTTTGTTTTTAAAAAGAATAAAAGTCATAAAGTAAGCCACAACCCCGTCGACACCTAGGAAAGCCACGTGTAGGGCCTATATTAAAAGCGGGTGGGTGGGCCAAATTGTCTAAAATTACTCATTTTCTTTAAGTGATACAAAATGTGAAAAGCACCCCAAGATCCACTTCAACTCAAATATTTTCCACATGGACGGCTCAAATTTGAAGTTGTGAAAGACAAAGTTAACGACTGTGATACAATGCATCTAGTTTTTCGCCATTATTGCTCCTACGCAAACCAGGGACCTTAAGGGATTCAATTGCTTTCATCCTTTTTGGTTAATTCCATGGTCTCTCATCATTTTTGTCAGTGAAGTGCAATCAAATTGATTGTGGAGCTCGATTTGTAAATATGAGAAGTGCAAAAGTTGAAGTTTTGAAACAGAGTTGCTCAGGGAACCTGCAGAAAATGAATTATCAGTAGAGCAAGATGCAGAGGAAAAGGATGTGGAGAAGGAAGCTACATGCTTGAAAGAGGATGGACATGCTACCAGAGGAGATGACTGGATGCCCCAGTTAAAACAACCGGTGGAAATAATTGAAAAATCTTATCTTTTGTACACCTGACAACTTTTGGGTGTAAATTTGTTAAATATCACTTTCTAGAAACAAATCTGTAACAAACAAAGTATTCCTTGAATATTCTTCTTTTGGGGGAAATATTTGATGTAAAGTGAGTGATATAAAGGCATGAAATGGAGATGCCAAAGGGGGTTAATTTTTCTGAGAAAGTTTGAGAAAAACCATTTTTCCCGAGAGACCGTATGAGAAACTAGTTTATTTTCCTATGTTTTCGGATTTAATCATGTCAAGATGGTTGCAAGTGTACAACCATTGAAAATCTCTGAGATTGTTGAAGAAACTCTCCCTACTTTAATGAATCTAGTGAACCTTGAATGAATCTATTTTAATCATGAGCATAATTGTGTTTTATTTTATTTCAGAATGTTTTTAAATAGTTTTTCATGTTCCTATTGCAATCTTATGTTAAAATCCCTCTAATCACAAAAGATCTTATCCACATGGTAGTTTTTTGGCATTTGTAATTTCATTGTGAGGAGATATTTCATCTTGTAATGAAATAAACAATTTAAAATCACTTTACTTCCACCGTGTTGATAAAGATTGTTTGTTAGCCTATGAGTGTATCTTAGGCGTGACTAATAAAGGATTTCCAATGTTTAATTAAGTCTTTAACACGAGCCTTTGTGTTGAATTCTTGAAGAGTGTATGAAATCATGCATCTCTGGGCCTCCATTGATACACACCTTCTGGTTGAAGGAATATTTTGGCTATTTTGAAGCATTTTGTCTATGAGTGTTCCAATATTTGTAAAGGATCTCAAATATCTGGTATAATCAACTTTATCTTGCTTAACTTCCCACCAAAAATTCTCAAACGATGAATCCTACATGAACTACCCATGTTTGTACTATGTATCCACAAAGATTTAACAAATTTTACTGCCAAAATATGCAGAGACAATTAGGTTTCAATTATTGTCTTTAGTAACCCAAACCTTGTCCAAGAAACATCTCCACTCTCTAGTGTGACAACTCGTGAGAGTTAGATTGTGTTGTATTGATCATATTTTCTCAAGGTTTTCATGAAAATTGTGCAAAGAAGGATCTCTTGATATCCTTCACCAATATGGGTTACAGAATGGGTCCTCTCACCCTGGTTGAAGGCACAACCTAAAGTAGTGAGGGTAGATCAAACCCTTGATAAGGTGCTATCCATTTCTTCAACACCTGAGTGACAAAGAGTCAATGAATCCCCTCCTCGGCTACAAAACTACTTATATCATGATTTGTATGTCTCTAAGCATCTAAAATTTTCATGATGTTTCTCATCCATCATAGGAGAATCAATTTGGATACCAACAATACTTATGTAGCATATTGAAGAAGTACATAATTGGAAGCATTATAAACTACACATGAACCTCAAGTTAACCTCCTAATCAATTGAGGTTTAGTTTAATTCCAATTGCACCTAAGGATCTACGCCTCAACCATATATGATTTTAAGGTGAGAGGACATATTTATGTTAAATAACCTTTATGAAAGACCAAGGTGTTATGTTGTTAGTAACCAAGGTAACACATTTATCTACAAGGAACTAAGGAGATCGTTAACAAGATTTAAGTCATAGTTCAACATTTTCACAAGCTCCATTTGTGTCGACTAGATCCCTCAAGGAATTCATTCGATCATGAAGTTGATTTCTAGATCTAAATTTGTAAGACTTGGCAGTCCACTAGGATCCTAACGAAGTGTTTATTTTTCTTACACCAAAAATAGCTTGACCATGTCATTCCTAACCAGTAGGGTTGATGACGATGTCGCTAAACATACTGATTATGATGATAACACCACTAGGGGTACAAAAATTTTGTACTAGGGTTGACTAATTTGCTTAGATTCATTTATTGCATTTTCAAGGTAAACAATAAAACACACCAATTAATTAATCAAATATTGCACACTAGAAATGCACTACAAGATATTACATTTGAATTCATTTAACATATCTAACTTTTTCCATCTGTAAATCTAAATAAAAAATACACGTTATCCATATTTTTCCCCGGGAAAAATATTGGATCAAAGCGACCCCACACTGAAAGAACCTGAGAAATCACGTTCAGATCCCGCAAACAGATTACAGAGGGACTCTACAATGGAAGTGGCGGGGCCTGCGAAGATCAAACAACAACATGTAGGATAAATTCAAAAAATGGATCTATCAAGCGAGCCCGGGCCTCAAATCCATTCTTCAAGTTACAGGTAGGCTCAAAATAGAACAACAACGTCACCGAGAATCCAGGAGCAAGAAAAGAAAGAAGTGGCGAAGATCCAAAGTCCTCGGGCTCAAAATAATTTGAATGAGCCCAAAAATAGGCTAAGTATGGAGGATGTTATGGAAGGAGTCACATGTTGGAACAACACTTCTCTAAGGGTGAATCCAAGAAAGGAATCTCAAACAAGTGCCAGGGCTTCCATGCGTCCAGAGCCCCAAAAGTTGTGCAACCGTTGAAAAGTCTTCGACTAGACAGGAAGGTGCCAGGTGTCGGCTTGGTGCAAATCTAAGATGGGAGCCCAAGGTGAAGACTCAAACTCGCACCAGCCCTCCACGTAGCAAATGGTCAATAGAGGTCAAAAGGTGGACATGGCGGGCCTCAAAAGGGGCTAAGTATAGAAGTACTTGGTAGGGAGTGCCAAGTGTCCAAGCGGCACATCTCCAAAGCTGAATCCAAATGCGGAGGCTCAAACAAGCACTAGCTCACCACGTAGCCCATGGTCCAAAAGGTAAGGTAAAGATCATTGAGAATTCCAAAGACCCGCGGAGGCTTCCAAGTTTCAACCCGACGCTCCTTCAAAGGCAAAATCTTGATCGGACTTTCAAATGAGCGCGGAGCCTCCACGCGTCTAGTCTCTTCAAAGGGGATAGAGTCGGGTTGAATAGTCAATGCATAATGGTAGGCAGGATGACAGAGAGTGCCAAGTGTCCAAATGATGCTAATTCAAGGGTCGAATAGAGAGAGGGTCTTCAAACAAGTGCCAGACTACCATGTGTCCCTGGTCAAGAAATATGACCCCGCCGAGCAAGGGACTTAGCGAAGAAATAAAGAAATTAAGAGCAAAATATAGAGGCCACCTTAAGACAAGTGCTATCCCTCCATGTGTCCCATATTAAAAAGGGGGCTATTTTTTCAAAATGGTTTTCCTGCCTTTTTTTACGGGCCAGATACAAACTTCAAAGGGGCATAACTTTCGACTCATGGCTCAAAATATTGCAAATCTGACACCATTGGAAAGATCTCGGCCTTGCCCATGCCATGAAGATCTAAAACTTTAAGTTTGGAGAGGTAAAGGAAAATGGAGAAAATGTCTTCAGGGACATTAATACATGATCCATCTGCCCCAACAACTAGATCAGATTCGATCTGCTCCATCGTTTCCTCCTTCTTCGAGGTGCCAAACCAAAGATTGATATAGTCAAGATAGATTTAGGGGCATATTTTGAGGAGGCATTAACAAAGCAGTGGTTGAGCTTCGACCTTATTTTCCCACTCTCTCTCTTTCTTCTCTCTAATTGAGTCTATAAATATAGGGTCGGGACTCATTGTAAAGGATTGGATATTCTTCTGTTTTGTAGGCTCCCCTCTTCTCCTTGGCAAGTGAATTCATGGAGTTTCAAACCTCCCATATAGACTGTAAACAAAATTTCCTTGTTACTATTGTAATGCATCGTATCAAGTTGTGAGATCAATAATACATGTTCTTTGGGTGATCTTCATCCCTTTCCGTGTTAATTGTTGTCTCTTGATCCTTCATTACAACTTTGGTTATTTGTGCTTGTTTTCGTGTTGCATTCTTCTTGTTTGTGTCTGCTAGCAAAACAATTGTCCATCACTCCTTTGGTGTATCACCTGGCAGCTTAAGTTTTTATTTGCTTTGCATTTCCCCTTTAACTCTATCTACTTGGAAAATTAGAGTAGGATTTAGGACAAATCCTCTATAATTTCATGCATACACCTAAACAGAGGAGTAGGAACCAGCCATAATTTGAAGATTTTTTTCCCACCTACGAAGTCCCACACTTTGGGGGAAAACTCAATGTTATGTGAGTCACACCAAATGAACATGCCTTAGAAAAGTAGATTTGACGACTCATTTGGGGTGCTTGTGATTTTGCACTGACAATTTTGGCATGCCTAGTGAGACGAGAAGTCTCCATATTTATTACAGTAAGATTGATGTGCACTTGTTGTGATTCTAGATTTTGAGAAGCTCTTAAAAACTGCACATCTGACAACTCCAAAAGGGATAGAATCCACCGGTTTAAGCAGTCTAAGTTTCCCAAGTTCATGAGAAGGATACAAACAAGGTCTAGAATAAGAGAAGGATAGTTTGTACACATACACTAGTCTCCAGATAGAAGGAGAAGAGGAAGAAGAGCCCAAAAGTCTATATCTCCACCAAACAGAGCCTTATCAACACCTCCTCCTAGTAGGTCAATATTTTCAATCAAGAAAGGTGCTTAGGCCGATCAGGATGGCACACCAACAACCAAATCCTTACATCAACTTCACTCGCAACAACCCATTTTCTCTAAATGCACAAAACCCAGTCCCGAGTGGTAGCATTGAAGAGCATCCCATATTTCACTCGGAGAAAACTAGACTTGTCCCAGTGACCATGTTCAAGACATTGCAAATGTCTATACAATCCATGAGATCACTAAGATGGACATTGCAGTCAAGTTTCTAGCCTCTTCACTCAAGGGCAAAGCTTCACAATGGTTCAGAGCCTAGAGAGGGCTCTATTCAATCTTGGGACCACTTGTGCACAACTCTTCACAACTAGTTTGGAGAAAAGGGAGATAACCTATCCTTGCTAGCAACTGACAACAATCAAGAGGGCTCTAAATGAGCAACTGATGGATTTCAACCTCATATTTTAATGGACCTAGGACAGATTCCAATAGCAGTAAAGCCCACTAATGAAGGTGCCTTCTTATACTTTCTTAGAGCTTTAAATTATGATATTTCTTTGATGATTCAATCAATGGGGGCACAACCTTTCCTGCAGCCTATAGCCTTTCCATAGGAGCTGAGAATCATTTAATTCAGGCTGAAAAACTTTCCCTAGGCCATCCATGCCTCTATACCTCGAGTTAGGAAACCCAGGTACCAGCCAAACACCCACATTAGCTCCTATACCCACCCCCAGAGTCAAAGTTTAGCTAAAGCCTCCACTTCATCATCTAACACCTCAAAGGAGCTTCAGGAAGTTATGAAACAACTACAAAACTTGGGAAATGAGCTAGTAACCATCAAAAGACAACAAGCTCAAAGTTCTAGGCCATATCAGCCCCGGCTCAATATCAGGCTAGACCCCATATCAGCAAAATAGACCACCAACCCAGTATAAAATCAGATTCAACATCAAGGGAACCTCAAGCTACTAGACCTTTCAGGTCATATGATCCAAACATAGCTTCAACATCAAGAGAATTGGTTCTAACATAGAATAACATGACACAAGAATATGATTGGTGTTTCCCATGCAATCAACCACATAATCAGTTGATGTGTTTCAATGGTGCACTAAATTAGGCTTTGATGGTGCAAACCATTGGTGTGTCACAAGAACCTAGCCAAGAAGAAAATCAGCAGCAAGGAGCTCAGCAAGAGGGACCCCAAGCAAAACTATGTTTGTCAATTGACATGCCGAGGACTTTTGTGGAATGAATCAGACCCTTCTAAAAGTATAGCTACCAATACACAATCCAAGAAGAGAAATATTGGAGAAGGACATTCACCAAGATCAGGTGATCCTCAACCCTTTGTTGCTCCACAAGGTATTGGCATTCAAAATATAACTCCCAATGTGTAGAGTCAATCCAAGCCACCTTCCAGACCTACTCAGGCACCGGTTGTAACAACCCATGTGCAAGAGAAAAATGTGCCAGGAAGGGGCAGCAGAAAAGGATAGTTCATTTAATATCATTGAGAAAATGAAGAGGACAAGTGTGAACATTTCACTATGGGAGTCACTGGCCATTCTAGGGTAGAGGGATCTATTACAGACTGCCATGCAAAATTGGTCAAGCTCAAATCAACCCCTAGCCAACAAGAGAAAGTGCTTACCAATACGGCTCAACCTGAGAGAAACCATGGAGAAAATGAGGTAAGAATCTGAAGCCTCCTCCATTTTATGTTTCATTAATCATTGGAGAAAATTGGTGCATAATTACATGATTGATTCGGGGCAAGTAGTTTTGTAATGCCCAAACAAATAGCTGATCAACTGGGCCTCCAGTATGAAGTCATCTCTAGAGGAGTAGTACAATTGGATGGGACAATAGTGACCACTATTGGAGTCATCAAGGATCTAAGCCTCACTCTACATGCCTACCCTAACGTGACTATATTACAGAACGTATCAGTCATAGACTTGCCACCACATTTTGTATTGTGTCTGTTCCAGGACTTCACTACCAAAATTGAGGATATTTGTCTGTTGACTGGTCACATATGCTCTTTAGAACAAGGTATGGAGCAAAGGCCACAATTAGATCCGAGCCCATAGCAGATTATCACATTGAGTCCTATGTGCCTAGCCCAATCAATGCAAATTGTTCGATTTTGATCAAGAGGACCTCCTAAACACTTCTGAGGTAGATACCAAAGTAGGGTGTATCCCGACTTGACTCTTGATGAATGGGTGGTCAAAAGGCATGCTTTTGATCCCTATAAGGAGATGGAAGAATCTGAACTAGGAGTCTACTACCTACATGAGGAGAATCATCCTCTTCCTGACATCATCAAGCTAGAACACAAAGATGACAATGAAGTATGGAAACTGTTCTTTGATGGCTCGAGGAGCAGACAAGGAGCCGGAGGAGGAGCTATGATTGTGTCCCCCAAGGTATGAAATATTATTCGGCCTTCAGATTTCAGTTTTCCTACTCAAATAACACTACAGAATATGAGGCTTTGGTTCATGGATTGCATTGGGCCAGAAGATGAGTAATCAAGAACTTGCAGATATTTGGTGATAGTGAACTGGTTTTCCCAATCAAGTCAAAGGACAAAATGCTATCAAGAATGACCTGCTCAAAAGATACAAGAGTAGGGTATGGGATCTCATTGAGGATTTCAAATCCTTCAACATTGTGTCCATACCTAGAAGGAGAATGAAGCTACTGATAGCTTGCAGCAGTTGGAGCAACCTTTGATGTGGTTGAAAACATCAAGAGGGATAAATAACAACCACATATCCATGTGGTTGTGAGGATAGCAGTGCCATATAACAACACATGTTGGTAGGTGTTCGAAGATGATCAACAAATCATCAATTTTTTAGGAGGAAGTTGAGTTCTCGCTAGAAATCAAAACAGATTAGAGTGGCAATATGGAGATCAAGTAGTGTAGCTGCATACAAACAAGCTTCCCAAAGGCTTAGTGACATTGGAGTCTATCTTCAATCCCAATGATCAGTTTTGAAAAGAAAAGGCTAATATACAGATCAAAGGAGAAGATTCAGAGTCAATTCTAGTTGGAGAAGGCAAAATGCTTCAAATTGGAAAAGTGGCCACCGAGAAAGAAAGGTATGAATTCATGCAACTTTTCCAAGAGTTTCCAGATGTATTTTCTTGGAGCTATGAGGACCTCAGAGGGTTCAATCCAAAGTTATCCCAACACACAATCGAACTAGATCCAACTACTAAGCCCATCGGCAAAAAAATAAAGACCAATCAATCCACATATTGAGCCTCTGATGAAGAAAGAGTTGAATAAGCTGATAGAGGCAAGTATCATATTCCCAATCAAACACTCAAGTTGGGTTGTAAACTTGGTCCCAATCAGGAAGAAGAATGGAGAGATTAGGTTGTGTGTTGAATTTTGTGACTTGAACAGAGCATCCCTCAAGACTACTACCCACTCCCCTCAATGGAGAAAATCTTACAAGTGGTGTCTGATCAGAGAGATTCTCTCTCCTAGATGGCTACTCAGGGTACAACCAGATCATGGTGAAAGAAGATGATCAGTTCAAAATGACTTTCACCACCAAATGGGGCACCTATGCCTATAGAATTTGGATTTTCTAATGCCGAGCCACTTTCCAAAGGGCAATGGATATGGTATTCAAAGGGTTGATCAACAAAATAGTACTAATCTATTTGATGACATTATGGTGTTTTCCAAAATGTATGACACCTTTTCACCTAAGAAAGATGCAGTGAGATTTTGATCATGAAATTTCTCGGCCCATGAGGGTAGACTTCTAAGCCATATTGTTCAAAGGAAGGATTTAATGTTTGAAGAGCCTATTTTCATGTTAGAGTTGGTACACCTTCCATGTGTTACACTCGGGTATTTTTACATGGGGTTCTCGGGCCCCCGGAAGCAAATTTTCATTGGGGTGGTTATTAACCCATGGGTAATGGGTAACCGTTATGGGCTGTTTTTGGGCCCATGGTTTTTTCGGTCTTTTGCCCATTGTTTTGATACCCACGGTTTTTGCCCTTGGTTTTGATACCCACGGTTTTGTATCAAACTGCTTAAGCAGTTGTCTATTTATATGGTCTTATGCATATGATAGATGTACAAGCAAATGTATTACATATGTGTTTTGAATTCGGGTTTGAATTCTGTAGAGTTTGTTGAGCATAGCTCCAAACGGATCTGGTATCAGATTGAGAGAGTGAAGGCTTGTAATAAAATCTGAGCAAGTGATTCTTGGTGGACGTAGCCCAAATTGGGTGAACCACGTTAAATATTGTCTCTCTGTGTTGTGTTATTTATTCTGCACTTTTATTTGAGATCTGTAATATTTTCTGCATATTAGTTTCTACTGTTGCATGATTCTCAAGAAGGATTATTCCGCATATTTTATCTCTTATTTCCTAACAATTGTATCGAGCCTGGTTTGGTTTGTCAAGTGTTGAATCGCAGGAAAGTTTTTAGCTTGAGTGGGAGCTATGGCAGATGATGGAAGATCTAGGGTTGATAAATTCAACGGGAAGAATTTCAGTCTTTGGAAGATGCAGATGGAAGATTACCTTTATCAAAAGGATCTTTATACTCCGTTGTCTGAGAAGGTGAACAAACCCTCGAGTATGACAGATGCGGAATGGGATTTGTTGGATCGAAGGCACTTGGAACGATCCGGCCGTGTCTTGCATCTTCGGTATTATTTAATGTTTCAAAGGAAAAGACTACAAAAGATCTAATGGATGCATTAGGAAGTCAGTATGAAAACCCTCTGCCTCTAATAAGATATTTTTAATGAAAAAGTTGTTTAATATGAAGATGTCTGAGAATAGTTCAGTAGTAGATCATTTAAATGATTTCAATACGGTTGTGAATATGCTAGCTTTGGTTACAATAGAATTTGATGAAGAAGTTAGGGCTTTATTAATTCTCAGTGCTTTTACCCGAGAGTCGAATAGCCTCGGTAATGGCGGTAAGTAACTCGGTTCCACTAACTCAAGTCAAGTTTGAGGATGTCAGTAGGGGTGATTCTAAGCGAGGAAATGCGAAGAAGAAGCTCTGGGGAATCTTCTACTTCAGGGAATGCTTTGACAGTGGAAACTAGAGGGAGACAGAAGAATAGAGGAAACCGTGGAAAATCAAAAGATCGGGCAAGGTCAAAATCCAAGAACAAGATTGTATGCTGGAATTGTGGAAAGCCTGGGCATGCAAAGAAGGACTGTTGGGAGCTTCGGATAAGAAGAAACAACAGAAGAAAACAAGGAGGCAAATGTGGCATCGGTAATGTATGTCAGGATGCTTTGATTCTTTCTTTGCATAATATTACTGAATCTTGGGTTTTAGATTCAGGGGCTTCTTTTCATGCTACTCCACATAGGCATTATTTTGTTGATTATGTTCAAGGGGATTTTGGGCATGTTTTTCTTGGTGATGATGAGCCTCATAAAGATAGTTGGAAAAGGTTCTGTTCAGTTAAGATGCGTAATGGGAATACATGGCTATCAAGGATGTCGACATGTGCCTACATTAAGGAGAAATTTGATATCTCAGGTAAGGCAATGGGAAGTGATGGTCAGACCGTGATATTTACAAAGCAGACTCTGAAGGTTACCAAGGGTGCTCTTGTGGTGGCAAGAGGTAAGAAGGTTGAACCTTGTATTTAACCACCGATAATACTAATGATTGTAATCTTGTGGCTTCGTATGCATATACAACATTATGGCACTATAGGCTCTGGCCATATGAGCCATAAGGGCATGAACATCATAAAGAAGAATTTTCCTGATATACAGTAAACAGTGTTTGGATTTCATGAAAACTACATATATGGGAAACAAAAGCGAGTAAGGTTTCTCAAGGTCGACCTACGAAGAAAGAGAGTAAGTTAGAGCTGGTACATTCTCGATGTGTGGGGCCGGCTGTATCATCTCTTGGGGTTCAAGTTATTATGTTACTTTTATCGATGATGCAACAAGGAAAGTTTGGGTTTATTGTAGATAGACACAAATCTGATGTATTTGACACTTTTGTTAAATGGAAAGCCTCGTAGAGAATGAAACAGTCTTAAGCTAAAATGTCTCAGTCGATAATGGAGGGGAGTATCAAGAATGAATTTAATGATTATCGTTCTAAGAATGGAATCCGCAGCAAAAGACGGTTCCAGAACTCCACAAAGAGAATGGGGTATCGTAAAGGATGAACAAAACAATAATGGAACGTGCTAGAGCATGAGATTACATGCAGATCGCCTCTTTCTTTTTGGGCAGAAGCGTGAGCACAAATGTATGTACTTGATAAACAGAGGACCCTCAAGTGCCTGATGGAGGCATACCCGAGGAGGCATGGTATGGTAAGAAAGTTGATTATTCATTTCTTAGAGTCTTTGGATGTGAGGTGTTTGTTCATATAGACAAGGATGATAGGACCAAGCTAGAGGCTAAATCAAAAATGTACTTTCATCAAGGTTATGGTGGTGATGACTTTGGGTTTAAATGTTGGAGTATTAAGGACAAGAAAATCATTCGGTCTAGGGATGTGGTCTTTAATGAGAAAGTCATGTATAAGCAATAAATATAGAAAACAAGGAAGAATCCAAGAAAGAATATGCAAGTGGTAGAGGATCTTCCTGATGGGAAAGTGACCCATGAATCACCTCAGAACCTATTCAACAGAACCCCAAACTCCTACAAAGGAGGAGGTCTTCTAGGGTAAGAAAAGAACCCGAACGTTTTTCTCTTCTCTTTATTATTTATTACTCACCGATAGTGGAGAGCCGAGAGCTTTGATGAAGCAATGCAGGTAGATGCCAAGAAGAAGTGGGAGCAAGCCATGGATGAGGAGCATAAGTCTCTCATGGAGAACCGACTTGGGATTTGGTGAAGCTACCTAAGGCAAAAGAGCATCACAGAACAAGTGGGTGTACAGAGTTAAAGATGAAGAAGGAGGAAAGAAAAGATATAAGGCCCGGTTGGTGGTCAAGGGGTTTGCATTAAAAACAAGGTATAGATTTTGATGAGATTTTTCTCCCGTAGTAAAATGACTTCTATTAGAACTGCTTCTGGAATAGTGGCAGCAGAAGACTCGCACTTAGAACAGCTTAGATGTAAAGACTACATTTCTCCATGGTGATTTGGAGGAGGAGCTATATATGCAAAAACCGTGAGGGCTATGAGGTCAAAGGTAAAGAGGAGATGGTGTGTAAACCAAGAAGAGCTTGATGGCTTCAAACAAGCTCCACGTCAATGGTATAAGAAGTTTGATAGCTTCATGATGGAGCAAGGTTATATTAGATGTCATTCTCACCATCATGTATACAAAGAAATTTGAGGATGGAAGTTATATTATCCTCGTGTTTCAGATGTTGATGACATGTTGGTCAGCAGTAAAAACATGCAGAAATAAAAGTACTCAAGAAACAACTAAGTGAATCCTTTGATATGAAGGATTTGGGGGCAGCCAGACAAATCCTTGGTATGAGGATAACTCGGATAGGAAGGAACGGAAGTTGACTTTATCTCGTGAAGAGTACATTAAGAAGGTATTGGATAGGTTTAACATGCAGATGCTAAACCGGTCGGGACTCTTCGTGTGCCATTTCAAGTTATCAAAGGAGCAAAGTCCCAAGACAGAGAGCAGAAAGAAACCAGATGTCCAAGGTACCTTACTCATCAAGCCAGCTGGCGCTTGATGTATGCTATGGTGTGCACTAGGCCTGATATTGCCCATGCAAAGGGGAGCCATGAGTAGATTTATGAGTGATCCAGTAAAGAGCATCGGCAAGCAGAAGAAAGTGGATCCTTCGGTATTTGAGAGGAACCATGGGGACAGCTTTTGTGCTACAAAGGGATCGACACCACTTTACGTGGTTATGTAGATTCAGACATGGCTGGAGATGTAGACAGCAGGAGGAGCACAACAGGTTATATTTACACTGTAGGTGGGACAATAAAGTGAGTCGGATTTCACGACTACGTAAGCCGGTGGCTTTGTCAACCACAGAGGCTGAGTATGTTGCTGCCACAGAGGCAAGCAAAGAGATGATTTGGCTACAACAATTGCTTGAGGAGTTGGGGCATAAGCAGGAGGAATGTAAGCTATATAGTGATAGTCAGAGTGCTATACACCTAGCTAAGAACTCTACTTTCCACTCCAGGACGAAGCATATACAAGCTTGAGATATCACTTCATCAGACAACTTTGAGGAAGATAAGTTGAAGTTGAGAAGATTCATACCACTTAAATCTCAGACATGATGACCAAGGTGGTCACAAGGGATAAACTAAAGCTATGTTCAAATTTGGTTGGCCTTTCAAATGATGAAGTGAAGGGTCGAGAAGCTTGCTCAGGAAACTAGTCTCCAAGTGGGAGATTGTTATGTTTGGAGCCTATTTTCATGTTAGAGTATGTGGTAAGTGGTACACCTTCCATGTGTTACACTCGGGTATTTTCATGTATCCTCGCCGTGGTTCCCGGGCCGGCACCGAGCGGGGGGGGTTCGGGGCTTAAGCAAATTTTCATGGGTGGTTTATTAACCCATGGGTAATGGGTAACCGTTATGGGCTGTTTTTGGGCCCATGGTTTTTTCGGGGCTTTTTTTTTAACCCATTGTTTTATACCCACGGTTTTTTGCCCTTGGTTTTTGATACCCACGGTTTTGTATCAAACTGCTTAAGCAGTTGTCTATTTATATGGTCTTATGCATATGATAGATGTACAAGCAAATGTATTACAGATGTGTTTTGAATTGGGTGTGAATTCAGAGAGTTTGTTGAGCATAGCTCCAAACGGATCTGGTATTGATTGAGAGAGTGAAGGCTTGTAATAAAATCTGAGCAAGTGATTCTTGGTGGACGTAGCCCAAATTGGGTGAACCACGTTAAATATTGTCTCTCTGTGTTGTGTTATTTATTCTGCACTTTTATTTGAGATCTATAATATTTTCTGCATATTAGTTTCTACTAAGTGATTCAAGTAAGGGATTATTCCGCATATTTTATCTCTTATTTCCTTACAACAAAAAATCAATTTTATCCATAGAGTTTGTAGCAACTTTTCTCCCCTTGTCAAGCCAATCACATTGATGTTGAAGAAGATTTTGGTGTTTAGATGGACAAATGAAGGAAAAGTAAGTTTTGAGGCCATCAAAGAAGTTATATCATAAGCCCCAACTCTCGTGAACCCATATTTTTCTAAGGACTTCATATTATACTCCTTTGGTGGCAGTGACATAATTTTTGCAATCCTAGTACAACAAAACAAAGAGGATACAGAGCAACCAATCACTTTCTTCAGCTATGGTCTAGAAGATTATGAAGTGAGATACTCCTTCATAGGTCCTGACAATGATCAAAGGCTTAAAAAGTTTAAGCATCTAGTTTCGAACAATAAAATCCAACTGTTACTCTCCCATGTAGGAGTTAAATATTTCCTTCTTAGCAAGGATCTGAATAAGAAACGTGCAGGATGGATCAATAGTGTCATGGAGTATGACATTGAGATCAAGGTCACTAAGTTGGTCCATGGGAAGGGATTGTGTGAAAAGCTGGCCTCGAGTCAACAAGAAGAAGAAAGTGGAGGAAAGGAAGTTGTTTTTGTCTTACAAAATAGTCAAGAGGAAGAGAATTAGGATGTTCCCACTCCTTGTTGGACTCAGAACATGGTGCACTTCCTTCAAATAGGCATGTGTCCTCCAGAAATGAATAAAACAAAAAGGAGACACTTTAGACTACATGCCATACCATATGTGCTCATGGATGGTGTCTTGTTCAAAAGGGATATCAATGGCATTTTGTTAAGGTGCATTGGGACAAATCAGGTTGAGAGAGTGTTACAAGAGTTCCACGATGAAGCAGCTGGAGGCCACTTTTCTCCATGGGTGACAACGCTTAAGATCATGAAGGCGGGTTATTATTGGCCCAGGGTGTTTAGTGACTGTTATGCATGGATCAAAAAGTGTAAGAACTGTGCATTCTTCAGAGGAAAGGAAAATCTAGCAGCATTACCATTGCATCCAATTTCAGTAGATCAGCCATTCATGCAATGGGGATTGGACTTCATCGGGGTCATCAATCCAAATTTGAGCTAAGGCCACAAATGGATTATGATAAGAACTATTTTACCAAGTGGACCGAGGCAGTGGCACTCAAGGAAGCTAATGAGTCTAGCATACTAGATTTTTATGAAGGGATAGTGACCAGATTTGGAGTGCTAGCCACCATTATATCAGACAATGCATTGGCATTCATAGGTTCCAAAATCATAGGATGGGCTGTTAGGAATGATATTTACTTGAGCACCTCATCAAATTATTACCCTCAGGGTAATGGCCAAACAAAGTCCACAAACAAGAACCTGCTAAAGATTATCAGAAGAACTTTAGATAAAAATAAGATAACTTGGCACACAAACTCAAATCAGCCTTATGGGCTTATAGGAAAACACCCAAAAGGTCTACACGTAGCTCCCCATTCAAACTTGTCTACGGGAAAGAGGAAGTGTTGCCTATATCACTTGAGTTGCCAACATTGGAACTCATGAAGCAACTGGAGATGTCTGACTTTGAACCAATGGAGGCCAGGTATGCAGAGCTGATGGATTTGGAAGAAACCAGAGAACATGCACTTCAAACAATAGAGAAGGATCGGGCCTCAATCAAGAGATGCTTTGATAAGAAGGCAAGAACAAGGACCTTCCAGAAGGAGACCTGGTTTTGAAATGGGATGTAGATCGGGAAAAACCAGGAAGGAATTCCAAGTTTGATGTTATTTGGAGTGGCACTTACATGGTCACAAAATGTAAAAGTAGCAATGTTTTCCAATTGTCTACATTGGATGGTGAAGAGTTGCAAATTCCAGCGAATGGAATTTATCTTAAACACTGCTACTAGAGGGAAGGTTCTCACCTTGTACATATTAGTCTAGTTTCTCTTTCCTCTAAGTGCTTGTGCACATTGTCTTGTTGTAGTTTAAGTTGATTTTCTCCTAAGTGATTTGCACACTCTGCATGTTCTACTTGGAACATGTATGATTTCAAATTTTGTATATAGTTGTGTTGTTTTTTGTTGCTCTTGCACAACTCATTCAAAAATAGATGAAGCCTCGGGTCAAAACAACTTTCTACTCTCAGAAACCATCATTTCAAGATTTCTTATGAAGATTGAGAGTGCAAATAGTCAGGCTCATGAATCGAGGAAGAATCGGTACCAGACCATCATTCTCGAACTCCATGCCCAATGGATATGACAAGGCAATTGGTATTTTCATCTAGTAGGTAGATACCCCTATGAGTCACCAAATTGTTATCCATATTTTTCCCTCAGAAAAATATTGGATCGAGCGACCCACACCTAAAGAACCTTAAGAAATCACATTCAAATCCCGTAAACAGATTACAGAGAGACTCTATAATGGAAGTGGCGGGGCCTGCAAAGATCAAACAACAACGTGTAGGAGAAATTTAGAAAATGGCTTTATCAAGTGAGCCCGAGCCTCAAATCCATTCTTCAAGTTACAGGTAGGTTCGGAAATTGAACAACAGTGTCACCAAGAAGCTAGGAACAAGAAAAGGAAGAAGTGGTGAAGATCAAAGTCCTCGGGCTCAAAATAGTTCAAAATGAGCCCAAAAATGGGCTAAGTATGAAGGATATTGCGGAAGGAGCCACGTGTTGGAACAACGCTTCTCAAAGGGTGAATCCAAGACAGGAATCTCAAATGAGCGCTAGGCTTCCACGCATCTAGAGCCCCAAAAGTTGTGCGGCCATTGAAAAGTCTTCGACTAGACAAGAAGGTGCCAGGTGTCGGCTCGACGCAAAATCCAAGATGGGAGCCCAAGGCGAAGACTCAAACTCGCGCCAGCCCTCCATGTAGCAAATGGTCAATAGAGGTCAAAAGGCGGATAGGGCGGGCCTCAAAAAGGGCTAAGTATAGAAGTACTGGCGGGGAGTGCCAAGTGTCCAAGCAACACATCTCCAAAGCAGAATCCAAATGCGGAGGCTCAAACAAGCGCTAGCTCGCCATGTAGCCCAAGGTCCAAAAAGGTAAGGTAAAGATCATTGAGAATTCCAAAGACCCACGGAGGCTTCCAAGTGTCAACCCGACGCTCCTTCAAAGGAAAAATCTTGATCGGGCTTTCAAACGAGCGCGGAGCCTCCACGTGTCCAGTCTCTTCAAAGGGGAAAGAGTCGGGTTGAATAGTCAATGCATAATGGCAGGTCAAAGACAGTGCCAAGTGTCCAAATGATGCTAATTCAAGGGTCGAATAGAGAGAGGGTCTTCAAACAAGTGCCCAGACCGCCGCGTGTCCCCGAGTCAAGAAATATGACCCCACCGAGCAAGGGACTTAGCGAAGAAATAAAGAAATTGAGCAGGTCGGTGGAGGAAGCCACGTGTCAGCTCCGCGTCATTCCAAGAGTAAAATATAGAGGCTGCCTTCAGACAAGCACTATCCCTCCACGTGTCCTATATTAAAAAGGGGGCCAGTTTTTCAAACTAGTTTTCCCACATTTTTGTACGGGCCCGATACAAACTTTGAAGGGGCATATCTTTCGACTCATGGCTCGAAATATTACAAATCTGACACCGTTTGAAAGATCTCGGCCTTTTCCATGCCATGGAGATCTAAAAATTAAGTTTGGAGAGGTTAGGTAAAGGAAAATGGAGAAAATGTCTTTAGGTTCATTAATGCGAGATCCATCTACCCCAATAACCAGATCAGATTCGATCTATGTCCATCGTTTCCTCCTTCAAGGCACCAACCCGAGATTTATACAGTCAAGATAGATTTGGGGGAAGATTTTGTAGGAGGCATTAATTGTAGTAGTTGAGCTTCGACTTTTTTTTCCCACTTCTCTCTCTTTCTTCTCTCTAATTGAGTCTATAAATACAGGGTCGGGACTCATTGTAAAGGATTGGATATTCTTTTGTTTTGCAGGCTCCCCTCTTCTCCTTGGCAAGTGAATTCATGGAGTTTCAGACCTCCCATATATACTGTAAATGCAAATTTCCATTGTTATTATTGTAATGCATCGTATCAAGCCATGAGAGAAATAATACATGTTCTATGGGTGATCTTCATCCCTTTCTATGTTAATTATTGTCTCTTGATCCTTCATTACAACTCTGGTTATTTGTGCATGTTTTCGTGTTGCATTTTTCGGTTTGTGTCTACCAACAAAACAATTGTCCATCACTCCTTTGGTGTATCACCTGATAGCTTAAGTTTTATTTGCTTTGCATTTCCCCTTTAACTCTGTCTCCTTGGAAAATTAGAGTAGGATTTAGGATAGATCCTCTGCAATTTCATGCATACACCTAAACAGAGGAGTAGGAACTAGCCTTAATTTGGAGAGTTTTTCCCACCTGTGAAGTCCCACACTTTGGGGGAAAACTCAATATTATGCGAGTCACACCAAATGAATCTGCCTTAGAAAAGCAGATCTGACGACTCATTTGGGGGTTTGTGATTTTGCACTAACAATACCCATGATTAAATGCACATTTCCTAAGCCATTCCTAAAACTAGCATCTCATACATATTACAAAATTTCAATATATAACTTTATTGTAACATAATAATACATGAAAATTTCCTTCTGTTAACATACATAAATTATAAAAAAATACAACGATTCACTCCCACGTTGTTTCGCCATCTTGCTTGCATCCTGCAAAAACATGTGAGCATGAAATCAATAATAAATCATTGGCATGGCATCCACCTAATCTAGTATAATTAACATTTTTAGTTTCCCATTTACATAATAAAATTAATACTTTGTATTCAAAAGAAGAAGGTTAGAGACACATATTTATTTCATTTCATTTCACTTCATTTCTTAACAAATGAGAGAGAAAGAAATAGGGAAGGGAGAGAAACACTATTTCGCCAAAAGTTCAATTTCACAGAAAAAGTCACACAGTAGAGTTTCAAGCAATTAATTACAAGTGTCAACAAGTTTCCAAGATGGTTTGGCAACCCGACAGGGGTCATGTAACTTTCTTTTTATGTTTTCCTACTAGTTGTAAAAACGTTCAATAAAGGCTCGGAGGTGAAGAAACCACTTTCAAATGTTATCTTCCGATGAGCAAACACACCACGATTAAAAATTTCCATGTGTCCATTTATATACCAAGAGTCCATAAGAATTGATAGAATTCAAACTAGTGAATGGTTTACGATTGGCATCTAGTTTTCCGAGGCCATCGGTTGTAATTGACCTAGTTGTAAATGATCAAAAGTTATCTCGAGGGCTCAAAAACCATGTCCAAAACTAACGTTCGATGGGTGAACGCGCCACAATAAATTTTCTATGAGTTCCACCATATATGGAGAATTCATCAGATTCATCAAAACTGAACTAGAACACGGTTTTCAAACAACGACATGATTTCTGAAGCCACCGATCCTAATTGGTCTAGTTTAACCTAGTCAAAATGCGACCCGAGGCCTAAAAAATGGCTTTGTCAAACTATACATAAAAGTGTTTTTCCATAAACTAAAGGTTCCATACAATTTTATAGTAAAAACACTAGAGGTTTGCGAAGATGGATAATAATTTCATTATCCAGGTTTCAAATGGTGGTTCAAAATGAAAGCCAACTTTTTAGATTTAGCATCTTCCTACCGCTGCAAAACATTGTAACAGTGATCCTATAAGGGCATCAAAAAGGTCATAAATGTTCATTTGGGTCAATCCAAAGGTCGAAGTGACACCTCACATAACAAGGTACACGAAGGAAGCTTAACCTCCCTTTCTAAAGTTACGAAGGTTACTTTGCGAGTCTCTAGAACTCGCAGTTTATCTAGTTAAACCAGGAGATGGTCAACTTATTTACCGGGAAGTCAACTTCAACTTGTCGATAAAAAAATACTTGTAGTGATCTAATTTGGTTAGGAAGTTTTATAAATAACCTCAAAATGAGGGTTGAAGTTCATCGTTTACTACAAAATGGTTATTTTGATTGTGTGAGTTACGATACAACATTTTATTGTTTTGCAACAAGTTAATATAAAGCTATAAAATCTTATGATAATCCTAAGCTTTTAAAATTATATTTCATTGCAAAAAAAAATTGAAGTGTGAGAATCATGAAAGATAAGTAGATATGAACCATGCATGGAGGAACGAAGTTACTCAAAACCGTGAGATTTGGTTCAACATCTCACTTAAGCATTTTTTCGAATAGTTCATGAGCATCCACAATTTTACAATTTCACCTTTGCTTGAAATCCTCAAAGTATTTTCCAACGAACCCACTTTACACATAACCTTTAATAAAACCACACAATTTTAAATGGTATTCCGATAATAAGATTTTAGAGCCCTTTAAAGTAGTTAGTGTGGTCCTCAAATTCTTATGTGATCTTAAATAACCAAGAATATAAACCCAGAATGGCCAGTAAATGTTTAATGATGTTTGATGATAATGTTTGATCTCTCTTAGCATAGCCAACATGAGTAATAAATCCATACATACCTAAATACAGGCTTATTGTAGATGCAATGCAATAGGATTTTTTCACACCAATACTAGAAATCCCTCCATTGAAACTATAAGCTTCTGCCAAATACAAGTAAAGAAGAATCTTACATGTTCAGGAAAACTCCATGCAACCACATCTCTTGAAGCACTTGTTAGGAAGATCATAGACCCAGTAAGAAACCACCAAATGAGCTCGAGCTACGTTGAGGACACCCATAACTCAAGGCAAGAGATCAAACCAATAATGGATGAGTTACAAATGAGACTGAGCCAATAAAGAAACACACAGAGATCTACATCAAGCTCATGGAAACAGGGTGACAAAACAATGGTTCAAGCTTAGAAAGAAACCCCACACAACAAGTTATTTTGAGGCCCACAAACTCGACAATGAGGAGGCACAAGAGAATGGAACCCAACATCCAGAGTTAACAACACCATGAGCTTGAACAATACAAAATCTAAATAAAAATAACCCGACATGGATCTCACTCGAAAATCACAAGATCTAAGCTTGCATGCTAAAATATCCACAACCATGACTCGAGCAAACCTGCACATCCTATAAGACAAAACCTAGCTCGAGCTTCATCCATGGTGGCTACAACAAATTTTTCTGATGGATGTCCATGTCATGTTCCAGAGTTCCCATTTGTGCACAGGTAGGGAGGAGGCTGGAAAGGTCATGGGATTTAGATTTACACATGCAATTGTATTTTCTTGGAAATTTCTAAGCCTTTTCAATAACCTCATTTCATGCCTATCCAAAAATGATTACAGTCCATGATGCCAAGTTTCAGGCATTTAGTCAAACATTTCAAATGCCAAATGCATGCTTCCACAATTGCATACATATCTACCATAGCACTTGCAACAAAACATTTGACAAATCCTCCTTCAGTGTAGGTTGGGTGGAAGCTGAAAATGGGTGAACTAATCAGGTTAGAGACCAAAATTTGAAGCACCTGATGACCTCAATATTCTTCTACTTACACAAAAACCAGTGGCAGGAAGAGGTCATTTCCTCACAGACAAGGAATCTACTGCAATGATCCATTTATATTGTACATTTACGATGTTAACAAGGGTTTCCAACATGGATTTAGCCTTTGGATTCACATTAAAGTGTTTGAAATTATTAAGTAAGGAATGATGACAGGTCTGAATGGTCGGCAGCCTACCCACGTGCTCTGTCATCCCATCTTCCAGCCATCTCCATCTCACCTAAATGCAATAATTTCTTCCACCCTCACACCAACCCAGACTCCACTCACCCACCATTCACGCCTCCCACTTTTATTTTATTTATTTTTAATGATTTTTAATCTAAGTTATGTTTATTTTGTCGGGCACTACATTTCCCTCCCCTTATAAGAGAATCATCCTCGATGTGACATAATTCCAAACATAACAAAAGTTATAAGGAATGAAGGAAGCTAATGACACAAAGTTTTGTCTAGGGATAAGATCTATGTCATTAGAACACGACCACAGGGAAGTCAAGAAAGTTTTAACAATCTTTTAAAACTTCATTGTTCTATGAAGATTGGTAACTTTTAGTTTACATTGTTACTTGATTATACTTTTCCTTTAACAATATTTATTAATCTCAAGCTCTTAATATTCTTTGTTAAAATTTTCAATTATCTTATGTTCATGGGTGCCCAAAAGTAATTGACATCAAGATGTCACACAAAACTCAACACAACACAAATGACCCATGAGACATCTTGCTACATACTTGCACTATTGTATCACATCACAAGAACTCAACAAAACCATAAAAAAAAACATACATAGCCCTTAAAACACAGTACTTGTCACACATGCTTCTAAAAAAAGGTACTCATAACATAAGTAGACTACAATAGATAGGAATTCCTAGCATATACATATACAGGAGGTTCACACAACTCAAAACCATAACGTTAACTATATAGGTTCAAGATGGAAACAACATCAAAAAACATAAAATAAACTCATAAGAGTACACATACTCATAATCCCAACTCCACACACCTTCCAAAACATCACAAAACAACTCCATATACCTCCCAAAGAATCACCAACAACTACATGTGTCTTCCAAAGCATAAAAAAGATAACTTCCAAGTGCACGAATCACACACACACAAGTCTCTTATGTCTCCCTCAAGTTTCTTATGTCTCCCTCAAGTCTCTTATGCCTCCCTCAAGGCATCACAAAACAAATACATATACCTCCCAAGTATCACAGGACAACTCCATATACCTCCCAAAGCATCAATCACACCAATACAAATCTCTTATGCCTCCCTCAAGTCTCTTATGCACCCCTCAAGTCTCTTATGCCTCCCTCAAGAAAATAAAGTAAAGATAATTTTTTCCTTTTCGCTCCCCAAAAGAGGTCAGTCACCCTATGGCCCTAGGTGCATAGAAGTCCAAATACCTCTAACCCAAGTGACATAATAACTCATGGTTCAACAACCCGCTAGTTATCTGTAACTCCTTGGGGCATACCCCTATACAATGAAGTAGGTACATAGGTTTCACCATTACATGGTGAATCCCATGACCCTATTCCAACACATTACGACATTAGAACCGGCATAACAACCCATTTCAAATGCTAAGTGGAAAAAATCCCAAGCCTTGGACAAGACTATAATTTTTTTTTAAACTTAAAAAATAAAATTTAAATCAAATCAAATCAAATGGCCAAATAATGATAGTTAGTGCAAATGCATGTTAGTGCAACAACCAAATAAATTCCCAAAATATAAGAACATGTCAATCAACAAACTGCTTGGTTCTAGCAAGAAAAGGGAACGTGTTCAATTTACAAATAAAATACATGTAGAGGAATAACACATCACAATAACTATATGGCCTTGTACAACCACTAAAGGGGTACTCAACGTGTTGCTGGCACTCGATATCGAGCCTCAAATCATAAAATAACATATCAAATAATACAACTGTCATCATCTCTGTTTGAATCATCCCGCCACCACTTCGACAAGGCTCAACATAGTCCAAAACATGTAGGTTAAATCCATACGATAACCATATCGGGAGAGATAAAGGAGTACAAGTTGCCATCTAATGAGCCTAAGGTGTCCATGAAACACAATATGCATGACACCCATTGAGCAAGTGCCATACATACCAAATGAACAAAAGTGGGTTTTCAGCTTATGTAAGACTCCACTTCCTATCTCGTACTCGGCTCGAATGACTGGTCAATGGTACACATTTCATCACTCCATACATACACATTTTACCAATTTCCCCTTGGGTCAGTTAGTGTAGGGTCCACAACATAATACATAACTACCTCACTAACACAAAGGTGATTCACACAAATTAACCATAGCATCTTACGCATGGTATATATATATAGGGTAGAACACAATCATCACTTTCACGGGTTATGATACATCACATTACCACATACTACACCCAAAGTGCAATCATTGTACAATAGGGATCATATGCTCACCATATACCCCTAAATCATGACATGAACCATCACATATTACATGAATTATACATATGAGGATCACAATGTCTAACATCACAACATATAGTCAATTGTAATTACAACATGGTGACACACACGATTCATCACAACATGGTGATGACATCATGATACAATCCAATTTACTTTACACCAATTTTTTTATTCAATACATTAATACACATTCATATCAAATAATGCCAAAATGCTCCAACACTCCGCAATCCACAATAACATTTTTTTACACACAACAAGGCGATACATCACACGTGAACTCTTCATAGAATCCACAAAAAGAAGAGATAATACTCTCATCAAAAGCACATCAACATGATAATAATATGCACTAAGTGACATACACAACATGTGCATTTAGAATATCACAATTATGACATAGTTCACATCACGCTTATATCACATTACTCTTCCAGTCTCTACCACCACCATGCAACAACCATCACAACTCCAATCTCTCCCAGAGGTTCGAGAGCATGAACCTCACTCTACATACAAAATGTAACGCCCAAAAACTACACACACAAATACTACATCAATAGTACTCATATATATATATATATATATATATATATATATATATATATATATATATATATATATATATATATATATATATATATATATATATACACCGCATTGCCCACTACACAACACCACAAGGTTTCAATAGAGAAACAAAATGCAAAAGACACTTACATAAGTCATCGACTCACATAGACACCTGACAACACCATATACATGTTGATGCCACACTTTCCCCAAAGAATGAATGCTAACAATGACCCAACCACAAAGAAAGGACTCAAGGATTGGCAAACCCACAACACATCATTACCATGATTACATCTTAGTTATGATTAAAATTCCTTTTTCCTTTTTCCACCTACAAATTATTTAATTCATTTTGCATTCAACTTACAGTTTAACCATTTAAGTTGGTTATTTATCTCTTACAACAATCTCCATAACTTACATAGTTATTTGGCATATTTCAAATTGCATACAAAGTTCTTATTTCTCTCGTTATTATGTTAAGAATATGCTTTTCGAACGTTTATTCAATGATTAAATTTTACCCTTGCTACACAAGTGAATCTGACGTGATGACAAGAAAGAAATCTTAGGATTTAAGGGGGTGTTGGATTCAAGATGCCTTTTTCCCATAAACATTCTTTAATCATGGTAACTTTATTTCCCTAACATAGTTAACATAGTTCAATAACTTTTTGAATCCATTCAACATTTCCACATCAAGAAATTGTATTTAGATTTATATATATCTTTTATTTTCTCGAAGTTTGATCTCACCAAGGGCAATTCATATTCTTTGTAACACATGAAAATGTTTAATTGAATTATAATGACTCCAAGAGTGACATTATTCCTAACCTCAAATCTCATTTTACTCTAATATGCTTTACTCTTACATCATACTATGGTCTCATTATTAGCATTGTTTTATAATAATTGAGTTACAAAGTACTTATGTAACATATTGAATAAGTACATAATTGGAAGCATTATAAACTACAAATGAACCCCAAGTTAACCTCCTAATCAACTGAGGTTTAGTTTAATTCCAATTGCACCTAAGGATCTACGCCTCAACTATATATGAGTTTAAGGTGAGAGGACATATTTATGTTAAACAACCTTCATGAAAGACCAAGGTGTTATGTTGTTAGTAACCAAGGTAACACATTTATCTGCAAGGAACTAAGGAGATCATTAACAAGATTTAAGTCATAGTTCAACATTTTCACAAGCTCCATTTATGTCGACTGGATCCCTCAAGGAATTCATTTGATCATGAAGTTGATTTCTAGATCTAACTTTGCAAGACTGGGCAGTCCACTAGGATCCTAAAGAAGTGTTTATTTTTCATACACTATAAATAGCTTAACCATGTCGTTCCTAAACGTTGGGTTGATGAAATGTCACTAAACATACCGATTATGACGATAACACCACTAGGGGTACACAAATTTTGTACTAGGGTTGACTAATTCACTTAGATTCCTTTATTGCATTTTCAAGGTAAAGAAAAAAACACACCAATTAATTAATCAAATATTGCACACTAGAAATGCACTACAATATATTACATTCAAATTCATTTAACATATCCAACTTTTTCCATATGAAAATCTAAATAAAAAAAACCCATGATTAAATGCACATTTCCCAAGGCATTCCTAAAACTAGCATCTCATACATATTACCAAATTTCAATATATAAATTTAATGTAACATAACAATACATAAAAATTTCCTTCTATTAACATACATAAATTCTAACAAAATACAACGATTCACTCCCATGTTGTTTTGCCATCTTACTTGCATCCTACAAAAACATGTGAGCATGAAATCAGTGATAAATCGCTGGCATGGCATCCACCCTAATCTAACATAATTAACATTTTTAGTTTCCCATTTACATATTAACATTAATACTTTGCATTCGAAAGAAGAAGGTTAGAGACACATATTTATTTCATTTTAGTTCACTTTATTTCTTAACCAAGGAGAGAGAAAGAAATAGGAAAGAGAGAGAAAACTATTTCACCAAAAGTTCAATTTCGAACAAAAAGTCACATAGTAGAGTTTCAAGCGATTAATTACAAGTGTCAACAAGTTTCCACGATGGTTTGGTAACTTGACAGGGGTCCTACAACTTTCTTTTTACGTTTTTCTACTAGTTGCAAAAATTCAATAAAGGATCATGTTGGTATCCAAATTCGTTATCCTTTTCAGGCCGAGCAAAAACACAGATTCGACAAGGAGCTTAGAGGTAGATAGATCATAATGTGTGTCTTTTTTTATTCGGGGATGAGATCTAACTGACCCTTTGTTACTCATATTTTTGGAGAGATGGATAACACCTTTAAGAGGATTTGACCTTTCCTCACTACTTTAGGTCGTGCCTCTTCGACCAGGGTGAGAGGACCCTTAGTGTAACCTCTGTTTGATGAAGGAGATGGAGATATCCTTCTTTTTCACAAATTCTATGAAGGGAACCTTGGGAAAATACGGTCAATGCTCCATGATTTAACTCTTAAGATTTGTCACTTCTAAATGATGGAGATATTTTCAACACAAGGCTAAGGTTACTGAAGACATTAAGAAATCCTTATTGTTCTACATATTTTTTGCAAGTAGATTTTGTTCCTTTGTTGATACACATGGCAAACAGGGGTAGTTCAGGGTGGATCAATGGTTTTAAATGATTTTGGTGGGAGATGAAGTAGGATAAAGTTGATTATACCCGATCTTTGAAGGGACTACACAACAATGAACAACTTCACAACATAAAGCTTCAGAACAGTCAAGACGTTCCTTCAACTAGAAGGTGTGCTTTAATGGAGGCCTAGATCAACATGTTTTCACATAATATTTGAGACTCCAACACAAAGAAGGCTCGAATTGGAAGACTCAATTAAACACTAAAGTTTTTGATTAATCATGCCTAAGGTACACCCAAAGACTTACAGACAATCTTTATCAACAAATGACAATGAATTGATTTTAAATTTGTTTATCTCATCCAAGATGAAGGATCTTCTTGAAATGAAATTGCAAAGAGATCCTATGTGATTTCACAAAATTTCAATGTAAGATTGTAATAGGAATGAAAGAAACTATTTGTAGACATTCTGAAAATAAAGCAGACACAAAATTGCTAGAGATTAGACACAAATTAATTCCAAAATTGCTTAGATTCATCAACAGGGAAAGCTTCCAGAAATCTCAGTGCTTTTCAATGGCTATACATCTACAACCAACTTGACATGACAAAAAATCTAACACAAAAGAAAATAACAGGTAATCTTGGCTTTGGTCTCTTGGGAAGACGGCTTTCTCAATTTTTTTCTCAAGAATTCAAACTTCGACCATTTGCAAGAGTATTCTCATTGCATTTATACATTTTTTCCCACTCAATTTTCCCCCAAAAGAGAAGAATATTCGAGGGACCTTTGCTTGTTACCAATTTGTTTCAAACAATGAAATATTTAACAAATTTAGATCCAAAATCTTCCAGGTGGACCAATTGTGAACTGATCACGTTTCTTGGGCCCTCGACTAATGACTAGGATGTCATGCCACAAATTTTTGGGAGTCCCTTTAATCATTCTGATTCTGTCATGCAAGAAATCCCCTTTTTAATCATTTTTCAGAGCCTCTGCATAGCTGGACTTGACAGTCATCCCTTTTTGCTCTCGAGGCAATGCCTTTTTCACCTTTTGTGCCTACACTTTCATCATTTCATCCTTTTTCCCTCCTTTTCCTTTGTAATTTTGCCCCGCGTCCATCTCCTCTGTAATTCCCATTTTTTAGTGCCTAAGTAATTCCCTCTTCAAAATATTGACCTCAAAGATCCTTGGACTCACAATTTAAGTTTCAATCCATTCAATGGCACCTTACCGACAGAGACGATAAAGAATTTCATCAAAGAACGATGAAAAATAGTGTGTATTTACGTCTCCAAGAGTCTTGGAGAAAAATGGTGGAAAAATAGGTGAAATACACAGCAACAATTGATCTACCCCTTTTCCACTTTATATCATAGTTATCCACGTGTTTCCTTAGCACAACTACAAAGGAGAAGCACAGAGGCAAGTCTCAAACAAGTGTGAGCCTTCCACGTACCCTGGGCCCAAGAAAAATACCTTTTGGCCTTTGAAAAGTCTCGGTGAAAAAAGGAGCCAACGGAGCCTCCACGTGTCTCAATGGCGCATTTTGAGATGGTCCCCAAAAGTAGAAACCCCAAACAAGTGCGGGCTCAACACGTGTCTCAGTCCAAAGCAGAGTCTGTTAAAAAGTTGAAGGTTCAATGGAAGGCGCCATGTGTCTAAGGTCCGAGATAGTCTCCTTCGGCCGTTGAAATCTGTTGACAATTTTTGCACTTGTGCAAAAATGGGCAACTCGAAACTTTGTCGTTACGATGAAAGTCATGGGTGAAGTATACCTAAGCTAAGGAAGTTATGATTTTATTAGTTATTGCTGAATTAATTAATGATTAAGTGAAATCTGCAGCTATGTGTGTTGTTACAAAACGTAATAGATCACATAGTCTGCAATTTCATGATACCTTCAAAAAAGAAGAAAAAGGCCCCAAAGTACAACTGTGTTGTCTTGATGAAGACACCGAATTATAGAGTAGGTGAAGTGTTGAGTTTTGGAACAACAAACATAAGTGTAGATTCTAGAAATTAGAGTTTATTACTGAATGATACAGGTTCTCATTAATGTTATTTCCTTCATGATTAAGGTATTCAATTATGTTACTGAGTTGTTTAGTTCATCATACACTCCATTCAAAAGCTTGAAATGTAGAAGGAAATACACAACTCATTTTTAGAATTCAATGTTTTATTCACAAGGAAGGTCAAATGTTTCCCACACAAGTCATGGGATGTGACTGAAAAGTAAGGTACATCTACTGAAGTAAGAGGTACACATGCATGAAATAGAAAGCAAAGGAGTATGAGTGAACCCATCATTGCCTTGGTATATTCCTTGTTGTGCAGATCATCTTCTTTCCAACTTGTTTCATCTTTGTCTCCGCATCCTCAAGGCATGGTACCTGAAAAGCAAAAATAAGGAAATCATCAATAAAGAGCTCAAGGTTAATCCATATTCCTACACTATTCTAATTCATGCATATGGATCTCTAAGAAATAAGAGATATATCTTTCTCAAAGATCAGATTGCATAGATCACTCAAAAAGCAGAAATAGAAAAGAGAATAAGGAACATGGACACAAGAGAGGCCAAAAAGCCTAAGTATTTTCTAACTATTTTCTTAAGTGTGTAGGTACAGTTGCAGCCAAGAAGAAAGAAGCATATACATGCTGAAAAAGAAGACCAATGTAACTGAAACTCAGATATTTCCTACAAATGGAAGAGGATCACAGTACTACAGAACAAAGAATATGCTTGTAGACAAGGTACATTTTCCAGATTTCAGTCAAAGAAAAGGAATTCTAGGAAAATTTTGATAGGGCTTCACCATGTAAAATGGATATTTATAACTTTACAATATCTATATCAAGCTGAAATCAAAGAAATGCAGTAAAAGTAATAGAAAAAAGTATCTAAATCAAGGCTTATGCCTGAGAATGATATTACAATAGAAGGAAAATTGCTTATAAATCCCCAGAAAACTACTGCAGGGTACAAGGCATCTTAATTATAAATATCATAAGTATATTTCTATGGCAGTTGGCATTTTCAGTCCAATAATCAATCACAGTAACCATCAACTTCAGGATCAAAGAGTATAAGTGCAGCTACAGGTTACAAATAGGCATTTCAAAAGTGAGCTGAAGAAAGAGATGCACAAGAAACCATTTCATTTACAGATTTTATTAACATCATTCAACCTTGCAAAACTCACATGAGGTCAATAAATATATGAGCAGGACAAAGTAGATTATTGAGAATTCAGTCATGAATCAAGCTTGAGATGTCAACCCCAGATTTGAAAACTTCACCAAATATTATCAGAATGCAATGTGGAAATCCTCAAAGATGATTGAATGAAAATCATTTATGAGGCATATAACTCTGAATCATTGACCAAGAAGAATTACTCATATGTTCTCCTCATTCCAAAATGAGCAAGTTCCAGTCAGAGAAATCAAAAGTGAATGGAAGAAGAACTCTATGGTGAAGAAAATCAATATTGGAATATCAAATACAAAGTACTTTGTATATACCACTAGCTCAATTTTGAAGGAGAAAGTGTAAATGGAAGCTACATCCATTCAGAAAAGATCCAAAGTTCAAACTCTTTTTAAAAAAAAAGGGTGGTGTTTCAACACAACATTGGAAGGTTATACAGAAAATGGCCAAAGAAAATGGAACTCAAAAGCACAGATCACGGAAAATAAACAAGACCCACTCATGGGTAGCAAAGAATCAGAGTAGGAAAGAGAACTCAGTGAAAATGAAATAGTTTTCATGTTCGAAGATAAAGAAACTCACCCTTTTCAGCATTCACAGTTCAAAGTTACAGAGGGCCCGAACTAAGGAAGACAATAACTTCCATCAAAGTTTCTAACAGAATGATCATAATAGAGCTCCAATGGTGGCTAAGGAAAAGGTAGAGATCTTGAAAACCTAGAAGCTCATATAGCTCTGAAGAAGGCAGAAGTGAGATCACAGCCAAGCTCGAAAACAACAATGGCGGCCATTAAAAAGAATAACACATAACCACGTTTCAAAGGACAACAATGGCACCAATAAATGTTTGCGAGGGCTTCACCCACATAGTGAAAATCCAAATGAAATGGTCATTAGGGTCGAGCTTTCCTTTACCATGCAAACTTGAGGGTTGAGTTAACAAAACCCAGCCATGGTTAGACATCAACGATTAGAAATCAACAAGGACAAAGATCAAAGGATGAGGATCAATCTCCACTTTCAATGAAAACCATGGTTCGAGTCTTCAAAAAATGCATTTAATACAAGTCAGAAACCCTAATCATGCTTTTGAGATCAACGATAAAAAATCGACAAGTACAGAGATCAACACTCACAAATTGATCATCAAGATCGATGCAAAAGTAGTCCAAGTGAAATGGTGGTCGATTGACCAACTTATAATTTTCAAATTTTATAAAGTGTTAAAGAAAATCCATAGAGTACATGTGGCACCATCACGAAGAAGCAGAAAAATGGAGGTCGGGAGTTATTTGCGTTTTAAACTTTAAAATTTCAAAAGTTTAAAATCTCAAAATAGCCCCGCAACCCCGCAAGGCAAAAGTCAAAACAATCCGAAAGTCAAAACAGTGGTGGAGCAACGGGTCCTCATTGAGTTTTGAGATTTTTTGCAAAAGGGGTTAAAGTTTCAAATAGACCCTCAGGCCCAAAAGTCCACAAAGGTTTCAAATTACAAACAGGACCAAAAGTCCGCCAAAGGAGTCAAAGTATCAAACTTTCACGCAGGCCCGCAAAGGGAAAATTAGAAGAAAAGTTATTAAGTCATCCACGGGCCCACATAAACAAAATGGAATAAATTTACAAAGTTTCCCATGACCCACCCACATTGCCAAAGGGTAAAATCGGAGGAGCGGACCGCCGGGGCTTTTTTAGTTTTTGAGCTTTTTTTTTGGAAAAGAAGCAAAAGACATAATTTCGAGCCACGATTCCACTGCAATTAAATTCAGACACGTGTATAGCTCGATCAAGAGAAAATGGCAAGCCGAGTATTTCAAAATGCACAAATTTTATCAGAAAACAATAAGGATGATTTTGCAGGGCCATTTTGGATCAAATTTGTCAAGCATGGACATCTTCAAAGTGATAAAATACAGAGCTTCGTTAATGGTGATCACGGGAAGGATTTTGCAGAGTTTGCTAGCTCTTTTAGAGCTAATTATTTTAATTACCAGAGGTCAACATTGGATGCAGGAAAACTTCTAAATGGTTTAATTACCTTATTTTTCCATAAAATAAGAGATGATTATGATGTTCCTATGGATAAGTGATCCCTGCAGTAGATCATTTATTTCTGTAAAATATTGCAAGTATTGCAACTATTTTCTCACAAATAGGGAGTTGATTATGCATGCTTCACAAGAGGATGGAACATACAAGAAGACAAATTTAAATGCTCACAAAAGAGACTTGAGCAACAAGAAAGCTTATTATTAGCAAATTATTTACTCTTGCTTTCTTAAAAATAGATCAGTCAACTTCAGTTGACCAATTGTAATTAAGGCTAATAATGCCTATTTGTAATTGCATGCTCTATTTTTATTCCTTTATCTATTATTAAATAAAGGGTAAAAATAAGATGCATGGGTGAGTACAAGCCTTACACTATTTTTAGGAAGGGTGGGTGAATTAATTTTGCTATATATTGTGTGCCTTGCAAAGCACAAGGGGGAACTGGAGAACTTCTAGAGGAATTTTTGGATATAGGAGTTGTGAAGCAAATTTTTTCTAGTTTTTCCTTCTGAGTGTGAAGAATTTCTGCCTTACCAATTATTTGCAGTCTTGTGTATGTTTCTATTAGTCTTGTGAATGCAAATTCCCTGATCAATCATCTTACCCTATTGCAAAATTCAGTAGTTTCTGCATGATATTAATGTGCATGTTTATCTTAGCAGTATTGTTGTGATAATATCCCTCAATACATCCAAGTGTTTTTCCCTTAATATTCTGTAGAAGAACTGTTGGTTCGTGCACCAAAATCCTTCACATATCAATTGTGCATATACTTAGTCAAAGCCCTCATACAAATTTGGTGTATCACCTTACTTATAATTATTTTATAGTCATCTTTTACCCCTAAACCCTAGAATCAATTTAGGATACATCAACAAGGAACCGGCTTTGATACTAGAGACTCACCTCAAAATAGGTATACCCATAGACATGAGGTGTTTCCATTGTATCTACGAAAGAGAGAGATCAAATTTTGCAAGATTAGAAAACCTGCAGCCATCTCTCTACAGGGTGCACTTTCGAGAGATAACAAAGTCCAAGTAAAAAGGCAGAGTGAGTGGAAGCCTCCAAGTGTCCTCTTGGTGCTTCTTCAAAATAAAACTTAGGGTCGGTCCCCAAACATGCGTAGTCCCTCCACGTGTCCCAGGCCCTTTAGGAAGTTGCTTGAAAAGTCTAAGGGAAGGGAAGGCCCGACATAAACCTCCACGTGTATTTATGGTGCAACTTCAAGATGGTTCCCAAGAGCAGAGACCCTGAATGAGCGTGGGCTCACCACGTGTCCCAAGCTTTAGAAAATTTCTTTGAAAAGAATAAGTACAAAACGGAGCCGACGGAAGCCTCCACCTATCCCCCTTTCACAATTGTTAAGGTGGGACCCTGAGGTAGATCCTCAAATGAGCATCTAGCCCACCACGTGTCCATGGCCCATCAAAAACTATACCGACAACATGAAAATTTTTTCTAAGTCCGGGAAAAGCAATGGAATCCTCCACGTGTCCCCCTCGGCATAACTCCAAGGCCAAACCAAAAGGTGAATTTTCAAATGAGTGTCGTTCCTCCACATGGACAAGTTTTGGGTTGAGGTGAGCCACAAATTTTTAGAGTGCCCCGCCGAGCTGCATCCAACCAAAAAGGGCCACGTTTCCACTGATGTAGAGATGTAAATTTGACGAGAAAAACACACCCATCAAACCGTAAAAATGCAGGAAAACCACCATTTGAGCCCGAGAGATGAATTTTTCTTCAAGGATAGAGAATTTGGAAATATTATAAGGTTCAAACATGATCCTTCGAGCTATATCCAATCATGTTTCCTCAGGTATTTGGGAAAAAAATAATAGGGACAACAATACGTGACTGCAGAAAATGGAAAGAAAGGAGCAACCCGAGTTTTACGCCCAATTTACAGACTCCCTCAGATGGATAGAAAAAGAAAAATAAATTCTGGACCTTTAAGTGATCCTCGACTAATGGAAGGGACTGATCATGGCAACCAAATGGAGGACAGAGTCTTCAAGCACCAACATAGGGAGACAGAAAACATGACAAAGGCGTATAAACTGAGGAAATTCAATGACAAACAGGTGAGACTAATTTGAGCACCAACAGCTTGGAGGTGAAGAAAACACTTTCAAATGTTATCTTCTGATAAGCAAACACACCATGGTTAAAAATTTCTACGTGTCCATTTATATACCAAGAGTCCATAGGAACTGATAGAATTTAGAACTGGTGAACGATTTACGATTGGCGGCTAGTTTTCTGAGGCCATCGGTCGTAATTGACCTAGATGCAAATGATCAAAAGTTATCTCGAGGGCTTATAAAACCACGTCCAAAACTAACATTCGATGGGTGAATGCGCCACCATATTTTTTTTATGAGTTCCACCATATATGGAGAATTCATTAGCATCATCATAACTTAAACTAGAACACTATTTTCAAATGGCTACATGATTTATGAAGCCACCGGTCCTAATTGGTCTAGTTTAACCTAGTCAAACTATGACCCAAGGCCTAAAAAATGGCTTTGCCAAAATCTACAGAAAAGTTTTTTTCCTAAACTTAAGGTTCTATGTTATTGTCTAGTAAAAACACTAGAGGTTTGTGAAGACCGATAATAATTTTTCTATCCAGGTTTAAAATGGTGGTTCAAAACAAAAGCCAACTTTTTAGATTTAACAGCTTCCTACCACTGCAAAACAATGTAGCATGGCTCTTATAAGGGCGTCAAAAAGGTCACAAATGTTCATTTAGGGTCGATCTAAAGATTGAAGTGACACCTCACATAACAAGGTACATGAAAGGAAGCTTAACCTCCCCTTTCTAAAGTTACGAAGGTTACTTTGCAAGTCTCCAAGTCACAATTTATCTATTTAAACCAAGAGATGGTCAACATATTTATCGAAGTCAACTTCAACTTGTCGATAAAACAATACTTGTAGTGATCTAGTTTGGTCAGGAAGTTTTCTAAATCACCTCAAAATGAGGGTTGAAGTTCATGGTTTACTACAAAATGGTTATTTTGATTGCGTGAGTTACGATATTACATTTTATTGTTTTGCAACAAGTTAATATAAAACTATAAAATCTTATGATAATCCTAAGATTTTAAAATTATATTTCATTCCAAAAGAAAAACTAAATTATGAGAATCATGAAATATAAGGAGAGATGAACCATGCTTGGAGGAACGAAGCCGGTTGAAACCGTGGGATTTAGTTAAGCATCTCACTTAAGAATTTTGTCGAACAATTCATGAGCATCCACAATTTTACCATGTCGCCTTTGCTTGAAGTCCTCAAAGTGTTTTCCAAAAAACCCACTTTTTACATAACCATTAATAAAACCACACAAGTTTAAATGGTATGTTGGTAATATGATTATAGAGCCCTTCAAATTAGTTAACGTAGTCCTCGAATTCTTATGTGATCTTCAATAACCAAGAATATAAACCTAGAATGGCCAGTACATGTTTAATGGTGTTTGATGATAATGTTTGGAGTTCCCTTAAGATAGCCAACATGACTAAGAAATCCATACATACCCACATACAAGATTATTTTAGATGCAATGCAACAAGATTTGTTCACACCAATACTAGAAATCCCTCCATTAAAACTATAAGCTTTTGCCAAATACAAGCAAAGAAGAATCTTACATGGTCAAGAAAACTCCATGCGACCACATCTCTTGAAGCACTTGTTAGGAAGATCACATACCCAATAAGAAACCACCAAAATGATCTCGAGCTACGTTGAGGACACCCACAACTCAAGGAAAGAGATCAAACCAATAACGATTGAGTTACAAATGAGACTGAGCCAATAAAGAAACGCATAGAGATCTATAGCAAGCTCATGGAAACAGGGTGACAAAACAATGGTTCAAGCTCAGAAAGAAATCCCACACAACAAGATCGTTCAAGGCCCACAAACTCAACAACAAGGACAAGAGAATAGAACCCAACACCCAAAGTTAACAACACCATGAGATTGAACAATACAAAAGCTAAAAAAATAACCGGACATGGATCTCACTCAAAAATCACAAGATCTGAGCTTGCATGCTAAAATATCCACAACCATGACTCGAGCAAGCCTGCACATCCTAGAAGACAAAACCTGGCTCGAGCTTCATCCATGGTGGCTATAATAAAAAAATTCCTGATGGATTTCCATGCCATGTTCCAGTTCCCATTTGCGTACAAGTAGGGAGGAGGCTAGAAAGGTCATGGGATTTAGATTTACACCTGTAATTGCATTTGCTTGGAAATTTCTAATCCTTTTCAATAAACTCATTTCATGCCTATCTAGTAATCATTACAGTCCATGATGCCAAGTTTCAGGAATTTAGTCGAACATTTCAAATGCCAAATGCGTGCTTCCACAATTACATACATATATGCCATTACACTTGCAAAAAAACATCTGACAAATCCACCTTCGGTGTAGGATGGGTGGAAGCTGAAAAAGGGTGAATTGATCAGGTTAGAGACCAAAATTTGAAGCACCTCATGACCTCAATCTTCTTCTACTTACACCAAAACTAGTGGTAGGCAGAGGTCATTTCCTCACAGTACAAGGAATCTGCTACAACGATCCATTTCTGCTACATTTACAATGTTAACAAGGGTTTCCAACATGGATGTAGCCTTTGGATTCACATTAAAGTGTTTGAAATTATTAAGCAAGGAATGATGATAAGTCTGAATGGCCGACAACCTACCCACGTGCTCTGTCAGCCCATCTTCCAGCCATCTCCATCTCACCTAAATGCAATAATTTCTTCCACCACCCTCACACAAACCTAGACTCCACTCACCCACCATTCACACCTCCCACTTTTATTTTTTATTTTTAATGATTTTTTATTTAAGTGTTGTTTATTTTGTTGGGCACTACATTCATGAAGCACTCACTCAACCTCGATGGAAGGAAGTGATGGATGCAAAATATGACTCACTCATACAAAATCAGACATGGGAACTTTTCGATCTACCTACAGGAAAGAAACCCATAGGCTGCAAATGGGTTTTCAAAACAAAATATAAGGAAGACGGATCCATCAATAAACACTAAGCATGATTTGTAGCAAAAGGGTATGCTCAGAAAGAGGGCATCGACTATGAAGAAACCTTTGCACCCACTGCAAAGATCAAGACAATCAGATTTGTTTAAACACTAGCAATACAGAAAGGATGGAAACTTCAGTAGATGGATGTCAAGAGTACTTTCCTAAATGGTGATCTGAAAGAAGAAGTGTACATGACCCAACCTTAAGGATTTGTTGATGAAGAACATCCAAAAAAGGTATGTCATCTCATCAAATCACTGTATGGACTGAAGAAAGCTCGAAGGGCATGATATATCAAGATAGATGATCACCTTTTGCAGCATGGGTTCACTACAGCCCCTCAGATTCAAATTTGTTTATAAAGAAGGTAGGCAATGAACATGTCATTCTTATTGTGTATGTGGATGATCTTTTGATAACTAGTAGTTCAGAAGATCAAGTTTATATTGTGAAGAAAGATCTCAAAAGAACATTTGACATGACAAATTTGGGGCTACTACATTACTACCTTGGCTTGGAGATATGGTAAAAGAAGCATCACATTTTTGTCTCCCAGATGAAGTACTCTAAGACACTCCTAGAAAAGTACAAAATGTCCAACTGTAAACCTATATCCGCTCCCATGGAAAAAGTTTTGTAACTTTCACGATTCCAGAACTCACCTCAAGTAGATGCTACTCTTTACGTGTAATTTATTGGATGGCTCATCTACTTGACATATGCCAAACCAGATTTATGCTATGTTGTTAGCTATCTTTCCAAGTTCATGCAGGAGCCAAAGAAATGTCACTAGACTACACCAAAGCATGTTTTGAGGTATGTCCGAGGAACAGTTGATTATGGTGTGGATTATAAGAAGAATGATCGATTCTTCTTATAGAGATATATGGATTCGGACCACACTGGATTTTTTGATGACAGGAAGTCAACAACATGATACATTTTTCATCTTGGATCTGGACCTATCTCATGGATAAGCAAGAAGTAGAATGTTGTTTCTATTTCATCCACAGAGGTAGAATATCATGCCACACAGGAGCTGTGTGTGAATCGATATGGTTAACTCACATTTTGGATGAAATGGGGATTCCTTAAAAGTAGTCACTTATTCTCTATTGTGACAATCAGAGTGTGTTGAAGCTCATGCAGAATCTTGTTTTTCATGAATGAAAAAACATATTGATATTGATTGTCATTTCATTCGAGAGCACGTCTTGAACCATCACATTCAACTCCAGTAGTGTCCTATAAAAGCACAAGTAGCTGATATTCTCACCAAATCTCTTGGAAAAGTGAAATTTGAACTTTTCATGGGTTACATTTGCAAGAATAATGCAATAAGGGGGGAATTTTGGCATAGATTACATAGAAAATAAATATATATTATTACGAGTGTTTGTTTAAAATGTATCCCATTATTCTCTTTCTGTTTGTAACCTCTCCTTTGTTTTTGGGGAATATTGTTATTCCTCTTCCCTATATATTTGTATGTGCTTATGAATAATAATACAAGAGAGATATCTAATCTTTATTTCTTCTCCACTTCTCGTTCCTCTCAAATACACATTGACACACTCCAACACGTCTAGGGAAAATTTTAAGGGTCCCTTTGAAAAAAATCCTTAGAAAATATTTGGCAAATTTGTGATAATTACCTTTCATATGGATGGCGAATACCAAGACATCACGACATCACAATTAAATACTACTAAATGGTAGCTTTTGTAATGTCCCCTTTTCCTGCGCCAAAGGCCTAAGGGTCAAGCGAGTCCAAGTTGTGGTCATATCCAAGGGGCGGGGGATGTTGGGGGCTACTGAGAAGGGCCGCAGTGTAATGTCCCCTTTTTCTGTAATGTCCCCTTTTTCTACCCCAAAAGCCTGAGGGACAAATCGATTCCAAGCCATGGTCAGACCCAAGGGCTGTGGACGTTGAGAGCTAATGGGAAGGGGCCACGTGGTTCCAATGATCTAATTTTGCGTTGAGGGTCACTTTTGGACATGACGACTCAAAAAGGAGAAAAGTAACTTTAGTTACTCTATTTTATTTGGCCCCTCCATGGAATGAAATGTGCCTAGGGTTATGGGGCTCGTTTGCCAAGGTAATATATATAAGGAGTCGGGGGAGGAAGAAAAGGAACTTTTTGGACATACATTTTATTGACCCCTTCACGTGTAGCAGTTGTTGTCACGCATCTACAGCTTGTGGAGTCAAATCCCACAGGGACCCTAGCTTTGGTGGTGAGAGACTCGTCCCTAGCTAGCAGGGCATTCTTCGGTAGTGAGAGATCTACCCTAGTTTGTCATTCTGAATCTGTTTTCAAGGTTGTGTGGTAGAGACAATATCAGAGGTCATAGAGAAAGGTTCTTGTTGACAATTTTTGCACTTGTGCAAAAATGGGCAACTCAAAACTTCATCGTTACGTTGAAAAGTTTTAGGTGAAGTATACCTAAGCTAAAGGAAGTTTCATGTTATTAGTTATTGCTTGAATTAGTTTAATGATTAAGTGAAATCTGCAGTTATGTGTGTTGTCTCAAAACAGAATAGATCACATAGTCTACAATTTCATGTCATCTTCAGCAAAAGAACACAAAGCCCCGAAGGACAACTATGTTGTCTTGATGAAGACGACATATTACAAATTAGGTGAAGTGTTGAGTTTTGAAGCAGCAAAATAGAAATGCAGATTACAAAAAGTCAGAGTTCATTACTTGAATGTTACAAGTTCTCATCAATGTTCTTTCCTTCATAATTAAGGCATTCAATTATGTTACTGAGTTGTTTAGTTCATTATACAATCCATACAGAAAAGCTAGAATGCACAAGGAAATACACAACTCATTTTCAAAATTCAATGTTTTATTCACAAGGAGAGTCAAATGTTTCCCACACAAGCCATGGGATGTAACTGAAAAAGTAAAACTACTGAAAAGAAAGGTACACATGCATGAAAGAGAAAGAAAAGGAGTATGAGTGAACCCATCATTGCCTTGAGGTTTTGTTCTTTGATTGAAGCATCTTCATCTCCATGGTAGAAGCCATTGTACCTAAAAAGAAGAAAAGAATTAACTATCAGTTACTGAGCTCAGGGATCAATTCATATTCCTACACTATCCTACTTCATGCATATGAATCTTCTCCTAACAAGAGATGTATTCTACTTGAAGAGAAAACTACATGCATGCTTTATTCACTCAGAAAGAAGAAAGAGAAAAGAAAGAAGAAAACATGGACATAAGAGAGGCCAAAAAGCCTAATTATTTTCTAATTGTTTTCTTAAGTGTGTAGGTACAGGTTGCATCCAAAGAGGAAGATAGACAAGTCATAGGTGCATGAAATAAAAGGAAGAATGTAACTCAAAGTTCCAATAACTATTATGAAATGGAAGAAGTTACAGTGTAGAAGAGAGACTATCAATAGAAGCACATGTTTTAGTTTGTAATAGATGAAAAAATAGAACTTGAAAGCTGATGTTTGTCTAAAAGAGAAGGTCACAGTTGAAAGGAATGAAGACAAGATTCTGGAAAAATTTTGACAGGGCTTCACCATGTAAAATCAACACTTTAAATTTTCAGTTGCTATAGGCAAAGCTAGTTGCTACAGAGTGAAAGCTAATTGCTACAGAAAAGCTAATTGCTACTACGGAAAAACTAGTTGCTACGGGAAAATTTTACGGGCAGTTGCTACGAACATATATAATTTCAGAATTTCAAAGCTAGTTGCTACGAGAAAGGATAAATTTCAAATTAGAAGAAATAAGTTGTCCATCAGATTATTATACAATGCTGAGATACAAATGATTTGCAGTTACAGAAGTAGAAGTCATTCAGAATGAATACAGAGATGTTGCCATATCAAAGAAGTACAACTATCTATGCAAGGGATTGATCAAATACATACAACTACTACAGTGAAGCTCAAGTACAACATTGAAGTACAAAAGAAGATGGAACTACATTTTTACAAGACTTGAATTTTCCAACATGCAGGAGTTGTAAACAGAGTTCCAAAATAATATGTTATGCATAGGTTCAAAAAACAATATACATTATTTTCAAAAAAGTCAAGAATATTGTTACAGTCAAGCATTTAATAGATGTGATTTTTAGAAAACAATGGCATTTCAAACACTCATCTCATGGAGAATTTCAATGTTCAAGTGATGACAATGTTGAAATTTTAAAGCAAGTATTCTCAAAAGGTGCTACAAAATTTCAGAAAATCAAGTTGATCTTGAGACAATGAATTGTAACAAATGGATTCTCCGAATATACGAATTGAGCCAAAGATTTTAGAATGGACTTGAAGTAATGTATAGAACTTGTATTTACAGAAATTCATAACCATCTTCTACAATATTCTCAACAAATGGTGGGATAATAGTTGTCCTAGCACAAAGAACTCATACAGAGAAGAGGTTAAAGTACGAATATCCAGAAAGAAGAAAATACTCTATGTTCACCACAGTAAAATAAAGGAAGGTACAAAGTAAATCAGAGTTTCATAACAAAGAAACACATGATCACAGAGTCTTTTCAAAGTTCATTTCAGCAATGGCCGAGAATGACAGATACCCAGAACTCAGAAAATACAGATCTATAATTCATGATGCAGATTGGGCCAAGAACAAACTCACCATAGACAATCAAATGGTCGAACTTTTGAGCAATCGGATGATGAAGTGAGAGGTCATGAAGTGAGAGGTCTACAGCCCATGTGAGGTTTCAAACTCGAAGTCAATCAAGAGAAACAAATCACATAAACCCACAAATATTTCCAAAAGTTCAGTGATACATTTAAAGAAGAAAAGAAAAAAGTTTACGCATGCAAGAGAGATTACCTATAAACGACTATGGTGGCCAAGAAATGAAAACTCATCTTTCAACAATATATAGAGGCATGAATGGTACAGAGGATAAAAGGAATAGAGCCGAGCTTAAAGAAATAATAATGATGGCCCACACTTCAACCACTACATAGAAACTAGGAAATCGAAATGATAGAGAATCTTTTGCAGAGGAGTTCTAAAATACAACGAAATTCGAGCTCGAACCAAAACAAAATAATGGCGTCGGAAAGAAAATTTTCTAGGGCTTCACCCATATAGCCAAAAATTCAAATGAATGTGCTTTAGGGTCAAGTTCCCTTTACTTGCTTGAACCCAAGAAATGGGTTAACTCAAACTCAACCACAGTCAAGATCAACGATCGCAAAAGATAGGGTACAAGGATCAACATCCTCGGATCATCACAACAATCAATGCTAACCACAGTTAGGATGCCACCACCCACAATAAATGCCATCCAAAGCCCTAATCACAGTCATAAATCAACGGTATGTGATCAGACAGGGTACAAAGATCAACGACAAAGAACAAGGCACGAAAATTTCAAAATAAACCACCAGGGTTATAATTAACTTGACCAGAGTTGATGCCGCCACCCAAGTCACCGAGGGGTGAGTCACCATGGAAGGAAAAGCCCACGTATCCACCAAATTAATCATTGCAAATGACTTTCAAGTCTAACCCAAGTGCATATTTCAAATAATTTTAAAGGGGACCAAATCATATATCATGATCACCGAAAAGGTGAATATTATAATATTCCAACATGGTGGGGTGTTGCCCCTCATGATTAGAAAACATAGTATATGCTAAATCCACAAAAGTGGCCAAATCAAATGAAGACAAAAGTTCAACCACTGGTGGTCCCCACTTCAAAGAGCTAGGTTGATTTGCAGAGTGTCACTCATGTGACCATTTTTCAAAAGGAGATGTCAATATCAGAACATGTGCACATAGCAGGTGGTCCCCACAGGAGGAATTATTTTTGCAAATATTACAAGTATTGTAATTATTTTTCTCACATACAAGGAGTTGTATTTTTGCATTCCTTCACAACAGGACAAAATAGAGAAGAAGACAGAGTTGCATGTTCATGGAGAAAGAGGCTTTCTTAGCAAGCAACCTTATTTTTAGCAAAATTATTCACCCTCCTTTTCTTAAAAATATAACAGTCAACTTCAGTTTCACTGTAATGTAAGTAAGGCTAATAATGCCTATTTGTAATTGCATGCTCTATTTTTCCCTTTATCTATTATTAAATAAAGGATAAAATAAGATGCATGGGTGAGTACAAGCCTTGGTCTATTTTTAGGAAGAGGGTGAATTTTATTTTGCTATATATTGTGTGCCTTTACAAAGCACAAAGAGGACTAGAGGACTTTTGGATATAGGAGTACTGAAGCAAATTTTGTCAATTTTTCCTCTGAGTGTGAAGTATTTTCTACCTTTCCAAGTTATTTTGCAGTCTTGTGTATGTTTATATTAATCTTGTGAATGCAAATTCCCTGATCAATCACCTTACCCTACTGCAAATTCAGTCTTTTCTGCTTAATTTTAATGTGCATGTTAACTTATTAGTACTGTTGTGATTCTCCCTCAGTACAATCAAGTGTTTTTCCCTTAGATGTTCTGTAGAAAAACTATTGGTTCATGCATAAAGAATCCTTCCCAAATCAGTTGTGCATATACTCAGTCAAAGACCTCATACAAATTTGGTGTATCACCTTAGTTTTAATCATTTTTATAGTCATCTTTTACTCTCAAACTCCCAGAAATCAGTTCAGGATACACCAATAAGGAGCCAGCCTTGATACCGAGACTCACCTCAAAATAGGTATACCCACAGACCTGAGGTATTTCCATTGTATCTACGAAAGGGAGAGAGATCATTTGTGTAAGCTTAGAAAACCTGCAACCATCTCTCTACATGGTGCACTTTTGAGAGATAACAATTCTCATAGATATTTGGTGGCATTGGGAGAGGATAATCAGTGGGCTCCAGATCTGAATCCCGAAACAAATTAGATCCATGGTAGCCATCTGGGCAGAGCGGGACAGTTCGTTGGAGGCATCTCATGAAGGATTTCGCGGGTATTGGGGGCGTTTGGGGAAGACAAGTAGAGGGGCCCGATCAGATTCACGATAACCTTTTGGGTGGGCGTGGCAGCACGCTAAAGGTGCGTCCATCATTTTCCGACCCCTTCACCAAGTGTGGCGACCTGCAGCCTTTATTTGGGGTTTTTCCAGTCGGTCGTTTCAGATCCAAAGGTGGAAATGTTATTTCCTATATCTATTACTGTTATTTCCAAAGACCCTTATTTTTGCTCTTGTATTAGAGGGACATGAACCTCTGAAGTTTTACAGCCACCTAGGGCATTCTGTACTTTTTCTGGCAGTAGTTTAATCTCTGTAAAATTCCCAAAAATAATTTTATTATGTCCTTTATATTAATGTCAAGCTCTCTTTAAGTTTTCATGTGATTCGAGTGGATATCTTAGGAGATATTGATTCTATTTAGTTTATTGTCCTTACTATAAAAATCTGGTAAAATAAGTATTTTATGTGGCTGCAAGTTTTCAATATTTTCTGCATTTTTTTAGTGGTATCCCATTAGGAATATTTCAGTGGTATAAGAGTTGTTGTTCCTCCATCCTGTGTTGGTTAAATATGGCAATTTGGAAATATCTAAAAGGGGGTTTTATGAAGGAAATGTTCACCAACATGGTGAAACAACAGGAAGCCACTAACCTTTATTTGAGTTAGCTCACTCAAAATGTGAATCAAAGCAAACCTAAGGACAATAAGGGACATGGTGAGAATAGTGATAAAGGGCAGCCAATAGAGGTGATAGATGAGGATTCTTGTTGGAGGAAATACCAATCTTTGAGTAAGGGTTTCAGAGATAATATGGCATTTCCAGATTATTACATGATGAAGATTGGTAGCAAGCCCAAACAAGGTCATCATATGCCAATACCTGAATCACAAAAGAACTCATTTGTAGAAGAAGCTTCTAAACCAAAGGGTATGATTTCCATTGAGCAAAATAATTGCATTAGTGAAACTTTTCTTGTTAGAGAAATTATTCCAGCTCAGGAGAAGAAACTTGTTTATGCAAGCAAGGAGGATGTAATGGAAACTCTTAAAAGGTGTGAGGAAGGGAATAACAGAGCTAGAGCTGCTAGGTTGATAGTGACTCAAACAAGACAACACATACAAGAGTTCAAGGAAACGATGGGGGAAATTGATGTAAGGAAGTCTACACCCATGAAAGAAGACTCTATGGAGTAGCTGGCACATGAGGAGGAGCCTCACATGGACACTTGTGTAAAATTGCAGCCTGTTGTAATTTCCAAACCAACAACTGTTGAACAACTTTTAGATACTTTCAACAGGCACTTAGGCAACAATGTTGGGGGCAGCTCAACATATGTCTATCTTGAACACACGGAGGACATTGTTGGCCTTGAAAGGTATGAAGAGCACACTAAGGTGTCTTATTTATTGTTTCCTATTCCAATTTATTTCCATCATGAGATGCATGGTATGGTAGATGATGAAGTCTTCATCATGGAGTTTGTTGGACCGATGCTCCAACTATGTGTATATGAGCATCTTGTGGATGATATATGGTGGCAAGTTTTAGCTCACTTAACTAATACAAGGGCTAATGGGCATTATAAGCTATGGGATCCTGGCAATATTTGGCCATTATCCAAAACTTTTGATTCTATTTTTGAAAATTTTGTGACTGATTTCATAAGAAAAAGAATGAATTTGAATGTGTCTTTTGGGATTACAAGTGTTGGAAAGCATGATTGCTTCATTGGAGACTCGGGCACAAGAAGGGAGAGCACCTCTCAAGGTACTAGAGTTGGTTGTATGATTGCTAAGAAGGGTAAGAGAATATTCTTTAATTATCTTCAGCCTGCTGGACTATGTATAACAGTAGTCATAATGAGAGGAGAAAATAGCAATATGGGACAACATGGTCAAAGAGGCAGAAATGGACATTCATGGAAGCGGCCTCTCCATTCTTCTGCCAGGCCTTTAGGGCTTCACGAACCTTCTTTCTTGAAGGATCCAAAAGTTTCACAGGTACAATAGCTTGTAGATATTTTGGGTGAGGAGTCTTTTTGGAGAGGAACCAGATCTGGGGTGAGGGATTTCGTAACAACATGCCATTCCAAGAATATTGCAAAATGAAGATTGGTAGTCGACCCAAGAGAGATCATCAGAAATAGGTACCAGAGTTATAGAGGAGATTGGGATAGATCTCCATTCCACACTTCGATGGTTCTAAGAAGTGTATTGCACCATCTTGGGTCCAAAAGTTGAAGACATACTCCGACTTGAATCCTATGCACGAGGAAGATGCAATTAAGTTTGCAAGCTCGCATCTTGAGGGAGATGCTCATGATTGGTGGCATCATGGGCTGATTACACAGGGACACATACACATTACGACTCATGCAGAGTTTGCGCAGAGGCTGGTGAGTAGAGTTGATAGGAGGGACCCTGACAGGTATTTCAGGGAGTGGAATCATTTGAGACAAACCGGTCCCTTGGATCAATATATCATAAATTTTTAGAGATTACCAATCATGGTACCTGATGTCATGGAAATGAGGTTGATCTCACTATTCATAGCAGGTTTGACAGGTGCTTTCACTGGGTTTGTGAAGGAATTTGAACCTTCTTCTTTTCTCGCAGCTATTAGGAGAGCTCAGGACTTGGAGTTATCCACTCCAAAGTTGAGGGTTCCACCTCACGTGAACCTCCATATGCAATGAACTTTAAGAGGAACCTCCATCTAGAACATACGAACTTCAGTAGAGGATAGAGATGAGTTGAGGTGAAAGAAACTATATTTTGATTACCACACACCTTGGATTCCAGGACATGATTACAGAGGTAGAGGGAAGGCCCAATTCATTGAGGTATTAGAAGAGAGAAAGGGTGATAGAGGTGAGGAGTTAGAGACTCATGAGATGGATGATGGAGATGGGGTTGCGTTGGATAGTGCTAATGCGGGGTAGGAGGAGGAGGCTTTTCCTTGGGAAATTATAGCCACATTGTCTAGTACTCTAATGTACAAGGCATTTAGGATTAGAGGAGTTATGCGGGTCAGTAAGCTAGGGTACTCATTAAGAGTGGGGCAACCCACAACTATATTGATGCCTCATTGGTTGAGAGGCGAGGATTACAAATAGAGGATTTTGAGGGCCTTAACGGGGTTATAGCCAATGGAGAGTCTATGAGGGGCACACGGCGGGTTCCCCAAGTGAGCATCATGATGGGTAACTATATAGTTACCGATGATATCCACATCATTGGTATGGGAGAGACCAACATAGTGTTGAGAGTGTAGTGGCTTCACTCCCTTGGTGAGTTTCGACTAACTTTCAGACGATGGAGCTGAAGTTTAAATCCGAGGGCAGGAATGTGATTTTGAGGGGATTACCTATAGGAGCACCTAGGGTGGTTACAACTAAGGGGATGGAGAGGACATTTCGGCTTGGTGAGGAGTTTAATTATTGCGGATCGATGTGGAGAATGATGGATGTGGGTGTGACCAAGCAATGTTACACATGAGACAGTTACAGAGATTGGGACTACATGTTCAGATCATCTGAGTTTATCATTATGTTGGTCATCTGAAGTTTTGGTAGACTGGAGATCTCATTTTCTTGTTGAGTACTCCAAGAATTAACACTCTTGTGAGGTTCTGGATGGTCACATACAGGATGACAACTACAGATTGCAGGATGAAATGATCTTCTCTCGAGGAAGAAGGAACCTTGTGTCAGATTCATGGGGTAGGATGGAGATATTGCAACATGTGCATTGTTCTTTTGTGATTGGGCGCTTGAGCTTCATTGAGACCTACAGGCTCATGTCTGAGAGGTTCATATGGCAGAGGTTAAGGGAGGATCTCCTCAAATTTATACAGGCATATATGGTTTATCACTATGACCAGTCTGAGCTTACGGGACCATGTTTTTTTGAATCAACATGGGACAACACTCCTATGCTTTTTGCTACTTCTATGCCTGGTGAGCACCTCACCCACGTGTTAATCAATGGAGAGATGAAAGTGACCCATGGTTATTCAATAGGTTCACATTCGGCGTAGGAGGTGGACTATATGGAGTGATATCACCGATTGGCTATCTGTTGCTGGGGTCTTGGGACTTTTCCTCCACGGGACACATTAGATATAATATGAGGAGCCTAAATCTCACATGAGTGCAGTCGTAGGTAGGAGAGTTAGCACCATTTATGCATAAATAGGTTGTTTCACAGGCTGATACGGGGATTCTACAGGATTTAGAGTGGACTTTCATACCCAGGAGTTGGTTGGAGAGGTCGTGAGTGTTCCCGTGATGACAACCTTGCATTGGCAGGGATTTGACCGATTGGAATGTTGGTGTGGGCACCAGTGGAGAGATGGTTTGGGTATCATTCTATTTCATGGTTTCATGGTTACCTCGGATTACATGGATCCTTGGTGGATGAGGGTGAGGTGGAGAAACTTACGGCACGGTATTCAGCTACTACAGCAGGATAGGGTAATGCTTGGGGTCAAGCATTTCTCGGGAAGGGAGGACTGTAATGTCCCCTTTTCCTACGCCAAAGGCCTAAGGGTCAAGTGAGTCCAAGCCATGGTCATATCCAAGGGGTGGGGGACCTGGGGCTACTTAAGAAGGGGCCATAGGTGTAATGTCCCCTTTTTCTACCCCAAAATCCTGAGGGACAAATCGATTCCAAGTCATGGTCAGATCCAAGGGCTGTGGATGCTGAGAGCTAATGGGAAGGGTCCACGTGGTTCCAATGATCTAATTTTGTGTTAAGGGTCACTTTTGGACATGGTGGCTCAAAAGGAAAAAGTAACTTTAGTTACTCTATTTTTTTTGCCCCTCCATGGAATGAAATGCGCTAAGGGTTATGGGGCTCATTTGCCAAGGTAATATATATAAGCAGGGGGAGGAAGAAAAGGAACTTTTTGGACTTACATTTTATTGACCCCTTCATGTGTAGCAAGCTGATGTCATGCATCTATAGCTTATGGATTCAAATCCCACAGGGACCCTAGCTTTGGTGGTGAGAGACCCGTCCCTAGCTAGCAGGGCATTCTTCGGTAGTGAGAGATCTACCCTAGTCTATCATTCCAGATCCATTTTCAAGGTTGTGTGGTAGAGACAATATCAGAGGTCACAGAGAAAGGTTCTTGCATATATTTGGTGGCATTGGGAGAGGATAATTAGTGGGCTCCAGATCCGAATCCCGGCAGCAGATCAGATCCACACAGCCATCCATGTGGGCAGAGCGGGATAGTTCGTTGGAGGCATCTCATGAAGGATTTCACGGGTATTGGGGGCATTGGGGAAGACAAACAGAGGGCCCGATCAAATTCATGGTAGCCTTTTGGGCTGGGCGTGGCAGCACGCTGAAGGCGCGTCCATCATTTTCCGACCCCTTCACCAAGCGTGGCGACCTGCTACCTTTATTTGAGGTTTTTCCAGTCGGTTGTTTTAGATCCGAAGGTGGAAACGTTATTTCATGTATCTATTACTGTTATTTCCAAAGACCCTTATTTTTGCTCTTGTATTAGAGGGACACGAACCTCTGAAGTTTTACAACCGCCTAAGGCATTTTGTACTTTTAGCAGTAGTTTAATCTCTATAAAATTCCCAAAAATAGTTTTATCATGTCCTTTATAATAATGTCAAGCTCTCTTTAAGTTTTCATGTGATTCGAGTGGATATCTTGGGAGATATTGATTCTATTTAGTTTGTTGTCCTTACTATAAAAATCTGGTAAAATCAGTATTTTATGTGGCTACAAGTTTTCAATATTTTCTCCATTATTTTTAGTGGCATCCCATTAGGGATATTTCAGCTTTTTTATATGCTACCAGTCGGGTAGTATATTTTATGCTACCGAACGACAACATATAGGTATACGATCGACGATAGCACAAATATGCTACTAGTCGAAACATTTTTTTATGCTACTCGAAAATGAAAATAGCAAACAAGATCTTGTCTACTAGATGACAACATACTTATATGTTGTTGCTCGACAGCATAAAAATATGTTACGACTATATCCATGCGAATATTATGAATTTCTATTTTTTGGGAATGGCGGTATAACCACTAAAATTAACTTGTACCTAGAAATTATTGGTAAACTGGTCCAAGGACCAACGCTAAAAATTCTCCAATTTCAAATTAAAAATAGGAATATTTGCGAATAAATGAATATTCGCCACTAAAATTTTCCCAAGCCATAGCAAGAAACTTATCATCCTTATCAATTACAAGAAGCCACAGGATCACATAATTATGTATATTGTCAGCTAAAGTTGTGCATGACGACTCATACAGCAAGAAGATAACCCCATGTAACCATCTATGATGGCCAATACCCACCCATATGTAATGCCAAGAGTCATCTCTGGGATTTTATAATGGAAAGCAAAATGCTGACCCAGGACCGTCAAGAAACTAGGGTAAAATTCTCTTGTATTATATGAATTTGGTGGGCTCTTGTATCATAAGGGAAATTGTTAAATGTGTCTTCTTTTAATTATATGTTGTGGGATTATAAAACTTAATAAAGCAGATTTTGTTATGATATCTTCAAATAACTTAAATTGAAAGAACATGAATTTTATTACTTAAAATTTGCACGTCAAATCTCATCCCTGGCACCCTTAAACAAAAAAGAGATGTTAGATGACAATCTACATATAACTTCCTATACATATGAGATTTATTACTTTCTCCCTTGAACATCTTGAGTTTCACAATTGATTATCATTATCCATAGAAATCGTTATTATGTTTGCATGAACCTCCCACTTCACATGAATTGTCACGAGTCACCCATTAAATTTTCACAAAAAGCAATAACTTGCCAACAAAGTCACACAAAACCACCACAAAATCCATGCACAACAAAAATCCCCTATAACAGAACAACAACATCCATAGATTTTCCTTATTACAAATATCCAACAACCCCAAACCCGATATTCTCAATCTATGCATGGTAAGAGTTATGTTAAAAGAATATATCAAATAATCATCATAACTCCCAAGCTCTGGAACAACAAATTTTCATCCATTTTGCATGGTTATAGGAGCTAAAAGTGTAGAGGTGATGGCCTCTGTTGCACCCAAAATGCTTTGGATGACCCTTGCTAAGGACGTCACACATTTTCTTCCCAAGGCCTTGCTTAACATCTACTCTAGTGCTTCCATTATCAAAGAAAGTGGTGGAGTAGGATCCATTAAGAATTTCAATGTCACAGATGGTATCCACTTCAAAACAGACTTTTTCTAGTTGATTTACATCTTTTTTGTTCCATAAATTTTGGAAGAGGTTGCGGGTGGACCTCATTTGTTTTTAAGGCCATGTTGGGAGATGTATATGGAGGAACCAAGGTATGTTATGCGTTCTTTAAGCATGTTATCTTTGGTTTTAAGAATACATTTCCTATATTTGTTTTGATATGAAATTAAAGTAACACTCTTTTAGCTTTGTGTTCTTCCTTCAATATTGATATGCACACTATACTGCCTCTATGGCCTCGTCCCTCGTATGTCTTTAAGTACAATCTGGAACTACATTTTGTATCGTTTCTTGTAATTGACGTGAAAGACATCCAACATCTACAAGACCCATTTTAGTTGCTCGTTAGATGTTAACCTTCGATCTCAAAAAGTACTTTGTTATTATCTTTGTTACCCTTATAATATCTTCCCATTAGAGAAGGTGTCCATTGTTTAATGAAAAGTAGCCAACAATTCTTATCTCTATTGTTTGACCAGATGAAAACAACCAACATTTATTTCAAATGAATGGGCTTCAACAATTTCCTACCTTCTATTAGGTGACTTAAATTCAATAATCTTGTCAAACTATACAAAAACCACATCTACATGTTAGATCTTACAATGAAGCTTTTGGAAAAAATTACAGCATCAAAATGGGTGTCATCCTTAACACTTGAATGCCCTAATGACTACCTCATTCCAAATAAAAGTACTATTCAACAATGGAGGTTTTACCATGCTATCATAATCTTTTGATGAATCTTCTACAATTTATCCCTTCCACCCAAAGAACCCAAAGAAAGTTCTTGGGTGTTGAGGGTACTTGTAGTCTCCTTGACCTTGGGAAAATACACATTAATTTCTTCTAAGAAACAATGTGACCATTATTTTTAAAAATATTTGTACCACCACTCTTGAACATCTACCCTTTTGCAAAAAATCCTTTAGACAAGCTCAAACTAATTTTTGACAAGTTTTATTCAGTTTTTTTCATCAATACTAGATTTATAGAATGCATTTTCACTACATGTTACAATCAGTGACCATAAAATCCATGTCTCTTAATTACTTATACATTCAGGTAATGGCCCTTCATTACCTATTACGTTTTTAGGTGTAGATTTCATTCTTACATTATTGAAGAAAAAAACTGTCAGGTAAATAAGAACATGTACACAATTTTCGTAAATACAATGGTCACACAAAAATGACACTCAAAATATTACAAGGATACAAAATATTGTGATCAGCAAAAAATTGATAGAAATGGAGGCTAAGGCCAATCGAAAATGAAAATACAAACAAAATCCTTAGAGATATTAAAAAAATCAAATATTCCCAAGCAAAATAATATCACAACCAAAAACCGTAGAGCTTAATACATATGATATTTGTAACCTTTCATCAAGACCATACCTTAAGAGAACATAGGATGGAAAAGGCCTCTCATCCTAGTCAAGTTAATACTATATGTATGTGTCTTATGTGGTTTCTATATGTAATATGGTAACTATTTGTTCGCATTAGTTCAAGGTTGATAGCACCCTAACGCCATGCCCTATGGAGAGATTTGGGCATAGCCTCGTATACTCAAACGTATTGGTATGGGTCTCGTGATTTTGAAGACATAATTTCTTTGTTTTGTGGATGTGGTGGGGTGGGCCCTTATTTATTACTATCTTATTGTGGGGGGCGGGCCGTATTTATTACTATCTTGTTATTAAGAAACTAAGTAGATGTTAATTATGTTTAAACAAAATATGATAATAAAAGCATGTACCATCTCAAGATTCTACGTATAAATTGCTCGAATTGCGAGGAGTAAAAGCATAGGACCATTACAGTCTTGGAGAAGAGAGTTCCAGGGAAGAAGACACATCTCCTTTGGAAACAGAGCCGTTGGAATATTATACCATATAACCTGTACTCTCAACATGTTTTACATCATTTCTTTCTCCTCCTCTCGGTTTTTTGTGCTCTTTCGTTGTTTCTATGTTTTGGGTTTTGTTGTTGATTTTGTTTCAAGGTTTTAGAGTCTGTCGCATGCGTGTTGTGTCTGTGTTTGAGTTGAATCTATTTTTTCTTGTTATATGTTATGTTTTGAGGACTCTCTTTATTTTTCTGTATTTTGGATGTTGCTGAGCAGAGCCTCAACCATTGATTGGACCATACAAATTTGTAGATTTTTGAAGATGATAATTCATTGGTTTTCAAAGACGATAAACAGATTTGCAAATTCTTACAACAAGAAGATGAATTTTCTCCAATAAATTAGGAAAACTTGCAGCACTTCTATGGTGACCAAATTGTTCAGTTAAAAAAACAAGTTGCCTCAAGGATTGGTCACTCTACAAGACATTTTTGGTTCTAATGATCAGTTAAGAAAGGATAAAGGCAAGATTTCAACTCACGCAGATAACTATGAAGAAATCTTGGTGGATGAAGAAAAAAGCTACTTATTGGAAAGGCATGTTCTTTAGTTGAACACCAATCATTTATCAAATTATGTACAAAATTCAGAGATGTTTTTTCCTAGAAGTACTAAGATCTAAGAGGGTTTGATCCAATTTTAGCTCAGCATACAATAGAGTTACAACCAATATCCAAGCTATTTAGGCAAAAGCAAAGGCCTGTAAATCCAAAAATTGAGCCATTGATGAGAAAAGAGTTATCTAAGTTAATCGAATCAGGTATTATTTTTCCAATTAAGCATTCAAGTTGGGTAGTTAATCTTGTTCCTGTTCGGAAAAAGAATGGAGAAATTAGGCTATGTGTGGATTTCAGAGACCTTAATAAAGCTTCATTAAAATACCATTATCCTCTACCAAATATGGATCAGATTTTGAGAACAATTTTTGGTTCGGACATATTATCTCTTTTAGATGGCTACAATGGATATAATGAGATCCTTGTGCATGAGGAAGACAGATACAAAACAACCTTTACCACTAAATGGGGCACTTATGCTTATAAAAGAATGCCTTTCGGTCTTTCAAATGTCGATATAATGTTTCAACGTGTAATGGACGTGGCTTTTCACAATTTATTAAATAAATGCACATTGGTTTACTTAGATGATGTCACCATTTTTTCAAAGAATTCTAATGAACATATAATGCATTTAAGGAAGACTTTTCATCTTTGCAGATAGTTCAGAATATCCTTAAAACCCAAAAAGTCCATTTTTTGTACATCAAGGTAAATTATTGGGTCATATTGTCTCTAAACAAGGTTTAGCTATTGATCCTTTCAGAATCGAATCTATTTCACAGTTATCCTTACCTCATCATAAAAATCACTGCAGAGTTTCCTTGGAAAGATCAAATTTATTAGAAGATTTGTTCCAGACTTTGCAACACTTGTCAAGCCTTTAATAGTTATGTTAAAAAGGGATAAAACTTTCTCTTGGACCAACGAAGGGAAAAAAGGATTTGAGGCCATAAATTCAGCCATTTCACAAGCTCCTACTCTTGCAAATCCAAATTTTGATAAATATTTTACAATGTATGCACTTGCAGGAGCTGAGACTATTTCAGCTATTTTAACTCATGTTAATGATGAAAACACTGAGCAACCAATTGCTTTCTTTGGAAAAAGTTTGCATGACTACGAGACAAGGTACACCTTTCTTGAAAAATAGGTACTTTCAGTAGTTAGAGGATTGAAAAATTTTAAGTACATGCTTTCCAATAACAAGATACATGTTTTAGTTTTCATCTAAGTGTGAAAGTGTTTTTTTGAACAAAGAGCTAAATGAGAAGAGAGCAAGTTGGATTACAAAAGTTATGGAATATGATGTTGATATCTGTGTCATGAAAAATAGTTCAAGGAAAAGGTTTGTGTGAGCATCTAATTGTTGATGTAGAAAAATAGTAGGCTCAGAATCAGAAGATCTAGAACAACGTGTTGAAGTTACGAATCAGTAGTCGATAGATTGGTGCAACCAGAAAATCAGTAACCTGAGCTTATTCAAGAAGTTCAAGAGTCAAGATGGATGACTGATTCATTTAGCTATCTACAACAAGGCACTTATATGAAAGGTATGGACAAGAACAAATGAATGTATTTCAAGTTACAAGTTGTACCTTATGTTTTCATTGATGGTGTGTTATTCAAAAGTGATATAAACAAAATTTTGTTGCAATGTGTTGATTATGATAGAATTCAGCAATTGTTATCCAAATTTCATGAAGGACCTATAGGAGGTCACTTTTTCAAAGCACATACTACAACCTTAAAAATTATGAAAGGTGGTTATTATTGGCCCAGCATATTAAAGGACTACTTTGAATGGATCAGAAAGTGTAGGAAATGTGCTTTCTTTGTTGGAAAAGAATGTTTAGCTTCGCTACCCCTATAGCCTATTTCAGTGGATCAGTCATTCATGTAGTGGGGTATTGACTTCATTGGCATGATAAATCCACCTTTGTCACAAGGAAAAATTGTTATCTCTCGAAAGTGCACCCTGTAGAGAGATGACTGCAGGTATTCTAAGCTTGCTCTGGATCTCTCTCTTTTGTAGATACAATGGATCTTGATTGCTACAAACTACTTTACATGATGGACTGAAGCGATAACCTTAAAGGAGGATAATAAAACTTAAATACTATCCTTTTATGTAGGTATAGTTTGTAGATTTGGCATTCCAACAACTATCATTTTAGATAATGCCTTAGCATTTCTTGGTGTAAAGGTAACTATTGGGCTATTAAGCACATAATTTATTTAAGTACGTCATCTAATTATTACCCAAAAGGTAATGGGTTGGCTAAAATTACTAATAAGAATCTTTTAAGGATCATCAGAAGAACACTCAAAGATAACCAAAGAGTTTGGCATCTAATGTTGAATTCAGCACTTTGGGCTGATAAAGTGACCCCTAAAAGATCAATTGGCAATTCACCATACAAGCTTGTTTATGAAAGAGAGGCAAGAATGCCCATCTCAGTTGATTTTCCTGCATTAGATTTGCTACATCAGATGAAATTACTTGAGAATGAACCATTGCATGTTCGTTATGTAGAGTTAATGGAGTTGCAGGGGCTAAGAGATCAAGCTCACCTAAACATGAAAAAGAATAAAAAATAGATGAAGAAAACTTTTGCTAAGAAGGCTATCTTCATAATATTCAATGAAGGAGATATTTTGCTAAAATGGGATGTTGATCGTGCAAAGCTAGGAAACAACACAAAGTTAGATACAATCTGGAGTGGTCCTTACATGATTTCAACTTGCAAAGAACACAATGCATTTCAGCTTTCAAGGCTGAGTTGACACGAACTTCCCATTCCTGTGAATGGTATGTTTCTTAAACATTGTTATTGAAACTCCTACAGTGTTTGTTTAGAGTAGGATTTCCCTTTAATAAGTGCTTTCTTGCACATTGCAATGTTTTTCAATTCAATAAGTGCATTCACACACATGATCTGGTTTCCATATCCTTTCACAGTTTGAGTTTGCTTTTCATAAAGGCATTTTTGGTTATATGCTTTAACTCCATGCCAAATGGACAAGAGCAAGGCATTGGTCTATAAGCTAGCAGGCAACTTTCCTCGCAAGATTGCTAGAAATGTTGACAATTTTTGCACTCGTGAAAAAATGGGAAACTCAAAACTTTGTTACGATGGATGGCATTGGTGAAGTAAACCTACCTAGGGGAATACATAACAATTCATGATTACGTGTGATTTGCAGTTATTTGTGTTGTTACAAAGCATAAAAAATCACATAGTCTACAATTCCATGTTTATCTTCAGCAAGAGAACATAAAATCCCTAAGGACAGATGTATTAGCTTGATGAAGACCAACATTACAGAATAGGTGGAGTGTTAATTTTGGAAAAGCACATGGAGTTGCAAATTACAGTAATTGGGAGTTCATTATTAAATTTGCTAGATATTTTAAAGTTATTTCCTTCATGATTAAGTACATCCAATTATGTTATTGAGTTGTTTAGTTTGTTATACAATCCATACATCAAACTGAAAATGTAGAAATAAGTACACAACTCAGTTCCAAAATTTAATGTTTTATTCATAAGGAATTACAATGTTTCCCACACAAGTCATGGGATGTAACTCAAAAGTAATTCATAACTACTGAAGTAGAAGGTACATGTGCATGAAAAAAAAGTAAAGGAGTATGAAAAACCCATCATTTCCTTGAGTTTATTTTGTCTTTATTGCTCCACTTCCAGCTCCATCTTTACTCCATCTTCATCCTCGCTATCTACATTGGCATTGTACCTAAGAAACAAAAAAAAAAAAAACCACAGTCATGAGCTCAAGGTTTAGATCCATATTCTTGTACTATCTAACTTCGTGCAAATGGATCTCCTAACATAATGAGGTATGAGTTACATGAATAAGATACATCAGAGACAGATACAAAATTGACAAGAGAATTATTCTACATCAACGTATATGATTCCCGAATCATTTCAGAAAAGAAAGATAAAAGAAGAAAACTATGGAACATGAGAGAGGCCAAAAGCCTAATGTTTTCTAACTAGTTTATCTAAATGTGCAAGTATAGGTAAGAAGAAGGAAATAAACACTAACTATTGTGTTTACATATCAAAAGTATTACATTCTATAATTTGAACCCAAAAAGTACATTTATTTCAGTTTAGACTAAAGGTTGAATATAAAAATATACATGTACTAATCCATAAAAGAAATGCAAGTTTAGTGCTACATATTCTAACAAATGGAATGCATACACAAAGTGCAGAGTCAAGGATACAAATCCAATATATCATCAAAATATGATACGAAACAAAGCACAAAACCATCAAAAATAGTTTTCCGATGAAATAAAGTACACTTATGCAGTGTAGAAAAGAAGATTGCAGTCTCACACTATCCCCAGAGTTACTATCTACCAGGGAAAAAAATCGTTATTTCAGCTAATGATTGACACATAAGGAGTATTCTTTAGGGAAATAGTAATGAGGATGTACTAAGAACAATGCATAAGGGGTGAGTTCAATTGATTCAAAGAAGAAGCTCAAGAGTCCTTATAAATGGTGGAAAGTTGATTCTACAAATAACTATTGATCACATTGATCCTGAATATGAAAGTACATCAAGGCATAAAAGAAATCATAATGCATTTGAAATGAGTATTTTTCTAGGACATATATCATGAAACAGGTAAAAGCAAGAACATCTATACAGTTGTAGTAAATGATCCTTATGACTTTCAAGTATGCATTTTCTAAGATTCATCATAGAAGCACTAACTGAATCTCATAAGATCAAAAGGATAGCTATGATTTTATGTTCACCATTCCAGATATGAGGAAATCTGGAAGTCACTTTTCTAAGTAAGCTCAAATACAAGCTTGCAACAATCTAGGTACCCTCCGAGTTTTGAATAAATGAAATACAACTCAAATGAAGATTCATGGACTAAGTGGTTAACAAATCATTCACATGATTACCAAGTTAAAAATCATTCATGAAAATAAAAATGTCATGAAGCTATCAAAAGAAGGAACCATATGACATTCATATTGGAAAGAGAACTCATACTTTATCAAGAAACACTACATTCTAGAATATTTCTCTTGTAAAACATATTCCAACTTGTAATAGAATTCAGAGCTACACTTACTATTTTCAAGGTCAATTTGCAGATACTTCAAACAAAATGCCACAATTCAAGAGTTCATTCAAATTTACAAAGAAAGGGTTATAGATAGCCCATCATATTACCAACACAATTTTCCATATCAAGACAACCAACAAGGTTCAGTAATAATAGAATTAATCAAGTCACAACAATACTTCACAATGAAAGGTGTGTTCAAAGTCATGCAATTTTTGTTACAGAGTCGAATGATTTTTTTGAGAAAAAATGGGGCCCTAACATCTCAACATAATTACAGAATCAGATTTATTGATCATATTCTATTATACACAGCTATACGGGTTTCAATCATGTACAGTAAGATTTACAGGAGTTTGAAACAAGTGCAATTAATTACAGCACAATCTAGAGGACCTTTGATACAGCTAGAAGAATATTAATTCTTAAAAAGATAGAGTAAATTTTGAATCATAAAGTATGAATGGAAGTATTAAAGTAACTCATCCCATGGAAATATGAAAAAGGATATCAAGGTGAGAAAACAAACAAAAGAGATAATGAATTGAGCTTAACAAGCTTAAACATTGTAGGCTAACATACAATGCACTTATAGAAGAAACACAACTTGAGCTTAGATCTAGAAATTCAATTAATTTTAGTGATCTCAATCAACAAAAGTGAAAATAAGAAATTATGAAGTAACCGATACAAGCTTCAAACCAGTTACAAGGGCACGAATGCAATAGAAACATATGAAGAAACCCAGTTCGAGCTTAGTGAAATATCTATCAAGTTACAAATATTCATCTGAAAATGTTGCTATAACATATTATGCACTCAATAGATGTGAAGAACCTTCAACGAAACTGAGAATTTACTCATTTTAGAGAAAATATTTAAATGCAAACTGAGATCAATGTACGACTTAACTCTACTTCAGAATGGAGCATTTTAAGACAAGCAATCAAGAGCTTAACTAATAGAGTGTGAAGACTGTGTGAATCAAAAACCTACACTCAGTGACAGAACTTCAAAAAGACAAACAATCCTTTCCCAACTATAATTTCATCTCTTGTTATAGATACGAGTTATAAATGCAAAAAACAATGCAAAATGATGAATACCCATTTGAAGTAGATCAAAATGACAGTTCATTCATGGAGGCATTACAAAGTTGGATTCCAAACAAATACCACAACCGTTTAACATTGCTTAAAATTTAGCAAAGAAACTTGAAGAAAGAAACAAAGCTCACCTCAATGCCAACAAACGGCCAAGAGTTTAAGACTCAAAACAGATCTCGAAGGGATCGACAATGGCGACTCTTCATGTTCTTGGCATCATAACCCTAAACACAGAGTAAAATGTCTAGATAATGATCAACAAATAGTTTCTCAGAGCCTCGGTAGGTTTCAAAATGAAAGAAATCGAGCTCAGAAGACCGATTTGCAGAGGAAAAATGGTGATCTCAAACTCATAACTATCGGCGGAGAAAATCCCACAAAAAGCTTTAAAAGAATTCCCCATATCTAACCTGAGCTCAAAATGAAGACTAATGGCAGCCAATACAACCATATTTCAAGAAATATTTTGTAGAGGCTCGTGATGGTAAAGGAGCCAAGCTCATAAAAACAACAGAAACTCGCAGAGCTCAAAACAATAATACCCGCAACCACCTCCATCAAAATGTGATTAGAGCTCGAGTAATAAAAACGGAAGATAAATTTTTCACATTCAGCTTAAGAAGACTGACTTACGAGGAAAGACAAGCTCGAGCATGCAACAATGGTGGCCTAAGAAAAATTTTCTAGGGCTTTTTCCTCCAAAATAGGCATGTATACAAATGATTAAAATTTTATGTTACAAATAAACTTCACCAACTATCCCATAGTGACCTAAATCAATCAGTGAGTTAAAAATCAACAGTTTGAGATCAACGAGGGTCAGAGATCAAATGACCAAGAATCAAACATAGAACCACAGAAAAGATGTAATCAATGCAACTAATCTCTTACAAAGATCAACGGTTCAATATGATCATGGTACAAGAATCAACGGTGCCAAATTAGCTTGCATTAAAACCTCGCAACCACCTACATCTACCCATATCACGATACAAGGATCAATGGTAATGGATCGAGCATACAAGGATCAATAGTCACCATTGGTTTGTAGATGCCAATAAAATAGATGTAGAGTGCCAGCAAGGCAAAGGAATGGGTTGAGTCATCGTGCAGAGATGGGACCAACCCATATTAACCAAACAAAAAATCATTTCCATTGACCGATAAAGGTCTAAACCCTATACTCTGACAAAAGAATCAATCAAATGATTATTAATCAAAATCTGAAATGCCCTATGTCATATAAATCAAAAGGGGCCCAAAGTAAATTATGTATGAGATATGTAATTCAAGGTGGTTCAACATAGTATTTTTCAATGATTATGCAAAGGGGTCCCGTGACCTATCTTTTCACAGAGATATTAGTTTTCGAATAAAGTGACATAGGTAAAACAAGACTTTAGCTTATATCAAAATAATCAAAAGATAGGTCACATATGCCAGGTTCAAAGGAAACCCCTATGAGGTTAAGGTGTGCACACATCACCGGTGGTCCCCACAGTGGGAGGGTTTGAAAATGATCAAATTACATTTTCTCAGGAGTGAAATTCTTCATGCAACCACAAGAAAACAACTTAGATGTCAACATCAGAATTTGCAAGTGGACCTCATAGTATATGGAATGCATGGATAAGTTCTTGCAAAGAGTTTTGGAAGTAAATGAATTAGTTTTTCTCACACAGAGAGATAATTCTTGCATGTACATCCAAAAAGAAGAATTAAAGAATGCTAAGAATATCATTCCAAGAATAAAACACTAAGGAAAATGTCACATTAGACAAGTTGAAGACAAGTTGCATGTATTGGAGAAGACTTTCTCATCAAGTAAAGCTTATTATTAGCCAAGTTATTCATCCCACCTCATTTTAAAAATAGATCAGTCAACTGTAGTTTGATTGAGTTATTTTTGTACTCAGGCCTTAGTAGCCTCATTGTAACTAGCATGCTATTTTTATCCCTTTATTATTTACAATTAAAGAGTAAAAATAGAATGCATGGGTGAGTACAAATCTTAGCCTATTTTTAGGGTAGATAGGATGAAGAAACTTGTTATATATTGTGTGTAATTGCAAGGCACAAGAGAGTACTTTTTGGACATAGGAGTGCTGAATCAGATTTTGACAGTTTTTCCCTTTGAATGAAAATTGACTCTTGCCTTTCCAATTATTTGTAGTGGTGTGTATATCTTATTAATCCTTTTGAATGTCAAATTCCCTGATTAATCATCTTACCTTGCTACAAATTTAGTAATTTCTGCATAATATTAGTGTGCATGTTTTCTTGTTGTATTGTTGTGAACCATTCCCTCAATATACCAAGTGTTTTTCTTGATGTTCTATTGAAAACTATTGGCTTGTGCATCCAAAATCCATTCTCAAATTGATTCTCCTTGGACTTTGTTGTTTGATGGGGATTGCTCTAAATTTGGAAATGGTGTTGGTATTGTTCTGATATCTCCAAGCTAGGAAGAGTTTGTTTTTTATTTTAAACTCAACTTTGAGTGCACTAACAATATTGCATAAATATGAAGCATTGTTATTGGGTTTAAGAATTGCTTGGAAATATGGTGTTAGAGACATCATTGTTAAAGGAGATTCAGAGCTAATTGTCAAGCAGTTAGAAAATTGTATGCAACAAAAAATTAGAGAATGAAGTAGTATAAGCATGTAGTCTAGGATTTCATTGAAATGTTTGACTCCTTCAACATAATACATCACGATAGGAAGTACAATACTCTAGCAGACAAATTGGCCGTATTGGGGTCTAGATTTGAAAATTGTACTATATCCCCTATTATGAGTATAATATTGAGATATTAACTAGGCCATCTATTCCTGAAAATGTTAAACACTAGAAAGTGTTCGAAGATGACACCCAGGTGTAAAGGTTTTTACAGAACCAAGGAGAATTTTTTGATCAACGTATAGATTGGGAGCCAATGGTTTGTGTGGTTGATGGAAAGGAGACTTTATTTGGCAAAGACATCATTCAGTTGAAGACTAATACTATTCCTATAGGTTTGGTAGCACTTGAATAAAACTTTGATAATGTTGATTACATTTTCATAGACACATGTCAGCCTCGAGGGATGTTGAAGAGCACGACCAGGCACGAAGGATAAACCATGTAATATCTGGCTAGGTAGCAATCTGAGCAAGGAAGAAAAGTAGTCATATGTTCAATTGTTAAAGAAATACTAGGAATTCTTAGCGTGGTCTTATTCTGAAATAAAATCATACAGAGAGGATCTTTTCTAGCATGAAATTCCCTTGAAGTTTCTGCCAATCCATTTAGGTAGAAACAGAGGCCGATCAATCCACTCCTTTCCCTGAAGATGCAAGAAGAATTGAAAAAGTTGAGGGATGGAGGAATCATACAGCCCACAAGGTACTCATCATGGGTTACAAACTTGGTACCTGTCAAAAATAAGAACGAAGATATAAGGTTGTGTGTGGACTTTAGAAACTTGAATAGAGCATCAATGAAGGATAACTACCCTCTACTAAATATGGAAAATATGTTACAATTGGTTACTTGGTTCGGAATTGTTATCCACCTTGGATGGTTTTTCTAGATATAACCAGTAGTTGTGAAGGAATCGAGTGAATCAAGACTACCTTTACCACTCCTTAGGGAACATATGTATATGTCAGAATGCCTTTTGGTCTAATGAATGTTGGAGCCACTTTCCAAAGAGCAATGGATGTATCTTTCTCTGGCTATATTAATGATTTCATTGTTGTATATCAAGATGATGTGATTGTTTTCTCTAGAAAAATGAGTGACCACCTACAACACTTAGAAAAAAATTGTTAAGATGCAGGGAGTATGGTATTTCACTAAATCCCAAGAAGTGCCATTTTGGAGTTCAGAAAGAAAAGCGCTTGGACAAATTGTGTCAAAGGAAGGGGTCATGATTGATCCTGAAAGGGTAGAAGCCATCAACAAAGTCCCTATTCCAAGAACCAAGAAGGGAATTCAATCCTTTTTGGGAAGATTAATTTTATTAGGAGATTTATCTCCAACTTTGCTAAACTAACTATCCCAATCACTAGCATGTTGAAGAAAGATCAAAGTATCAAATGGGAAGAAGCAACTATTCAAGATTTTGTTGGGATCAAAGAAGCATTAAAGAATGCCCCTATTTTAGCAGCTCTAGATTATAAGAAGGCTTTCCAAATGTTTTCTTTTTCTTCAGAAAGTACTATTGCATCTATGTTGTTGTAGAAGGATGATGAGGGAGTCAGAAAGACCAATTGCCTTTTTCAATAAGGCATTAAAAGGAGATGAGCTAAAGTATACTATCATGGAGAAGCAGCATTTTCTTTGGTAAAAGAAACAAAGGTCTTCGGCCATATATTATGAGTTCTAAAGTCATTGCTTATGTTCCCCACACCATGGTGAAAGATATCCTATCAGAAATGGAGGTTTCAAGCAAGAGATGTCGATGGGTAAACAAATTGCAAGAGTATGATATGGACATCCAAACAAAAAATTAGTTAGAGGTTTGGGCCTGGAAAAACTTATGGCAGAGAAAAATCTGCAGACAATTGAGGTAAATGAAGTTGAAGAAGAAAGGATGAATGTCCTTGAAAAAATGATAAATTATGAATGGTACAAGGACATCATTTTTATCTCAAACATCTACAATGCCCTAAACATTTGAGCAAGAATCAGAAAAGAGCACTTAAGTTAGCTTCCCAAAAATATGTCATTACTGATTTTGGGTTAGCTTGGAAGAACCCTAAGGGAGTTCTCTTAAGATGCATTACTAAAGATGAAGCCCCTAAAATAATTGTTGATCTCCATGGAGGAGTTTGTGGGGGGCATTTTTCTGAAGAGTCACAACTCATAAGATCTTAAGGGTTGGTTATTGGTGGCCAACTCTTTTCAAAGATACAACTCTGTTGGTAAGAAAATGTGAAAGTTGCCAACACTTTTCTAGAAGACTGAAAGCTTCAGGCTCCCTTCCTTTGCAGCATGTATCAATTGAAGCCCCATTTAGGAAATGGGGAATGGACTTCATTGGTGAGATTTCAGATCCTTCAAGTGTTGGCCATAAGTGGATTTTAGTAGCCACTGATTACTTCACCAAGTGGGTGGAGGCAATCCCCACCAAGAAAGCAACTCACCAAATTGTCATGGATTTCATTCTGAATCATATCATTTGTAGGTTTGGAGTGCCTACTAAGATAGTTGTTGATAATGCCATGAGCTTCTCGAGCTAAACCTTTAGTGGCCATGTGCCATGAATATGGGATCAATTTGACATATGCTTCCAATTATAATCCCCAAGGAAATGGACAAGAAAATCCAACAATAAAAATTTGTTGAAGATAATTAGAAGAACTTTGGAGTTGAACAAAAGGAAGTGGGGTGAGCAGTTGAAGTTTGTTGTTTGGGCTGATCGAATCACTGTTAAATGAGCTACTGGAAAAATCCCATTTGAGTTGGTGTATGGAACTCAAGCTCTATTGCCCCTGCATATATAATTGTCTTCATTTCAATTTCTTCAACAACTGGAAGATCAAGAGGTTAGTCCCTATGATGCTTGCATCAATCAGATTATTGAGTTAGATGAAGAAAGAAGGGCATCCCATCAGAGGCATGTAAAATTCAGAGAGAAATTGAAGAAGTTGTTTGATAAGAAGGTGACTCCAAGAGATTTTAGTGTGGGAGATCTTGTGCTATTGTGGGATAGCAGGCATGAGGATAAGGGCAAACATGGAAAGTTTGATGCATTGTGGATGGGCCCTTATTCAATTGACATTCAAATTGGTGAACATACCTTCTTCTTAAAAGACCTAGATGGGGAATTGCTTGAATTTCCTATTAATGGCAAGAATTTGAAACATTTCCTTGATTGATTTCTCAGAATCGAGGTATGCACCATTGTATAGTGTAAAGTCTTGGGTTTTTTGTTCTGTTTTTGTGCATTTTGTCGGTTTTGGTTTGCCCTAGTCCTTGGCGGTTGTTTTTTTGTTGGTTTCTCAGTTTGTTCCTGGAGGGTTGGCTCTTGACTCCATTTCCCAATGGTTTTTTGGCACTTGGTCTTCTCTTTTGTTCTTGTGGCACTCATTGGGAGTTCCCATCCTCAGTCGGAGCTAATGTTGGTGCTTGATTTGATCATGCCCTAGTTTTCCCTCAAAATTATTCAATCTACGGGGCTCTGTCATATTTTCTATTTCCCCAAATGGATGCGTGAAAGGTTTTCTTCATTTGTATGTTGTTGAAAATCCTTCTCCATGGTCATGGATCACATTTGGGCCTTGTATCATTTCCAAATTCTTTGTCCTTAAAGAAAAATTCAATTTTGGGCGCAAATGGTGATTTCCTTGCATTTTACGGTTTGACGAGCATGTTTTCCTCATCAAATTATATCTCAGCATCTTCAACTACGTGGTCTCTTTTGATTGGATAAGGCACATCAGGTCTATTTTATAACTTGTAACTTTTTACTATGTTTTCAAAAGATCAAATTGGCCCCGTGGCTCCATTGATTTCTAATTGGTTAGTCAAAATTGTGAAATGGTGGAGCAAATTCTTACTTTTTTCCCCGAAGGAGTACACGTGTCATCAATTGAGCAGTTGCGTAGAGGTGGGCCCCTTTTTATGTTTCAAGGCGTTATGGAAAAAAGGGTAAAAATGTGAAAGAAATGCCTAAGGCCCGCAAAAAGACCAGAGAAAGACACATGGCTTTTCGAAAAGTCAAAAGACGGAGTGGTGGATCGTCGGGTCACTTTGAAGCTTTTTTTTTTTTTATGAAAAGGGAATAAATTCATAAAGTACAACACGGCCCCATAGGAGACCAGAGAAAGGACATGTGGCTTTTGAAAAGTCAAAAGACAGAGTGGCTGGATCATTGGGTTAGTTTGAAGCTTTTTGCTTTGTTATGAAAAGGGAATAAAGTCATAAAGTACAACATAGCCCCATAGGAGACCAGAGAAGGACACGTGGAGGTTTGAAAATTCAAAGGCGAAGGAGCGGGCCATCAGAGAATTTTGAAACTTTGGCATTATTTTGAAAAGGAAGTAAAAGTACAAAATGAAGTCTACATTGAAAAGTCAAAGGTGGAGAAGCGGGTCGCCAGAGAAAAATTGGAAAATTTTTTTTTTTGTAAAAGGGTAAAATTACATAAATGAGCTACGACTCCATCAAAGACCCAAATTAAACCATGTGTCAAGCCCGTATTTCAAAGGTGAGGGGCGGGAAAATGTGAAAATTGTGCATTTTCTCCAAAAGTCATAAAATGCAAAAGGCAACCCCAGCCCACTTTGAATCAGATTTTTCCACATGGATGGCTCTAATCTAAAGTTGAGAAAGGGAAAAATCAACGGTTATTGTGCATTGCATCTGATTTTGCCGCCATTTTTTCTCCAAGACTCCTAGAGATGTGAATATGCATTGTTTTTCATCATTTTTGATGAAATTCCTTGTCATTTTTCTCCAAAGTGCAATTAAATGGATTTAGAGCTTAATTTGTGAGTCCAAGGAATGTAAAGGTTGATATTTTGAAGTTGGAATTGCTCGGGCACTTGCAAAAATGTGAATTACCAGAGAAGTTGGATGCAAAGCAAAGTTATAGAGGAAAGAATGGGAAAAGGATGAAATGATGGAGGTTACATGCACGAAGGATGAAAACGTGCTCCCAGTTAAAACAATGATGGAGATATTTGCAATGATTCACCTTTTTGAACAACTGGCAACTTTTTGTTGCAAACCTGTTAAACATCATTTTCTGGAAATCATGATCAAACATGTAACAAACAAAGGTTCCTCGAATATTCTTTTCTTGGGGGGAAAGCTTGGATGTAAATTGAGTGTTATAAAAAGCATGCTTTAGTCATGCAAATGGTCAGGGTTAATTTGTGTGAGAAAATCTGAGAAAGCCCATCTTCTTGAGAGACCATCTGAGAAACCTGTTAATCTCTTATGTTTTAGATTTGATCATGTCAAGTTGGTTGCAAGTGTACATGCATTGAAAAGCTCTAAGATTATTTAAGAAAGCTTCACCTGCTGATGAATCTAATCAAATTCAAATTAATCTATGTTAATCTTGGGAAAATTTGTGTCTGCTTTATTTTTAGAATGTCTGCAAATAGTATTTCTTGTTCCTATTGCAATCTTATATTATAATCTCTCTGAATCACATAAGATCTCATCCCTTTGATGGTTTAGTGGCATTTACAATTTCATTATGAGAAGAGCCTTCATCTAGTAATGAAATAAACAATTTAAAATCACTTTACTCTCATTTGTTGATAGAGGTTGTTTGTAAGTCTTTGAGTGTATCTTAGACGTGATGAACCAGAGATTGATAATGTTTAATTGAGCCTTTTAACTCAAGCCTTCATGTTAAATTCTTGGATATTGTGTGAAACCATGCAAATTTGGGCCTCCATTGATGCACACCTTCTGGTTGAAGGAATATTTTAGCTATTCTGAAGCATTATATCATTTAGTTTTCTAATTATTGTGAAGGTTCTCAAAGATCTGGCAAAATCAAGTTTATCCTGCTTAATCTCCCACCAAAAATTATTCAAAAACAATGAATCCTACCTGAACTACCCTTTTTTCCTGTATGTCCACAAATGAATAAATTCTACTGCCAAAATATGTAGAAGCAATCAAGATTCCATAATGTCTTTAGTAACCTTAACCTTGTTTAGAAAATATCACCATTCTTTAGAAGTGACAACTCGTGAGAGTTAAATTGTGGTGCATTGATCATATTTTCTCAAGGTTTCCTTTCAAATTTGTGCAAAGAAGGATATCTTCATTCTCCTTCACCAATAGAGGTTACAAAATGGGTCCTCTCACCCTGGTTGAAAGGAACAACCTAAAGTAGTGAGGATAGATCAAATCCTTTTAAGGTGTTATCCATTTCTCCAACATCTGAGTGACAAAGAGCCAATCTGAATCACCTCCCGACTACAAAACAACACACATGATGATTATCTCTAGGCTTCTTGTTAAATCTATGATGTTGGTCATCTTGCAAAGGAGAATCTATTTGGATACTAGCAAGTGGTGCACTTTCGAGAGAACAATTTGCCAAGCATGAAAGGTGAGATGAAGGTCTTATGACATGCGAGGTATGTATGGTGTACCATCTAAGTGAACTTACAAGTGTTTGTCTCTTGAATGTAATATTTCATCCATATATGGTTGTAGTAGACTGAAAATGTGATTCAAGACCTAAAGGAGCTCATTTTTGTGGTTGGAGCTAGAAATAATGTTCTTAAGCCCAGGGGGAGTGTTTTTTGAATGATTCAAAGCATGGTTGAACTTTTGTAGGAGGTTGAAAATGGCCTAAAATGCAATAAGATAACTATTTAGGGTAGTTGGTAACTTGTGTGGTATGGAGTCAAATGGATGTATGGCGAAGCTTTATCTAAGCCTAGAAATAATGAAATCTTGTCTAGAATGTTGAAATGGTGATGTGGCTTAGATATTCTAACATTTTTGGCATAGTGATGGTGTTGTCATTATTATTCCATGACTGCTACATAGAGCTTCAAAAATAGCTAAAACAGGTTATATGGTGAAAATTGTTGTTCTTGCATGCTTAGAAGGTTGAAGATGATATTTTTACCCCTATCAAGGTGAGTGTTTGTTTATTTCATGAGTTTTGATAATGATCAATTGTTGGAGATGCTCTTCCCGGGGGAGCTAGTTGTTTGAATGCTTAAATTAAGACAAGAATAAATTTTTGAGAAAATCAAGAAGAAGAGGCTTGATTGAAACCTTTGGTTGGTTTTTCTAATAAAATCATGGAGATATGTATCTAAATAAGTTGAATGAGGTAAGTTATAATATCCTTTGTCATTAATGCAAAAAGGGGGAGAAGTTCACGTGTTTTCCATCAATGATAAAAGGGGAGATTGTTGGCATGAAGACCTAAGTAGGCATAATAGGTGTTGTCATTGATGTAAAACCACATTAATGAAAAATTGGATGTTGTAGCATTGTTTCATGATGATGTATGTAGTACTAACATGTTATTTCAGATGTGGTTCAGTTGGTACAGTGAGATTCAGTGGTGCAAGCTTGTTTTAGCAAGCCTATACATGTGCCTAGGTGGTGTTGCATGACAGAATGAGCTTCATGGATGCTTGGTGAGCATGTTGGCATGATTTCCAACATGATTTAAGGGTGATTTTTCACTCACAACAATGGAAAGGTACATGTACAAGTGTTTCACTTCTTTACAAGTGCTCATTCGGAGCAGATATAATAACTAGGAGGTGTGGCCAAATGTTTTGGAGCAATATGAACTCATGGAAGAATGAATTCATGTATATAATGATGTTTTAGGTATGTTTGGGTCATTTTTAGTTATTTTATGTCCATTATTGCATTATTTCAGTTGACCCTAGTTGATACTATGAGGCACAAACATGTAAACATGGGTAAGTCATTGTGGGTAGAGAGTTTGGAGAATACTTGGGCCATGAGATTACTATGGATAGGTAGTAAAAAATTTCATGGTGCTTCATGCAAAATTTTAGGTGATTCTGAAAAGGAATTTTGAGATATTCAAGTTTTGGTGAGACAAGGTCAGTTTTTAGTGCATTTCTAGTTCGAAATGCAACTTCAAATGCTCGTTGTGGACAATATGCATTGCATTGGACCTTGTGGATTTCACAGATGTTTCTAAGGTGAGTTAATAAGGTTTATAATAATAATGAGGTCATTTGATCATAAAATTTTATGAATGAATGTTAAGAAGGTAAGAAGGTCAAAAACCCTAGTTAAACCCTAGCTAGGAGCAATTTACAAAAAGTGAAGTATTATGAGTCTATTTTTATTTCAAGCTCAAATATGATGATTGGATGTTGTAGTAGACTCAAATATATTTTCAGAAATGTATTTTTGAGCTTGTGATAGTATGTGGGCCCCACCTAAAAATAGCAGTTTCTAAAGAAGAAGGTATTTGGGAAAGTTGTCCCCAAGGAGTGTTATGTCAAATTGATCATGTGTGATGTATGTGAGTTTTAATTGATGTATATGGATATTTATAATCATTTATATGCAATTTCATGGTGTTTTGGGGGTCAAATAGGTTGACTAGTCAAAGGGTCAGTTTTGGGCTCCTAAGGAGTAGTGTTCAATGTTTTGATCATAACTTGAGCGATAGAAGGATTTTAGAGATGATTCAAGTTTTTTTGGAAATAATATTTAGATATATTTCCAATGATATATTTATTGAATCATAATGAGGTAAAATGATAGGGTTTCCAGAAATTCTTTGAGCAGGAAGTTTTTTTGGCAGTTCAAGACAACATCTATTTTTATGAAAGTTTTACATTGTTTGAAGCATGATATGGATTGGGTGATGATTTATATAACCTGTAATGTGAATAGGGATGAATTTTGCATTAAATTAATCCAATTTTAAGTCTTTAATGCATGTATATTTGATTTTATGAGATAACCTTTGGAAACAACCTTTTTGGCAGGTTGATTTGGTGAAGGAAAATATTTCTATGGTTTGAAGATATTGATGTTTCATGACTTATAACATGCTTATAAGTGTTCTAAGGTTCTTCCATTTCGTTTGAGTGGTCACATTGCATGTTTTCATTTAGTATGAGTGATTTGGTGATAGTATGAAGTTTACAGGATGTTCAAGGGTGCAGGAAAGAACAATTTTGAGAAATACAAAGGACGTTGGGCCCATTAAACGAAATAATATGAATGGTTCATGAAAATTGCAACCATGGTTGATGATTAAATGATGTATTTATCATTTTTATGAATAAGGGAGCTTTAATAATCATGGTTTTGGAATAAGGATAATTTTGGCATCCCAATGCATGTGTTTTAGTGATTTTGGATCATGAAATGAAGGTTTTTTTCTAGGCCGACCTACTTGGGTCACTTGTAGCTGTTATGGAAAAGATATGAGATATTTTTAATGATGTATGGGTCTAATTTATCATGAGAGACCGAAATCCTTTAAGTTATAATTAAGAGAAGGGTATAAAATGAAGTTTTTGGGCATAATAGTTGTAGCTTTTGATAACCCCTTTTATCTTCTTTCAAGAACCCTTTTCCTAAAAAGTAAAAACATTTGGGCCTAGCCAAAAACACCTAGAATATCATTCTAGGTTAGCTTCTGGTTATGTTTTCATGGGGAGAGTTGGAGCAAAGGAAAAGTTGGTGTTGATTCCTTGAGAGCGAGTTGGAGAAGGAGGAAAATTTTGGTGATTGAGTTTGGATGATTTCTTCATAGCATGCTGATGTTATTTTCTATTATCTGAGGCATTTTCAGATTGGATATTGAAGTTGAATATCTTCTTATAGTTTTACTTAATCATATGTGGTCTTGAGACATTGTGGATTGTATTGAGAGAACTTTATTGCTTCTTGTAATTCATTGTTGAAGATACTACTCTTGTGATTCGATTTGAACATCAATATAAGTTTTGGATCTAGTTTTAATATAAATGTAAGTGTCGTATATGCTTATCATTGTGGTTCTTTCATTATGTGTCATTCATTGAGAAATTTACATGCTTTGATGAGATATACTTGAGTATGTGTGGTTAGGGTTTGAAGCACAAGTGAAATTATTTTATTGGGGACTGATTCACCCCCCTAGTCCCTATCACCTCTAACATTTTATTACAAAATTCTGAATGTGGAATATAAAAAATGTCTGCGTTCATGGAATCCGTAGTGCATGAGAGTTTTTTCAATCTCATGTGAACAGGAAGGGTAACTATTTCCTCATTCTCATTACATACACAAATTAAGGAAAACAATGGTAGGAGCTCAAGTACCACTAATATTAGATGACTAAAAACACCCATGGGATAACATGATATGGAAATGAGGAACTATCATAAAATAGCCTACATCTTAACAAGAAATTGGTAATCACTACACCACAAATATTTGTTTATTCAAATGCATCCATAGTTTTAAGTTATAGCATATAATTCTTTTGAGGTGTTGATTGAAAACAACAACAATAGAAATTACCTATTTTCAACGTTGACACCATGCTAGCGATGTATGATTAATCAACACTACAATTTAGAAAATATATCGAAAGATGGAGTAAATTTCAATTCATCTTTTTCACTAGGGATATGTGTATTATGAATAATGGAGAACTTACAAAGCAACACATGATTTCATAAGAAGGGCTTAAGAAGATGATTAATTATAAAAATATATTCTTTAAAGCTTGCATTGTGTTACTCAAGATTATCGGGAATAATAGAATAATGTAGAACTTTCAATGCAAAAAGGTCTTCGAAGTAATAGTCATGCTCTCAATTGTTGGCATAGTTTACATAGCAAATAATTAGATATTATTAGGTGTGTTTGTTTAAAGCGTATCCCATTAATCTATATCTTTGTAACCTCTCCTTTAATTTTTGGGAATATTGTTATTTCTCTTCCCTATATATTTGTATGTGCTTCTACGATTAATAATAAAGAGAGATATGTAATCTTTATTTCTTCTCCACTTCTCACTCTTCTCAATCTGTATCGAGCATTCTTCTATCTGGGCACTGTGTGTAAGAGGAAAGTAATTTTAGGAGATCATTGGCATAGATTTATAGCATAGAGATCTGCGTGGAGGAGACAACATTTGTCTTGGCATTATTTCAATGACCTGCAAAGAGTAAAAGGCATCCAAGCGCATAACATGATCTACAAAACGTGGAAGAGATTTTTTTGTTGTGGAAAACTCAAGGTTTTTTTTTCCTTTTTATCTATCTCCTTGCTCGTACATGTGCCAAGCAACCAAAACAAGTGCCTCTCTTTGACTGCAAGCTGCATCTTTGCTTGGAAATTGGGTTTTTTTTTTTTTTTCTCCTTAAAAAATACATGGAGGGAGATCAAAGTGAATTTTCTACTAAAAGAAAATCCACCTCTGCTTGATAAATTCCATTAATCATCATTTTACACATCGACCTATCTCTTCTTTTTCTCCTTAGACCATAGTTTACATAGCAAATAATTAGATATTATTAGGTGTGTTTGTTTAAAGCGTATCCCATTAATCTCTATCTGTTTATAACCTCTCCTTTAATTTTGGGGAATATTGTTATTTCTCTTCCCTATATATTTGTACGTGCTTCTGATTAATAATACAAGAGAGATATGTAATCTCTATTTCTTCTCCACTTCTCACTCTTCTCAATCTAGTATCAGAGCGTTCTTCTGTCTGGGCCTGTGTGTAAGAGGAAAGTAATTTTAGGAGATCATTGGCATAGATTTATAGCATAGAGATCTGCGTGAAGGAGACAACATTTATCTTGGCATTATTTCAACGACTTGCAAAGAGTAAAAGGCGTCCAAGCGCATAACATGATCTACAAAACGTGGAAGAGATTTTTTGCTGCGTGGAACACTGAAGGTTTTTTTTCCCTTTTTATCTATCTCCTTGCTTGTACACATGCCAAGAAACCAAAACAAGTGCCTCTCTTTGACCTGCAAGTTGCATGCTGCTTGGAAATTGTGGTTTTTTTTTGTTTTTCTCCTGAAAGAAATACATGGAGGGAAATCAAAGTGAATTTGCTGCTAAAAGAAAATCCACCTCTGCCTGATAAATTCCATTGATTAGCATTTTACACATAGACCTATTTCTTCTTTTTCTCCTTAGACATGGATGCCTGATGTGGGAGGAATAAAGATATTTCCATTTAAAAAGAAAAAAGAAAATCTTCATTCTTGCACACGTGGAGTAAACTGGAAAAGTCCATTGCATTTGTTGTTGTGTTGAAGAATCGCGTTTGGGTTGGCTTTATACTAGTGAACTGCAGAGAGGAAAGCATCTACTATTGATTAACATCTAAAGGCAATATTTCCATCATCAATATCAACATGGATTGGTGGACATGAGCAATGAAAAGACGTGGTCGAAAGACATGTTTGCTAAATAATTAAAAAAGTGCCATTATTTCCTAAAGAAGAGGCCTCAACCAAGGCAACGTTGAGTCTGACAGACTAAGACCAAATTTCAAGAGTGAATGAAGCAATTGGGACTGCTTAAAAGCCATAACAATGATTCACAAGCTATAGAACACCATCCAGAAGCTCCAAAAGCTCCGGGTTCTATTTTGCATTGCTTAATGAGCTTCACAACACTAGAAACCTTATATTCGATGAACTAGTTCGAAGAGGACTTCGGGGTATTTTATTTTTGATGTCATTTTCCAAGTGAAGAGAGTTCGAGAAGAGCTAGAAGTCGGTTATGAAGAAGACTGTGAAGACGAAGAAGAATTCCCTAAGAAGCATCACCGTATCTCAACACGAGAATATCAAGAACATCTCAGAGGCCAATTCTCTCAACAATGAGTGAAGACTTGTAATAATTATCTAAAATTAATAAAAAAATGTTTATTTTTATTACAATGTCTGCACCAAAACTGCTTCTATCCAATGCTCAATTACTTAAAGGGCCAAATTATGTGGCCTGGAAAACAAAGATGTAGACTATCCTTTAGTTTGAAGGATTATGGGGCATCGTCACAGGGTCAGTGACAATTCCCACTACCCCTAATGAACTCATAAAATATGAGATGGCTAGTGCCAAAGCACTTGATGTTGATTATGTTGAGTATCACCGATGATGTGCAACCGCATGTTCGGGATGCAGAGAAACCGCAGGAAGCATGGGATAAGTTAGCAACCATCTTTGAGGTGAAGAATTAGACTAATATACTCCATCTTCAGTCAAATTGCACACCCTATCTATGGGGTCAGATGAGAAAGTTGAGGAGTTCTTACGTCAGGTGGTTGAGCTACAAACAAAGTTACTAGTGCTCGGTGAAAAGGTAGAAGACAAGATTTTGGTTCCAATCACCTTGAGGGCACTCCCTTCTCAATTTTGAGTGTTCGTTATGACACTAAATGTATCTAAATGGAAAGTGACATTCGAAGAACTCATGAACTTATTGCAGTAGGAAGAGGCCATCAATTCAATCCAAGATGAGGCCCAGGACAAAGCCCTTTTCTCAAAACTCCATCATGGCTAGAAGAATTAGAAAGGTCCCCCAGAGAAGCAAACACAAGCACAACAAAATCAACGGCATTAAGCTCAAAATTCAAAGAGGTGGTGTCAAATCTATAAAACCAACAATCATGACACTAATCACTACTGGTACAATGGATTGAAATAGGGGTCTTCAAGTCAATTAATCTCATTCTTATACTTTGGGAGAGTTTGATGATTTTCAAAATTCAAAACAATTTCCTAGTAGATGACCGAAAAAGAAAAGGAACATTCCTGCTCTGGGACTGACATGCAAGATGATGAATCTAATGAGGAGACACAAGAAGGAGCCAATTGTGGTAAGAATCTTGTACTCATCTCTTAGACTTTGCAACCCATGAAGAGAGTTTGGTTGATAGACTCATGGGTGCCAGTAAGCATATGCCAGGTGACAAGAAGTTGTTTGATTTACTAAATGAACAACCCACTGGAGATTGGGTTCAGATAGTAGATGACAAAAAAGAATTACGTTACTTGGCAAAAACAATAAGAAGGCCAAGTTACCATTCCTCTGGGACCACGAAAATGTATGCTTACAAAGGTAATATATGTTCCTAGATTGAATAACAACCTCTTGTCAGTAAGTCAGCTCTTGAATCATCATCTAAAAGTAGAATTTCTTGTTCAAAATGGAATCAAATCATGCTTGATCTCAACACAAGGTACAGTTATTGCTAGATATTTTTTAAAAGATAAGTTATTTGCTTTAAATATTGTTTCATCTTCTTAGTAGATTTATCTGCCTCAACAGTAGAATCTACTAACCTATGACATTACCAATATGGTCACTTGTCTGTTGGATTTTTGCACCAGTTAAGTTCAAAAATAATGGTACATGGACTTCCCAAATTGTCCAGTTCCTTGCCTATTTACCCTTGTCAAAATTGTGCAACCCATAAGCAACCATTATAGGGCTACTGAGGAAGGCATAAGGGTAGAAATATGAATTTGGATGTCTTGTAGGAAAACAACACATTTGATTTTAATTTATTTCCATGATTAAGTGAATTATTTAAGTTTTTTGATCCATTTATTATCCATTCAGAAAACACCTTCCATGCCAAGTAACATTGGGAGGTAGTTCATACCGATCTTGAATGGACTGTTACCTACTTCCTTTTCAAGATACCAATACTTCCAACTATTCATGAATGACTACTCTCAAAATATGTGGGTGTTTTTCTTGAAAAAGAAGATTTCGAATAAAGAAGCTCTTCATAATTTCCAGATCTTTTATCAACATGTTGTGAAAGATACCAGACAACCTCTTCTTCTACTTCACTCAGATCGAGGGGGGAATTCACATCAAAGAATTTCTTGGCATACCTGAACCAACAAGGCATTAAGAAGAAACTGAATGCTCCTACACACCCCAACAAAATGGCATTGTTGAGCGATGCAATCACACAGTGATGAAGATGGCTCACTGCATGCTATCAACATAAAAGTTAGAGGATTGATATTGTGTAGAAGTAGTACAAACAACTATTTATATTCTCAATAGGGCACCAACAAATATTCTACAAAATAAAATTCCAGAAGAGGTATGGAGAGGTAGAAAGCCATCAATTTCTCATTTACGAGTATTTGGTTGCACAGTATACATGCATTTCCCAGCTTAGAAGAGAAATAAATTCAATCCAAAAACACTCCCATGTATCCTATTGACATTTTTCACACCCTATGCAAAAAGGTCAACTCGAAACTTTTAAGTTTCTCATATTGGTCGAGTTACGAGTTTGGCTATGTTTGGGACAACCATCTCGGAAAAAGATATATATTTTTAATTGTTTGGTTTTGGACAGTTGGAAGTCATTTTGGATTAAAATTACAACTTGGGTACAGTTAAAGAATGCCATGCCTCATAGATGTAACCATTCCATTTGAAACCCTTGTCGAGGCCTTGTGCACATTAACAACCATAAATCTGCGACCATTATAGGCCCCGAGGAAGGCAGGAAGGGTAGCATGTATCAAATATGAAGTTTTGAAAGATGTGGACAAGTTGTGTAGCTTGTGCATTTAATTTAAAGGCTTGGGCCTTTACAAGGACAAGGTGCACAATAAATTTCAGTCATCTAATGAACATCAAAAGGTACATTTGATTTTAATTTATTTCCATGATTAAGTGAATTATTTAAGTGTTTTGAGTGTACAAGTTCATTATTATCCATTCAAATGAAAGAAAGTACAGAAAGGAAAGATATACATCTCATTACATGAAAATAGTTCATCTATTCATATGGAATAAAAGTACAGTGAACCCACACAAGCCGTGGAAATAAATCTGAAATCAAGTGCATGTAATGAAAGGACATATACGTAAATTTGTGAACAAAGAAAGGATGAAATCCATCATTGCTTGATTTTCATCAGTTTGGGTTGAGTTTTGTCCTCGTTGCCCCTCTCCACCATCTTCACCAGCTGCTGCATTGTACCTGAGAAGGGAAATAAAGGATCGTCAAGGCTCCAAATTTCATGCTTGTGTATTCACAACTTTGAGTAGGTGTGCTTTCAAATAATGAACTTGAAATTAGTACAGAATGAATAAAGAAGCATTTACACAATATACAATTCGGGACCAGCGACAAAGAAGGATTGTTATCTCTCGAAAGTGCACCCTATAGAGAGATGGTTGTAGGTGTTCTAAGCTTGCAAATTTTATCTCTCTCTTTCATAGATACAATGGAAACACCTCAGGTTTGTGGGTATACCTATTTTGAGGTGAGTCTCCGGTATCAAGGCCGGTTCCTTATTGATGTATCCTAGACTGATTTTTTTGAGGTTAAGGGTAAAAGATGACTGTAAAATGATTAAAACTGAGGTGATACACCAAATTTATATGAGGGATTTGACTGAGTATATGCACAATTGATATGGGAAGAATTATTGATGCACAACCCAACAGTTTTCTACAAATATTAAGGGTAAACACTTTGGTGTATTGAGGAAAGTATCACAACAATACATCTTCTAAGTTAAACATACACATTAATATCATGCATGTAGAAATTACTAGATTTGGAATACATTTATACCCACAGGTAAGATAATTAATCAAGAATTTGCATTCACAAGATTAATGGAAACATACACAAGATTGCAAATAATTAGAAAGGCATAAAATATTTCACATTCGTGATGGAAAAACTGAAAATTTGCTTCAAGGACTCTGTATCCAAAAATTCCTCCTTTGTGCTTTGCTAAGGAACAAATATATAGCAAATTTGATCAAACCCACCCTTCCTAAAAATAAACTAAGGCTATACTACCCATGCATCCTATTTTATCCTTTATTAATAATGAAATAAAGGAATAAAATAAAACAAACTAGTACAAAGAGGCATTAATAGCCTTTGGTTACATCTCGAGGTCAAATCAAGTTGATGAAGGTTTGGATCTATTTTTAATAAAGCTAGGTGAATAATTTATTATCTAATAATAAATCTTGCTTGTTGGGAAATGTCTCCTTCCTTGAGCATGTAAATTTATATTCTTGTTTCTTGTTGACGATGTGACATCTACAACTTGCCCTTTGAGATGCAAAATTAATTCCCATAGGTTAATCGTAACTTGGCCATATTACTTATCACATGCTATGATCAAAGTTTTGATGTGTTTTTGGCACTTTGGAGATGAGGTCACGGGACCCTTTGCATATTTGATAGCATATACTATAGTATTCACTTGAATAATCATTGTGCCTATTATTCAGCCCCATTCCTTACATTATTTTACAAATGATCCAACTATTACATGGTCTTGATATATTACTCGGCCACCTTTTCGATTATCATTGTTTCGTAATTTACTTGTCAAATTTTAAGGGATGATAGCAATTATTATTATTATTTACATGGGAAGAGGTGTTATGGTCTAGACCTTAGGAGGTCAAAGCAAATAATATTCAATGGGGATGGTCCCCTTCACATGATGAGTCACCCCTTCGATGTTTAGTTGGCCTTGTGCACATTTATTTGATTAGTATTAGTATGGATCATATGTGACAAGTGCTTGATGAGTTTTCCATCGATATTCCCACCCTTGATCTTTTTGTAGGATCACATGGTGGTCTCATCACTTGTGGTTTATTCAATGTGCATTTAATTGGCTTAAAAGGCTTGGGCCTTTACCTTTGTCAATATTTTTTGGCATTTAATTTGAGATTTTAGTGGATACGTACATGAATTTCGGTCATTGATCTTCATTTTGAAATCATTGATCTCACCATCGGATCCCTTAAACCTTTGGTTGGTAAATGTAATAAGTCTTGTCAAGTGTTACGAAGATTGGCAATGTCGATCTTGCAACCCTAAATGCATCTTATCGTTCCTAAAGAATTTGAAGTGGTGGTTTACAGGCTTGAAATGGTCTTCATGATGAAATCTCATCCTTTGATCATCCTTTTTTGATTTGAAGCACTCCATCAAAGACATCTAATGCTCAACTTGGATGAGTTAGGTTTCTCAAGCACCTTATGGTTGGAATAGTGAATGAACTCAAGTTCATTTCATTTGATTTCCTTGTTCTCTAGGAAATAGCCATGGCATTTTTTATATTATTAGACACCATTATTATAGTTTTGGAGGTTTCGAAGTTTGTTATTCGTGTTATATTTCTACTCATGATCTTATACAATTTCTTTCGGATCCCTAAACCAGGGTTGGTAAATGTAATAAGTCTTTCTTGCAACCCTAAATGCATCTTACCATTGATTAAAGTGGTGGTTGGAAATGGTCTTCATGATGTAATCTCATCCTTTGATCATCCTTTTGAGTCTTTTCTGAGAATTATATTTTTTTATTTTTTAGCTCCTTTCTTTGATTTTTCTTTCTGGGGGATGATTGTGGATGTTTTCCATCATTTTATAGACTTCAAGCTCAAAACTATATTATCCTTTGACCTCTGTGAGTTTCTGCAAATGTGAACACTTTGTTTTAAGGTTCTTTTCTTTGCCTTGAAAATTCTATTACCGCCATGAATATTTTCTTTGGGCTTTTACGAGATCTGGTTTTTTTCCTCTGCTCAATATTTTATTGCTTTGACGGATGTCGTGGTAGTGGATTCTAAACTACTATTCCATTTTTTGTTACCTGGTGGCCTGATGAAGGATTTCTTGAGTTCTTGTAACCCTACTTTTAAGGTAAATCTCTGATTCCCTCGATTTCATAGTAGCTTAGAGTTAACTATTCTATCGTTTTTCTTATATGAAGTGGGTTTACTTTCTAATAATATATTACATCAAAACTTCATATTGTATAATGAATGCCATGATTTTTTGAAGTTTGTTGAGGGCATGTACCTGTGTTTGACTTTACCTCTGAAAGTGCTTCTTACTTTGATTTGAAAAGGTGGTTGCCATAGAAGTAAAACTTCATCCAATATTCCGTTTATAAATCTGAAGTGCATTTTAACTGGGAATTTCTTCATTTTTATGGAATGGGTTTGGGTTTCTCCTTTATGAAAAACCTTATCTTCACCAACTAGGAGCTATCTTCCTTTCTATGTTGTCATCATTATCTGACTTGGGGCAAGAATTGGGTATTGAAGCCTTACTCTAAAATTCTGAGCTCATTGTGAGTTGATTATAGATCTATCGTCTCTGCTTCTATTGGGTCTACAAATTTTGCATATTTCTACTGAAACCTTATTCCATCATTATGCAGAGCTCTTTTATTTTAAAGTTTGTACTTCTAATTTTTTTATAAAAGTTTCTGGTAACTTTTCTATTCTTGATTCAAACTCCGAACTATTTTTTTCTTTATTTGAGTTTTGTTTCATCCTAAGACTTGAATACTTTGATGCTTTTGAAGAACTCTGAAGTCTCACCTTGCTCAAACTCTTATGCTCTAACACCTTGCTTGAGGTTATGTTTGCATTTGTTATTTTGCTTCAAAAATCTCATTAATATGTACTCAAAACCCTTCTTGGTTGTTCTCCATTGGTATTGTAGCATTTATGTATCTTTTAGCATACCATGCATTTTCTCTCTTCAGTTCACCTTTTGGGTTGATCTCTTGTAACCTGTAGTCACATTTATTTTCTACTTAACCACTGTATTTGAGCTTCAATACAACTTTAGATATGCATGCTGGAAAAGTTATAAATGTCTATTTTACATGGCGAAGCCCTGTCAAAATTTTCTCAGATTTCCTTGTCCATTTTGTTTTAGTTGTAATAAATCATTCCAGTTAACCTCAGCCTTTATATTCATTCTTCTACTTCAACTGATAATTACACTTTTGAATGCATGAATTTCTAAAGTTGGAAGTATAAAGAGTTAAATTAAACCCTGAGCTCAAAATTGACGATCATTTGCTTCTCCCTTTTCAGGTACCATGATGCAGTTGCAGTGGGCAACTAGAACAACAATTTAGAAAGAAAAGAAAAACTCCTCGAGGCAATGACAGGTTTCTTTTACCTCTTTACATTTTCAGCTTCATAAATATATGCATTGTTGACTCTTCAGTTATTCCTCATGGCTTGTGTGAGAAAAAAAGTACAATTATTCCTCATGAATAAATGAAAATATTTTCATGTTATGAGATGTATGTCCTTCCTTTCTGTACTTTCTTTCATTTGTATGGATAATGAATGAACCTATACAACTCAAAACACTTAAATAATTCACTTAATCATAGAAATAAAAATCAAGTGTACCTTATTGTCACTTTTTGAAAATGTAAATTGCTTGTAAAACTGTAAATTGTCCTTCAAAACTACCACCTGTCTGCAACTTCAGAACATCATGTCTAATACAAATTGTCCTTCCTGCCTTCCTCGGGGCTTTGTAATGGTTTTTCATAGTTGTTGCAAAGTTTTGACGAAGGTTTCAAATGGAATGGTTGCATCTATGAGGTATGGCATTCTTAAATTGTACCCAAGTTGTAGTTTTGATCCCAAATGACTCCCAAAACCCAAAAATTAAAAATTGTATCCTAATCCAAGGTGGCTGTCCCAAACATAACCAAGCTCGTAACTGACCAATCTGAAAAACTTTAAAAGTTTCGAGTTGAAATTTTTAGCACGGGGTGTAAAAATGTCAACATTTCTGGTGATCTATGGGGAAAGCTTCCTGCTAGCTTATAGACCAATGCCTTGCTCTTGTCCATTGGGCATGGAGTCCGAAGCATGTAACCAAAATCTACCTTTCTAAAAGGTCCAACCCTTCCAAAATGAACTAAAACTAGGAAAGGATCTGGTGAACCAGATCACGTGCACGAATGCACTTATTGAATTAAAAATTGCAATGTGTAAGAACTACACTTATTGAAAGGAAATCCTAATCTATCCTACTCTAACCAATGCAACAATTGAGGCTTAAAAAAACCTAAAACATGTAGTGAAAAGTAGTTCCCCTTTCTCCAAAACCAAGGCCATGAATTCAGCTCTAGAAACCAACAAAATGTCAAAGCTTAAAGTAAGATATGTACCTTTATTTCACTCATCAGATCAGTCCAAGAAATGGGAAGCACCTCTATCTATCTATAATCTGTTCTGACTTGACTTGAGGCTTTATATTGAGAACAAGTAACTCACTTTTGTGATCCAAGACAATCATGAAATCTGGAAAAGTTGTAGTTGGGTTAGAATCATCCAAATTTTGAATAGGACAAGGCCTCTTCACAGTAGAATTATTGATAGTTTTGATTTGATCTGAATCATGAATATCATTTTCAACAATGAGCTCTTTCTTGAAGCTATCCTGGAGGTTGTTTTGTGTCTTCCAATTGTTGTAACTCATCTTGAAACTATTTTGAGATCTGCTTCTTCTCTACAAGTTGTTGTCCAATAACTGATATAAGTGATCTTTCAAAACTACTTGTCAAATGATTCTACATTGTTCAGATCCTCCATACAGTCTAAATACTTGAATATCATTATCTTCTTCTTCATAGGCACTATCCAGATACATGGTACGGTAAAAAAATTGAAGATCATCTTCTTCATTTTCATAGGTACTAATGTGAATTTGTTGTTCTGATATCAACCTTTTAAACATTCTGAAACTGATCTGAACATACTTCAGCTCCTTCAAACTATTGTACCACAACTGATCTTTCATCTTGATTATTCTGGTTTGACATAAAATTTGTAAGATCAAAAATGTCTTGTTTTTTCTGCACAAGATCTTATTTGAGCAACATGTTGTTCTGAGACATTCTCCTCCCAAAATGGTTCTTCCAAGAGGGGATAATAAAGATTTGTATTTAAAAGCATCTCTTCCTCCTTTTCATGTACAAGAGGTATCTTATCAACCAGAGGTTATTTGAATGTTGAAACTACAAAATCAGTTAGTTCTATAGGTTGTTCTTCACCTATGCAGTTTTCCAAATCTGACAAGAAATCAACAACTTTAGGTGAATTTGAAACACAATTTCCTTGAATTTTAACCTCCTTTTTATTCAAAATTGATCTATCCTCTTCTGATATGGTTGTAAGTTGCATGTGAGTATGATGCCCTCATGCACACTACACTCAAAATATGCAGATTGTTGATCATCTTCCAACTGTTCTTGATCTCATTGGAAAAATAGGTTGTACCTTTTACATGGTTTCTTTTTCCAATTCTGGAATAAAATCAAATTGAAACTTTGATACCCATCCATGCAAGTTCTGCAAAAATTCCAGCCTATTGTTTTCTTTGGCTGCCCCTCCTCCTTGATCTTTTGATTCTCTCTTTCCTGGACTGGAAGTATGGGTAAAGAAGGAGGAGTGGGCTTAGTTTCAGCTTCAATTGGAAAATTTTGGACAAGAGGTTGGGGTATAATATTTTCATTTAGAACAACATCTGAATGCCAACTTGGACACTTAATTTTGACTTCAGTATGTGATTGTGGGGTAGAAAAAGCAAGAATTATAGAAGCTTGATAATTTTGAAATTGAGGAATAGGTTGCATTAGCTAGCAAGGAGAATTTATAGGCACTAATTTTGATAGGGAAGGTAAGAAGGAACATCCCATTGACAGGGTTCCCTATCCTGACACCTATCATTCTTCATTGCTTTTGATTTCTCAATTTGTTCCTTGATAGCTAAATATTGCTACTTCAAACTATTAAACTCAATTCTAAGAAATCTTTGCCTTTCATACTTAGCATAACCCTCTACATGACTTTGACCTTGAACAACATAACCCTCATATTGATAATCATATTGATCAGCAGGGTTTGGGTTATAAGGATATTCCTTCTAATACGGGTTATAAGACTGATATGAAGGAGAAGATGAATAAAAGTACTATTGGTTTGGCTCATAATATTGTTGAAAGTGAGGGTTCATGGTTGCAGGACCTCATAAAATAAACTATGAAAACAAGTCTAATGCTCAAAAGTACAGATGATAACAACAAAATTACAGATCTGATTTTCTTGAAAAATACCTAAAAACTACAGCTGAAAAATTGGTGAAGTTGAAAAGTGTTGTAATAATCTAAAATAAGATTTACGGAGTCACTAGATGAGTTCTTCTTGGATCTTGAATCTTCGGAACATCAATAGTAGTTCTTTCAAAAATTGTTATGCATGGTGTCTAATCTACTTGAATGATGAAACACCTTTGAAAAGTGAAACTTTTAGGTGTGTGAGGGTCCCACGGCATGCCAAAAACTATTATCTCTCGAAAGTGCACCCTGTAGAGAGATGGTTGCAGGTGTTCTAAGCTTGCAAATTTTATCTCTCTTTCGTAGATACAATGGAAACACCTCAGGTTTGTTGGTATACCTATTTTGAGGTGAGTCTCTGGTATCAAGGTCGGTTCCTTATTGATGTATCCTAGACTATTTTTCTAGGTTAAGGGTAAAAGATGACTGTAAAATGAATTAAAACTAGGTGATACACCAAATTTATATGAGGGATTTGATTGAGTATATGCACAATTGATATGGGAAGAATTATTGATGCACGACCCAACAATTTTCTACAAATATTAAGGGTAAACACTTTGGTGTATTGAGGGAAAGTATCACAACAATACTGCTAAGTTAAACATACACATTAAAATCATGCAGAAATTACTGGATTTGCAACAGGGTAAGATAATTAATCAGGGAATTTGCATTCACAAGATTAATGGAAACATACACAAGATTGCAAATAATTGGAAAGGCAGAAAATACTTCACATTCAGAGGGAAAAACTGGAAATATTTGCTTTAAGCACTCTTGTATCCAAAAATTCCTCCTTTGTGCTTTGCTAAGGCACACAATATATAGCAAATTTGATCAACCCACCCTTCTTAAAAATAGACTAAGGTTATACTTGCCCATGCATCCTATTTTTATCCTTTATTTAATAATGAATAAAGGAATAAAATAAAACAAACTAGTACAAAGAGGCATTAATAGCCTTTGGTTACATCTCAGTCAACTGAAGTTGACTGTTCTATTTTTAATAAAGCTAGGTGAATAATGCTAATAATAAATCTTGATTGCTGGGAAAGTCTCCTTCCTTGAGCATGTAAATTTGTATTCTTGTTTCTGATGTGACATCTACAACTTGCCCTTTGGATGCAAAATTAATTCCCATAGGTTAATCGTAACTTGGCCATATTACTTATCACATGCTATGATCAAAGTTTTGATGTGTTTTCGACACTTTGGAGATGAGGTCACAAGACCCTATACATATCTGATAGCATATACTATAGTCTTCACTTGAATAATCATTATGCCTATTATTCAGCCCCATTCCTTACATTGTTTTACACATGATCCAACTATTACATGGTCTTGATATATTACTCGAGACACCTTTTCGATTATCATTGTTTCGTAATTTACTTGTCGGATTTTAAGGGTTGATAGCAATTATTATTATTGATTTACATGGGGCAACTATGGTCTAGACCTTAGGAGGTCAAAGCAAATAATATTCAATGGGGTTGGTCCCCTTCACCATGATGAGTCACCCCTTCTGATGTTTAGTTGGCCTTGTGCACATTTATTTGATTAATATGGATCATCTGCGACCGTTGATGAGTTTTCCTAGATATTCCCACCCTTCATCTTTTGTAGGATCACCCGGTGGTCTATGTGGTTTATTCAATGTGCATTTAATTGGCTTAAAGGCTTGGGCCTTTACCTCTTTTCAATATTTTTTGGCATTTAATTTGAGATTTTAGTGGATACGTACATGAATTTCGGTCATTGATCTTCTGTTACATTGATCACCACCATCGGATCCCTAAACCTGGGTTGGTAAATGTAATAAGTCTCATTTGTCGATCTTACAACCCTAAATGCATCTTACCATTGATTGAAGTGGTGGTTGGAAATGGTCTTCATGATGCAATCTCATCCTTTGATCATCCTTTTGATTTAAAGCACTGCCGTCAATGCTCAACTTGGATGAGTTACGGTTTCTCGGACACTGTGGTTGAATAGAGAATGAACTCAAGTTCATTTCATTTGATTTCCTTGTTCTCTGGGCGAAGCCCTAGCATTTTTTCTATGACACCATTATTATAGTTTCTGATTTCGGTTCTTCTGTATCTATCGGCCTTCTGAGTCTTTGAAAATCTGTAGCTCCTTTACGAGTTTTCTGAGTGGGATGATTTTATGTTTTTGCCATCATTTTATAGACTTCAAGCTCAGAACTATATTATCCTTTGACCTCTGTGAGTTTTTGTGAATGTGAACACTTTGTTTTAAGGTTCTTTTCTTTTCCTTGAGTTTTGAAAATTCTATTACCACCATGAATATTTTCTTTGGGCTTCTGTGAGCTCTGTTTTTTTCCTCTGCTCGATATTTTATTGCTTTGACGGATGTCGTGGTAGTGGATTCTAAAGTACTATTCCATTTTATGTTACCTGGTGGCCTGATGAAGGATTTCTTGAGTTCATGTAACCCTACTTTTAAGGTAAATCTCTAATTCCCTTGATTTCATAGTATTTTAGAGTTAACTATTCTACCATTTTTCTTATACGAAGTGGGTTTGCTTTCTGATAATGTATTGCATCAAAACTTCGTATTGTACAATGAATGTCATGATTTTCTAAAGTTCGCTAAGGGCATGTACCTGTGTTTGACTTTAACTTTGAAAGTTCTTCTTACTTTGATTTGAAAAGGTGGTTGCCATAGAAGTAAAACTTCGTCCAATATCGGGTCTGTTTATAAATATGAAGCGCATTTTAACTAGGAATTTCTTCATTTCTACGGAATGGGTTTGGGTTTCTCCTTTATGCAAAATCTTATCATTGCACCAACTAGGAGCTATCTTCCTTTCTATGTTGTCATCATTATCTAACTTGGGGCAAGAATTGGGTATTGAAGCCTTACTCTAAAATTCTGAGCTCATTGTGAGTTGATTACGGATCTGTCGTCTCTGCTTCTATTGGGTCTACAAATTTTGCATATTTCTACTAAAACCTTATTCCATCATTATGCAGAGCTCTTTTATTTTAAAGTTTGTACTTCTGAGTTTTTCATAAAATTTTCTGGTAACTTTTTTGTTCTTGATTCAAACTCCGAACTATTATGTTCTTTATTTGAGTTTTGTTTCATCCTAAGACTTGAATACTTTGATGCTTTTGAAGAACTCTAAAGTCTCACCTTTCCCAAACTCTTATGCTCTGACACTTTTCTCGAGGTTATGTTTGCATTTGTTATTTTTCTTCAAAAATCTCATCAATATGTACTCGAAACCCTTTTGGTGTTCTCCATTGGTATTGTAGCATTTCTGTATCTTTTAGCATACCATGCATTTTCTCTTTAGTTCATCTTTTGGGTTGATCTCTTGTAACTTGTAGTTTCATTTCTTTTTTGCTTAACCACTATATTTGAGCTTCAATACAACTTAAGATATGCATGCTGGAAAAGTCATAAATGTCCATTTTACATGGCGAAGCCCTGTCAAAATTTTCTCAGATTTCTTTTTTCATTTTGTTTCAGCTATAATAAATCATTCTTGTTAACCTTGGCCTTTATATTCAGATTCTTCTACTTCACCTAATTACACTTTTGAATGCATGAATTTCTGAATTTGGAAGTATAAAGAGTTAAATTAAACCCTGAGCTCAAAATTGACGATCATTTGATTCTCCCTTTTCAGGTACCATGATGCAGTTACAGTGGGCAGATAGAACAACAATTTAGAAAGAAAAGAAACCTCCTCGAGGCAATGACGGGTTTCTTTTACCTCTTTACATTTTCAACTTCATAAATATATGCATTGTTGACTCTTTAGTTATTCTCACGGCTTGTGTGAGAAAAAAAAGTAAAATTATTCCTCATGAATAAATGAAAATATTTTCGTGTTATGAGATGTATGTCCTTCCTTTCTGTACTTTCTTTCATTTGAATGGATAATGAATGAACCTATATAACTCAAAACACTTAAATAATTCACTTAATCATAGAAATAAAAATCAAGTGCACCTTATTGTCACTTTTTTGAAAATGCAAATTGCTTGTAAAACGTAAATTGTCCTTCAAAACTGCCACCTATCTGTAGCTTCAGAACATCATGTCTGATACATGTTGTCCTTCCTACCTTCCTCAAGGCTTTGTAATGGTTGTTCACAGTCTGTTGCACAATTCTGACAAAGGTTTCAAATGGAATGGTTGCATCTATGAGGCATGGCATTCTTAAACTATACCCAAGTTGTAGTTTTGATCCCAAATGACTCCCAAAACCCAAAAATTAAAAATTGTATCCTAATCCGAGGTGGTTGTCCCAAACATAACCAAGCTCGTAATTGACCAATCTGAGAAACTTTAAAAATTTTGAGTTGACCTTTTTAGCACGGGGTGCAAAAATGTCAACAAGGACCTAACAACATTGTTCATCTTCCTTTCTCATTCCAAGTAAGTAAAGACACAGTTATGCCGATGAAAAGAAAAGTTAAAAGCTTGAAGTTTAAAAGGTACAATCAATTATAGCAGATAGGAACAAGTACATAATATCATCATCTGAAAGTAGAAATGGAACTCAAATTTTCTACATCATTTATTAAGATCAAAAGTATGCATTTTCATTATAAACTGAAATGGACTATGTAAGGTTACAGTTTATGAAGTAAAACAACTTATGATGGAAAGAGCATTGCTTCAGTTCAATTTTTGCTCACAAAATGACTAAGGAATTACAAAGTTCACAACCAAAATCAGGTAGCAAATGGCACAACAAAAAAGAATGGTAAAATAAGACAAACTCCAGAGGAACTTTATATTCCAGATTTCAGGAATCCAAGCCATAATGCTTTGCAAAATCCTCAATTGTTTTGAAAGAAACATGATTGAAACATTTCAACTCAGAAACATTGATACAGATTCAAGAATATTAAAGACTTACATCTTGAAGTACAGTCTTAAAGTACAAAGATCATGATACAGTGTAGAGTATATGAAAATCAAAATACCCAAAAGCTCACAAGAAATGATATAGAAGAATCATGCAGATGAAGCTGAGTTCAAACCCAAGTAAGTTTTTCTATGAAATTTTTAGTCAAAGACAAGAAAACATAGAAAACCATGAAAGATGCCTAGATCCAATGCAAATCTCCATGGCGATAGAGCAGTATTACCAGCCATAGAGGGATGAAACAAAAATAGAAACATATACTAATGGATTTTCATTTTACAAACCCTCTACACTGAGTAATGCTTGAAATCAGGAGCATACACATGCTCTGAAGTACAAATAGAGGGTCTGAGGTATTTACAAAGTTCCCGGTGGAGAAACTATCATGCAGAAAATCTATGAAAAGTAGATACAACAAAGTGAAACAAAATTTTGAATTGTACATTCATGACACTTGATTACAGTGAAAATCAAACCCAATTATCGCTTCATATCAGACAGTGACAGAACGTTCAAAGGATATGGCTCTCATTCATGGCTAAACTCAGCTATAAGCATGGAAATAAAGCACCGACGAACTCTTAAAATGGATCAAACACAAGCTTCAAACTCGGTGAGTACAAGGTCAGCTCAAATCGGGTAGTGCAAGGTATAAAAGAATGTGAAGTGAGTTTCAACGATACGGCCATATCAAATGTTCCCATAAGCCAAACCAGAAAACTAATACGCAAAACACCTCGAAATGGCAACATGATGGATCAAAAATTAAACAGAGTTCCAGAGGCCATTAAAATCTTCAAAGTAGATTATAGAATCGAAAGAAAATGAACAAGTTCAAAAACTAGAGATCTCAAAAATGTCCAGATCTGGAATTGAAGATAAAATATGCACGAACAGAGAAAACCCTTCATCAACGAAGCTTCATATTTATCATTTAGAATAGAAAGAATGATACCCATTTCTATTTAAGGTAAATATAGAAGATATGGTGTCATTTTTGAATTGAAAACAAGAGATCTCAAAAAATGACAGACAAAGGATTACCCAGGAGAGCTCGAGTCCAAAACATGCTTACCTTGTCAAAAGTAAAACGTTCCAGTAAGTATCAAGACAACCCATCATCAAGTAGTGAAGCTTTGAGTTCTTATCAATGGCGGCCAAGAGATCACATAAAGGGCTTTAGACCAAAAGATCGTAGAAAGCTCAAAGAATGGAAAAGAAAATGCTCAGAACAATCTCCATGAACAACTATGGTCGTGGAACAAAATAAAGCAAGGGTCGAGCATACTCAAAACCCTCCAGCCGAACCCCAACAAAATGCAAACTTCATGCTAAAAATGCAGAGAACTCGAATTCGTAAAGAAGAGCCCCAAATCTTCACGATGGCACCCATTCATTACCAGAATCTCTCAAAGTTCACAAAGATGAAAATACAGAAGGATTTTTCTTTACATAGGTAAAACCCTCAAGAAATGAGCTTGAGCAGAAAATACAATGCGCAGAACCCGAAAGGTTAAAAATCACAGAAGAATCAGATATATGCTTGTAAAGTTCACTATAGAGACTGAAAAAGGAACTAAATCGAGCTCAAAAGCTTCAACAATGGCAGTCGTGCAAAAAAATTTCCAGGGCTTCGCCAAGAGAGCAAGAGCGAAAATGGAACGATCATTAGGGTTCGAGTTACTTTTACCACACGAGCTCAAGAAGTGAGTTAACGAAACTTAACCACGGTCAAAGAGCCAACTACCAAGCTACAGATTCATGGTGGAGATGATCAAGGTACATTCAATCAATGATCAAGAAGCAGTCATAATCAATGTTAACTCAACCAAACTCAACCAAACCATGGTCAAAAGGTATGTACGTGTCGAAGCCACAAAAACCCTAACTCCACTCGGGTTAGTCTCGAAAGAAGAGCCACCGACAAAGCTCGAGGGGTATGCCATCGTAGAGGAGGGGACAAAATTATCATTTAAATTATTATGTTTTCAACACCATAGTATACGAAATGATCTGAGTCAAATTCAGAAGAAGGCCTCATAAATTTGTGCCATGTAAAACAAGCTAAATGATTATTTAATCATAATATGTGTAGGAGGAGTCCATGTTAGGATAAGACTATACCGAAGTGCATGGTCAACATTATTTGACCCCTGATCTATTATTACCACCTTAGTCATGATGGAATATTATTCACATGCACAAGTCAAAGAAGACAAGGAATATGTTTGACATGTAATCATGAAGGGGCTAATGATAAAATTGAAATATTTTACCTTGAAAATTGGCTAAATACCTCGTACCCTTAAAGTGGTCAACATCAAAGGTGGTTCTCATATGGGAGCTTAAAACAAAGGTATTATTTTTCTTGCAGAGGTTGAAATTTCACATGTGACCATAAGAGGACAAAATTATGCATGGAGATGTCAACATCGAGCCTAAGCTTGGAGGTGGTCCCCATCAAGTGGATGCATGGGTGATTATTTTTGCAAGTATTACAGATTAATGGAATTTATTTTGCTCACTCACAGGGAGATGATTTCTTGCATGCCTTCACAAAAGGACAAAATAGATAAGAAGACAAATTTGCATGCACCTAGAAGGAGACTTGCTCATCAAGCAAGGTTTATTATTAGCAAATTATTCACCCATGCTTTTCTTAAAAATAGAAAGTCAACTTCAGTTTGACTATATGTAATCAAAGGCTATTAATGCCTCTTTGTACTAGTTTTCTTTATTTTATTCCTTTATTTATTATTAAATAAAGGATAAAAATAGGATGCATGGGCGAGTACAACCTTAGTCTATTTTTAGGAAGGGTGGGTGAATCAATTTTGCTATATATTGTGTGCCTTGGCAAAGCACAAAGAGGAATTTTTAGATACATGAGTGCTAAAGCAATTTTTTGCTAGTTTTGCCCTTTGAATGTGAAGTATTTTCTACCTTTCCAATTATTTGCAGTCTTGTGTATGTTTTCTATTAATCTTGTGAATGTTGAATTCCCTGATTAATCATCTTACCCTGTTGCAAATTCAATGTTTCTCTGCATGATATTAATGTGTATGTGTAACTTAGCAGTATTGTTGTGATTCTATCCCTCAATACATCAAAGTGTTTACCCTTAATTATCTTCATAAATCTATTGGCCTGTGCATCAGAAGTTCATTCCATATCAATTGTGCATGTACTTAGTCAAAGACCTCATACAAGTTTGGTGTATCACCTTAGTTTTAATTCATTTTTATAGTCATCTTTTACCCTTAAACCCCATAAATCAGTTTAGGATACATCAATAAGGAACCGGCCTTGATACCGAGACTCACCTCAAAATAGGTATACCCACAGACCTGAGGTGTTTCCATTGTATCTATGAAAGAGAGAGATAAAATTTGTAAGCTTAGAACACCTGTAGCCATCTCTCTATAGGGTGCACTTGTAGCAAAATTATATGCTCTCTATGGGTGCACTTGTATCAAAAAAGATGACTTGTAGCGAAAGGATATGCTTAGAAAGAGGGCATTGATTATAAATAAACCTTTTCACCCACTACGAAGATCAAGACCATCAGAGTTGTTTGCGCACTAGTAACATAGAAAGGATGGAAACTTCAGGAGATGGATGTCAAGAATGCTTTCCTAAATGGTGATCTGAAAGAAGAAGTGTACATGACCCAACCTGAAGGATTTTTTGATGAAGAACATCCTAAAAGGTATGTCGTCTCATCAAATCACTATATGGACTGAAGCAAGCTCCAAGGGCATGGTATATTAAGATAGATGATCACCTTTTGCAGTATGGGTTTACTCATAGCCCCTCATATTCAAATTTGTACATAAAGAAGGTAGGCAAAGAAATTGTCATTCTTGTTGTGTATGTGGATGATCTTGTGATCACTGGAAGTTCAAAATATCAGGTTGATATTATGAAGAATGATCTCAAAATAACCTTCGACATGACATATTTTGGGCTACTACATTACTTGTCTTGGCTTGGAGATATGGAAAAAGAAGCATCACATTTTGTCTCCCAAATAAAGTATGCCAAGACACTCGTGGAAAAGTACAGAATGTATGATTGTAAACCTATATCCACTCCCATGGAAAAATGTTTACAACTTTCACAATTCAGGACTCACCTCAAGTAGATTCCACTCTCTACAGAAATTTGTTGGAGGGCTCATCTACTTGACATATACCGGACCAGATTTATGCTATGTTGTCTGCTATGTTTACAAGTTCATGTAGGAGCCAAAGAAATGTCACTAGACTGCAGAAAATGTTTTGAGGTATGTCCGAGGTACAGTTGATTATGGTATGGAATATAAGAAGAATGATAAATTATTCTTACAGGGATACGTCGACTCAGACAATGTCGGATCTATTGATGACAGGAAGTCAACTACATGATATATTTTCATCTCGGATCTGGACCTATCTCATGGATAAGTAAGAAGTGAAATGTTGTTTCTATTTCATCCACAGAGGCAGAATATCACGCCACACATGAGGAGTTATGTGTGAAGTGATATGGTTACATCACATTTTGATGACATGGGCATTCTGAAAAATAGTCACCTATTCTCTATTACAACAATCATAGTGTGTTGAAGCTTATGCAAAATCCTATTTTTCATGAATGAACAAAGCATATTGAGATTGATTGTCATTTCATTCAAGAGCACATCTTGAACCATCACATTCAACTCCAATATTGTCCTACAGAAGCACAAGTAGCTGATATTCTCACCAAATCTCTTGGAAAAGTGAAATTTGAACTTTTCAGGGGTTACATTTGCAAGAATAATGTAATAAGGGGGAATGTTGGCATAGTTTACGTAGAAAATAATTATATTTTATTAGGTGTGTTTCTTTAAAGCGTATCCCATTATTCTTTTCCATTTGTAACCTCTCCTTTAATTTTGGGGAATATTGTTATTTCTCTTCCTATATATTTGTACGTGCTTTTGATTAATAATACAAGAGAGATATCTAATCTCTATTTATTCTCCACTTCTTGCTCCTCTCATCAACAAGTGATTCCCCCTCACAAATGGTGCTCACATCTTCTAGCTACAAGGTAGTCTGCTATAAGTGATCTAGGCCACATATAGAACTGAGACGATCACATCAGCCCACACTTCGTAGTTTTTAATTAGTGCATTTTAAAAATAAAATTGACATGATCATGTTACTAAATAAATCAGTGTAGTAATTTCATTACAAGTACAAAAAATGAAGCATAAGTTATGATTTCAATGTAATACACTCTAAATACAAGTAAAACCACTTACAATATTAAAAATAACATCAGAATCATCTTATGCTTGGTTTCTATAAATAAATCTATCATTACCTGTTGAAATGCCCATAACTTTATGACAATTTGTAAATGTAACATCAAAATATGCTACCAAACCATGGCTAAAATCATTGTTCTCGACCAAAAGCTTAAATGATGTAGTGAAGGATGTATCTCCATCTCTAGAGTTCATCTTTGAAATGTCCAATGTCTGAGTAACATGCAAAACTGTTTTAGTTTTTAACATGAAAAAAGGCTCACTAAAAGGTAAGGAATGGTGTTCAAAATAAGGCATAAAATGAAATGCATGTGATATAAATTGAATCTAAGTAATTGGGAGTTTGTAGCAATTTAATTTTGGTCAATAGTGTCTACAAGAGGTTCCACCATGGCTTTCTTACTAATGCAGCTCATGTCAAAGCCACAATACCAAATCCATTAAAGATGTTTTGGTTTTTAAGAGTTTCTCCACACACAAAACACAATTGATGACCAACTCAAACACATTAAACAACACAATAAAATACAGATAATTTTTTTTTTTGACTTTCTTGAAGATAATATGACACTACACAAGTTCTCCAGGGAATACAACTAGCTAACGACATGCTTTCCACAACACGGACCCACACTGGTTACAAATAAACATGAGGCACACACTTAGGACACAATGGTTCATCCAAAATACGCAATTTTACAAACAAGTTCTTCCCATAGAAAGTTTCTTGAATCATGTTTTACCTATAAGTACTCTTAAATTCTTTGCTTTTCCCAAGGGAATCATGTTAGGAGAATATGAAATTCATGTTTCCTTTGAAGAATTTTGCCCTACCTTGCTAATGTTAATATATAGTGCAAACCAATTATTGGGTGGTAAGAGGTTGCTTCATTTACTTGATTAACTTATTAATTTGTTAGGAGGGCGCTTAATTTCTCAAGGCTCTTAACTTCATCAATTTGTTTACAACATTGTGCTTTTAAACATATATATTTTACCTTTTCAAGCGTTAATTTTTTTTTTTACAAGACATGACTATCTAAATCTTGGATTCATCATTAAGATCTTATTAGTTGTTAATAAATATTTCATTGGGGTTAAAAGTCTAACTAGAAATATTAAAGGTTTCACTCGGCTTCACTTGAAGAGATAGACATAAGTATATTGTTTACATTTTCAACGGGTAAGATAGATCGAAGAGTTTCTTAATCAAGTTCCTTCTATTTATTATAATTTTATTATCTTCCAATATTTAATCATTTATTTCACCTTAAGACCGTTCTAAGGACTCACCACAATAAGGGATTGTTGATTAGTTTACGTGGGGTCACAAGGTGTATTTTTTCTCTTGTTTTTTGCTAGATTCAAAACATAGTCCTCTACCAAACGACACATGACCAAAGGTAACTAAAGTGATGTAAGTTGATTCAAGTTTAGATAGTTAGAATTAGGTTTGAAAATTCAAGGGTAAATCATATTCCAAAAGTGAAAAATTTAACGAAATACGTGAAAAAAGTTTAATCTTATTGACAATAAAATTTCTCAAATTGACTTTCAAACGATAACAACAACCTACATGAGAACAATACAAAATTATAATGCAATGCCTTCTAAATAGTCTCCACAATTTCCATACCAATGTTTTAAAACAAAAACAAAACAAAAAAAAGCATTCGCACAATAGCATTTCTTTTTTCTTTTCTAGCTTCCTAAGAAAGCCGGAATCCACTTTCTACACGTGTTTCTTCTTTTTTTTTTTCTTTTCTACTCGGAAAATCCTCCCGCACATTTGTTAGACAGTCGCTTCACAAGAAATGAGCACGATAAAAGCTATAACATTAAGACAATATGTTGTTATCTAACTATTTCAAGGAAGAAAAGCACCGTTGCTTAAGAAAATAATCCAAGTGTCTAAACAAGAGTAATTAAAGAGTTGTCCAAAAGCATAAAATGCCAAAATAAAAAAGGAAGGCACTAACTCTATTTAATTATCATTTTCTCATAGGAGAAGTTAATAAACCATGATAATGAATTCCACCTATATCACAATAATGACCATCATTTCAACAAGATAACATTTCAAAACAAAAACAATTATAAGAAGAAAATTAGTTTCAAATGTGATCTGCCCTTATTTATTTAAGTTAGTTCACCAAGCCAGGGATTCATTATTCCACTGTAAGATCCCGAACAATCAATCGACATGAGAATATCTAAACCAAAATGACTTAATAATATTTAGATGTTGTGCCTATAACAGCTTAATTTTATATCAAGACAGAATAAATAAATTGGAAAAGAAAAGGGATGAAACGCACAAATGACCCAAAGATGGGCCACATCCTATCCTAACAATCCTTTTATTAAACTTTCTTCTAATCAAGAGAATGTCTTAAGAAAAAGGACAAACTTGACAATACCAAACATAACCATTATAAATCTTACAGAGGTTTACTCAATCATTCACAAGAGAACAACACAGAATACATAGCTTCTAAAGGATCTAGTCGTCAACACAAGTTGACATCAACCGTTCTGGTCAACACATAACCATTCTACTAAAATGACAAAGCAAGGAGGTCGTATCCCAACGAGCATCACAATAACTAAATTTCAACCAATGAGTTTCCAAATACACCAACCTCTAAGTCACAGGAGAATGAAATTTAAACATTTTAAGGAGAAAACGTAGAGTAATTTCTTACGCATAAAACCAACATCCCAATTTTAAGATTTGAAAACTTCCTCAATAATGATCAAGTAGATCTCGTATCCTCCAACATATGTGAACAAAATAAAGGTATGAAAAAGTATTTACTCCGACATTTTAAGCTATCCCAAAGATGTGAGTAACATCTCAAGGAGACATTCCATAGGATCAACTACATTCCTCAAGACATACAACAATCACCAAGGGAGAGAAGATGATTCCAAAGACAAGAATCTCCAAACGGTGAACATGAACTGATACCAAATTATGAAGATCAAACATGACGCTGGAAGAATAAAATAGTTCTTCGAGGGATTTACAAATAACAAAAGCAACTAACCTAGTTTGAGAGTAATACCAACTTGGCTCAATTCAAAAATCAGTCAAGCTAAGCACACACTAAGCCAACCGAGAAGGGTAACTAGAACCTAAAACGAACTAAAAGAAAAGGATAGAGACAAGAATAACATCATTCACCTATACACAATGCACTTATAGTACTCAATTGTTATTTCACAAATACCCAACATAAGCCAATATCTCTTGCCTTGTATTGTTTGGTAATGTAAAGGTGACGACAGATCTCGAACTGAAACAAGTATCCAAAGGAAACAGGCACTATAAAATTGAGTCAAACAACAATGTTTGATAAAACATTCAAATCGTGAGACCATAAAAAAGAACTAGGAATTTTCATTACAGACCCCCATCTCTTTATTTTATTAGTCTTAAGAACAAAGTTGACCCAACTAATATTTATTAAAACCTAGAAAATAATATGAAAGGCTTCAAACAACACGGTCATTTTTCTAACGGTCGCTAATAAAGCACCAAAAAAAAGAAAGGATTTTCTTTTTTTCCCAGGTGTTGAACCATCACGAGGCATTTAAAAAGCAATTATTTAAAAATCATTTAAATAACAAAGAGATGCGAGAATATCCATGTATTAAGCCACTATTGCAATGGTAGCACTAAAGGATCTCGCTAACAAATTCAAGTCCCTCCACTATCCACCGTATACAACCCAACGTCATCCAAAATGTTCATCCCACATAGCAAGGATCCACACCAACTAGCGCCCAAAGAGCTTGATCCCAATGTCAAAGTCAAAAACATAGACAAAACCAGGGAACCACTCACGAGGTTTGAGATGAATCACCATTAAATGAAAGCATCTATCCCCCATAGTAGTCAAAATAAATGAAAACAAAAATACCATACATGCGGCCAATGTAAAATGCGGGGGAACTAATTGCCATTAAGAAAGCACAATGATAAAAAACCAAAAAACTGCTCCTCAAGGTATTGGAGTTAGCCCCCCATTTTCCATTTTGATGGCATTGATCTGATGTTTGCAACATTAGATATATTTGGTGCCTCCCGCAAACCACTTAAAAAAATAGGCGCAAAGATAAGACTCAATGTCTTTGGACAAACCCCTTCCTTTACTCAAAGATACACAAACTTGACCACTTACTTCCTTCACGAAATCCTAAGCAAAGTGGAATAATTCTGCCTTCTGATTGATTTGGCCTTGCTCATCTTGTTGAGTTGGAGCGCTTTGGTTTTCTACTGCACACTGATCCTATGGGCACGAAGTGTAACAGTTTGAGATCATGGGACAAGCTAAACAAAACCACGATTAATGACTCCCTACCTCACTCAACTCGCTACTCTCCAACGCGAGTTCACACTTAGCTCAGTCCACGTTGACTCATTGCATCGTCCAATGCCTTTGGCATTATACCGGATCACGGGCTCTTCAACTTCTTTCCGAGATCAAGGGTCTCAGCTTTACTTGTCTCAGAGGAACTTTCCTGCTCGAGCTCGTCCATCTAAGCCTGGCCCTTTTTCAAAATACTGCGGGGAGTCACCCCTCCCTCCATGATTTTCAAACTTGACTCATAGTCGGGCTCCATTGAGTCGACCCATGTTTCCTTGCCAGTATACTTGGAGCCAGTGATCAACAAGATAATATTTACAGGCTACAACAGGGAGCCATGGCAGAAAATTAATGAGCCAACCATCCAATTGGTCCTGTCAGCAAGAAAAGAGGAAAAAAGCTCTTCCACCGTCTCACACCAAACACGAAATTAAAAGTTCATTAAAGAAGTGACAAGCAATTCCTCCCATCCGCCAGCTAACCACAACACAAGGATAATAAATTTTATTTTATTTTATTTTATTTTTGAGCCCACGCTTTGGGGATAGGTCATTTGCCAGGAAGAACAAGGCTGGTAGATAAAAACATTAATTTTAGAATTGATTAAGGGTCCTTCAACATTATAAAACAATAAAACAGTCCCCTCCTACAAAGGCGCCACACAAAAGGAATACTCCTTACCACGCAAGTCGAGGTTAGGCCTACGGGGAAAATTGATTAAAAATATATACACTTATCTTTAAATTAAATTGATATTAGGTGCCTTAAAAGAAAATTCCTAAACACTCTTCTTTTTTTTTTTTTTATCCTTCAGAGCCTTTATATAATAATAGCGGAAAAGAGACCACTTAATCGAGAATTTGATAAGCCTAAAATGACCAAGCTCGTAAAAGACGCTACGGGAACCCTCAGCGACTAGCAAGTAGTGACGACGGCACCAGGAGGTAAGACTGGGAGAAAATACCCTAATTTAAATTCACAACAAGATCGTAAACACCCAATGATCAAAAGAAGCTCAAATAAACATTTGGCGTTTAGCAATAGGGTAAAAGAAGTAGAAACCAAACGAGGCATTACATTCTCCTCCCCTTAAGAAAGCATCGTCCTCGATGCGACATAACCTGAGGGAAAGAAAGCGGTAAGCAAAGAGGAACATATGAGGGCGAAGGTACACTCTATGGTTAAGATTTTAGATGCTATAGCATGACCACGGGGTGGCCTTGGGAACATTTGGTAGAAATTTTAACTTTCAAGTTTCTGTGAAGATTGGCAGTTCTTTCTTATTCATCATTTCATTAGTCTCTTTCCATTATCATTATTTCTAGTTTTAGTTCTTTTTAAAATTTCATTGTTGTAGAGTTTTAGTTTATCCATTCTTGTGGGTGTCCAACATGAACTGCTAATAAAACACCCTACAGGGGTCATACAAGACACTACAATTTCACAAACATACAAGTACATACTTCAAGGCAGTACCACATCATAAGAGATTAGTCAATATACGGAGGGGAACATGCACGGACTACATAACATAGTACCTGTCACACAACTATGACTGATAAATAATGCTCGAGAAAAAAAAAGTGTACTACAACAACCTGAAATTTCCACAATTCCACAGATGAAGATTTTACATAACTCACAAAATAGCTATATGTACATAGGGTCAACAAGGGCATCAATGCCATATCCACAACATCACAAAACATATCCAACTGACATGAGTAACACATACATCATAAAACCACCACCAAAACATCACAATAACTCAACATATATCCCAAAACACCAATCATACACACAAATCTCTTATGCCTCCCTCAAACTCTTATGCCTCCCTCAAATCTCTTATGCCTCCCTCAAATCTCTTATGCCTCCCTCAAGTCTCTTATGACTCCCTCAAGGAGGCCGGTTGTCCCCATGGCCCAAGACACATAGGGTTCGAACACTCCTAACCCAAGTGACATAATAACGCGTGGTTCAACAACCCGCTAGTTATCTGTAACTCCTTGGGGCGTACCCCATACAACAAAGTGGGTCCATAGGTCCAACCATTCCATGGTGCATCCCATGACCCTATTCCACACATCACGACAATAGAACCAGCATAGCAATCCGATCCAAATGCCAAGTGGCAAGGTACAAGCCTTGGGCAAGGCGGTAAAATCTTAAAATTTAAAAGAAGATCCAAAACCAATCAAAATAAATGGCCAAATGGCCATAGTTAGTGTCAAAATCCACATGTTAGTACCAAAACCAAGGAAATGCCCAAAATGTAAAACATGACAATCAAGAAAACTGCTGGTCCTTGCAGAAATAACATAAAAAGTTCAATTTACAAATAAAATACATATATAATAATAGCACATTACAATGACTATGTGGCCTTATCTGGCCACCAAGGGGGTACTCAACGAGTTGTTGGCACTCGGAACATCGAGCCTCAACTCGCAAAATAAAATATCAATAGTACAATTGTCATCACCTCTATCTGAATCATCCCGCCACCACTTCTACAAGGCTAAACATAGTCATAGCTACACTAAGGTTGTATCCATAAAACAACCACATAAAGAGAGAGAGAGAGAGGAGCACGGTCCACCATCTACTAAGCCTAAGGTTGGCTCTATTGATTGGTCAACTGTACACCTTTCCTCACTCTAAACACACACTTTACCGATTTCCTTTAGGGTCGGTTAGCGTAAGGTTCACAACATAACATACAACAACATCACTAACATAATGGTGGCACACACATAACTACCATAACGTCTTACGTATGGTACATATATAGGGTAGATCACAATCATACATTCACTGGGTGCATTACATCACTTTACCACATTCTGCATCGTAAGTGCAATCACTATACAATAGGGTTCATATGCTCACCGTATGCCCCTAAATCACGACATGAATCGTTACATATTACACAAATCGTACATATGATGAACATAGTAACATCACAACCATAACATTAATTGCTACATAACAAGGTGGTACACACATTTCTTCAAAACATGGTAAAAACATCTTGATACATCTCATTTCACTTTACATCAATCTAGTCATACAACACATGGACACACCCTCATATCACAATATTCCATGATGCTCCAACACTCTGTCATCCACATTAGAATTCTTTTCACACATCACAAGCAGTAATTCACACGTGAACTCTTCATAGAATCCACAAGAAGGAGAGAGAATGCTCCCATCCCCAGCACATCAACATGATAACAAATATGCACTAAGTGACATACACATCATGTGCATTCACACTATCACAATTACGACATAGATCACATCACTCTTAACACACATTACTCTTCCAATATTTATCACCATCATGAAACACCCTCACCATCATGCAACCCATCATGTAGCACTATCACCATCATGCAACACCATCATAACTCCAATTTGGCCCAGAGGTTTGAGAGCATGAACCTATGCTCTGATACCAAGTGTAACACCCACCAACTCAAACACATTAAACAACACAATAAAATACAGGATAATTTTTTTTTTTTGAGTCGACTTGCTTGAAGATAATACGACACTACACAAGTTCTCCAGGGAATACAACCAGCTAACGACATGCTTTCCACAACACGGACCCACACTGGTTACAGATAAACATGAGGCACACACTTAGGACACAATGGTTCATCCAAAATACGCAATTTTACAAACAAGGTCTTCCCATAGAAAGTTTCTTTAGAATCATGTTTTAGCTATAAGTACTCTTAAATTCTTTGCTTTTCCCAGAGGAATCATGTTAGGAGAATCTGAAATTCATGTTTCCTTTGAAGAATTTTCCCCTACCTTGCTAATGTTAATATACAGTGTAAACCAATTATTGGGTGGTAAGAGGTTGCTTCATTTACTTGATTAACTTATTCATTTGTTAGGAGGGCAGTTAATTTCTCAAGGCTCTTAACTTCATCAATTTGTTTACAACGTTGTGCTTTTAAACATATATGTTTTACCTTTTCAAGCGGTATTTTTTTTTTTACAGTACATGACTGTCTAAATCTTGGATTCATCATTAAGATCTTATTAGTTGTTAATAAATATTTCATTGGGGTTAAGAGTCTAACCAGAAATATTAAAGGTTTCACTCGGGCTTCACTTGAAGAGATAGACATAAGTATATTGTTTACATTTTCAACGGGTAAGATAGATCGAAGAGTTTCTTAATCAAGTTCCTTCTATTTATTATAATTTTATTATCTTCCAATATTTAATCATTGATTTCACCTTAAGACCGTTCTAAGGACTCACCACAATAAGGGATTGTTGATTAATTTACGTGGGGTCACAAGGTATATATTTTTCTCTTATTTTTGCTAGATTCAAAACATAGTCCTCTACCAAACGACACATGACCAAAGGTAACTAAAGCGATGTAAGTTGATTCAAGTTTAGATAGTTAGAATTAGGTTTGACAATTCAAGGATAAATCATATTCTGAAAAGTGAAAAATTTAACGAAGGATACGCATGTCAAAACAAGTTCATTTAATCTTATTGACAATAATATTTCTCAAATTGACTTTCAAACGATAACAACAACCTACATGAGAACAATACAAAATTATAACGCAATGCCTTCTAAATAGTCTCCACAATTTCCATACCAATGTTTTAAAACAAAAAAAGCATTCGTACAATAACAGTTCCTAAGAAAGCCGGAATCCACTTTCTACACGTGTTTCTCTTTCTTTTTTTTTCTTTTCTACTCAGGAAATCCTCCTGCACATTTGTTAGCACAGGTCAGTTCGCAAGAACTGAGCACGATAAAAGCTATAACATTAAGACAATATGTTGTTATCTAACTGTTTCAAGGAAGAAAAGCACCGTTGCTTATGAAAATAATCCAAGTGTCTAAACAAGAGTAATTAAAGAGTTGTCCAAAAGCATAAAATGTCAAAATAAAAAAGGAAGGCACTAACTCTATTTAATTATCATTTTCTCATAGGAGAAGTTAATAAACCATCATAATGAATTCCACCTATATCACAATAATGACCATCATTTTAACAAGATAACATTTCGAAACAAAAACAATTACAAGAAGAAAATTAGTTTCAAATGTGATCCGCCTTATTTGTTTAAGTTAGTTCACCAAGCCAGGATTCACTATTCCACTGTAAGATCCCGAACAATCAATCGACATGAGAATATCTAAACCAAAATGACTTAATAATATTTAGATGTTGTGCCTATAACAGTTAATTTTATATCAGTACAAAATAAATAAATTGGAAAAGAAAAGGGATGAAACGCACAAATGACCCAGTATGGGCCACATCCTATCCTAACAATCCTTCTATTAAACTTTCTTCTAATCAAGAGAATGTCTTAAGAAAAAGGACAAACTTGACAAGACCAAACATAACCATTATAAATCTTACAGGAGGTTTACTCAATCATTCACAAGAGCACAACACAGAATACATAGCTTCTAAAGGATCTGCCATCAACACAAGTTGACATCAACCTTTCTGGTCAACACATAACCATTCTACTAAAATGACAGCAAGGAGGTCGTATCACAACGAGCATCACAATAACCAATCAACCAATGAGTTTCCAAATACACCAACCTCTAAGTCACAGGAGAATGAAATTTAAACATTTTAAGGAGAAAAACGTAGAGTAATTTCTTACGCATAAAACCAACATCCCAATTTTAAGATTTGAAAACTTCCTCAATAATGATCAAGTAGATCTCGTATCCTCCAACATATGTGAAACAAAATCAAGGTACGAAAAAGAGTATTTACTCCAACATTTTAAGCTATCCCAAAGATGTGAGTAACATCTCAAGGAGACATTCCATAGGATCAACTACATTCCTCAAGACATACAATAGTCACCAAGGGAGAGAAGATGATTCCAAAGACAAGAATCTCCAAACGGTGAACATGAACTGATACCAAATTATGAAGATCAAACATGACGCTTGGAAGAATAAAATAGTTCTTCGAGGGATTTACAAATAACAAAAGCAACTAACCTAGTTTGAGAGTAATACCAACTTGGCTCAATTCAAAAATCAGTCAAGCTAAGCACACACTAAGCCAACCGAGGAGAGTAACTAGAACCTAAAACGAACTAAAAGAAAAGATAGAGACAGGAATAACATCATTCACCTATACACAATGCACTTATAGTACTCAATTGCTATTTCACAAATACCCAACATAAGCCAGAACGACAGATCTCAAACCGAAACAAGTATCCAAAGGAAACAGCACTATAAAATTGAGTCAAACAACAATGTTTGATAAAACATTCAAATCATGAGACCATAAAAAGAACTAGGAATTTTCATTACAGGACCCCCACCTCTTTTATTTTATTAGTCTTAAGAACAAAGTTGACCCAACTAATATTTATTAAAACCCAGAAAACAATATAAAAGGCTTCAAACAACACGGTCATTTCTAACGCCGGAAACTAATATCCTCCCAGAAAAATACGAAAGAGCAAGGGAAGTGGAAACCACACAACATACCATCACACAAGACATTTATATGAAGAGCAGGGTCATTTAATGAATCATTTAAATAATAGCATAAGACTCAATGGTATAGAGAATATCGTGCCTGATTAAGCTCCCGCAGTCGAGCACACGTGGACAGGGTCTGCAACAACATCTCAAGCCCAAACTCCACTATCCTCCATCTTGTTGGGTGCCCAAAACACAACTATAGGTTTCCATGATGGCACATACAAGGATTCACGGCCCGAAAGGAGCGTAGTACAACGACACTCCCCAACCTTGCCAACATCCTCCCATCCCGTGTCCAAAGGGGACGTTAGAGAAGAACATGGACATCTATCAAAGCACCAAGGAAAAAGAATCAGATTTTCTTTTTTTTTGCCAGGTGTTGAACCACTCACGAGGCACAAAAAACTAATTGACAAAAAGGCCTCAAAGAGATGCGGTCTCCATGTATTGCCACTATACAGGGAGGTACTAAAGGATCTATAACAAATTTTCCCCATCCACCGTGTCCTAAACCCAACAAAGGCCCAAAATGTTCATCCCACATGCAAGGATCCACGCAACTAGCGCCCAAAGGGCTTGAGCAGGTCACTAGGACAAAACCAGGGCAGGTTTGAGATGAATCACCATTAAACGAAAGCATCTATCCCCCACAACAGTCAAAAGAAATGAAAACAAAACTACCATGCATGCGGCCAGCATCAGGGGGAACTAATTACAGGCTGCACCATGAGAAACCAAAAACTACTCCTCAAGGTATTGGAGTTAGCCCCCATTTTCCATTTTGATGGCATTGATCTGATGTTTGCAACATTAGATATATTTGGTGCCTCCCGCAAACCACTTAAAAAAATAGGTGCAGCATAAGACTGAATGTCTTTGGACAAACCCCTTCCCTTTACTCAGCATACACAAACTTGACCACTTACTTCCTTCAGCGTCGAAGTGGAATAATTCTGCCTTCTGATTGATTTGGCCTTGCTCATCTTGTTGAGTTGAGGCTTTGGTTTCTATAAAACATTCATGGATCCTATGGGCACGAAGTGTAACAGTTTGAGATCGTGGGACGAGCTAAACAAAGCCACGGTAGTGACTCCACCCTCTGAACTCGCTACTCTCCAATGTGAGTTCACACTTAGCTCAGTCCATGTTGACTCATTGCATCGTCCAATGCCTTTGGCATTATATCGGATCACGGGCTTCAACTTCTTTCCAAGATCAAGGGTCTCGGCTTTACTTGTCTCAGAGGAACTTTCCTACTTGAGCTCATCCATCTAAGCCCCTTCGCCCTTTTTCAAAATATCGCACTTCTTTTCGTCAGCCCTTCCTCCATGATTTTCAAACTTGACTCATAGTCGGGCTCCATTGAGTCGACCCATGTTTCCTTACTAGTATACTTGGAGCTAGTGATCAACAAGATAATATTTACAACTATCAATCAGGAGCCATGGCAGAAAATTAATGAGCTAACCATCCAATTGGTCCTGTCAAAGAAAAAAGAGGAAAAAATCTCTTCCACCGTCTCACACCAAACACGAAATTAAAAGTTCATTAAAGAAGTGACAAGCAATTCCTCCCATCCGCCAGCTAACCACAACACAAGGATAATAAATTTTATTTTATTTTATTTTTGGAGCCCACGCTTTGGGGACAGGTCGCTTGCCAGGAAGAACAAGGTTGGTAGATAAAAACATTAATTTCAGAATTGATTAAGGGTCCTTCAACATTATAAAACAATAAAATAGTCCCCTCCTACAAAGGCGCCACACAAAAAGGAATACTCCTTACCACGTAAGCCGAGGTTAGGCCTACGGGGAAAATTGATTAAAATATATATACACTTATCTTTAAATTAAATTGATATTAGGTGCCTTAAAAGAAAAGTCCTAAACACTCTTCTTTTTTAATTTTTTTTTTCCTTCAGAGCCTTTATCTAATAGCGTCGGCAGCAGACCACTTAATCGAGAATTCGATAAGCCTAAAATGACCAAGCTCGTAAAAGGCGCTATGGGGAACCCTCAGCGACTAGCAAGCAGTGATGACGGCACCAGGAGGTAAGACTCGAGAGAAACTACCCTAATTTAAATTCACAACAAGATCGTAAACACCCAATGATCAAAAGAAGCTCAAATAAACATTTGGTGTTTAGCAATAGGGTAAAAGAAGTAGAAACCAAACAAGGCATCAATTTTTATAACAAAAATAACTTGCCAACAAAGTCACACAAAACCACCACAAAATCCATGCACAACAAAAATCCCCTATAATAGAAAAACAACATCCATAGCTTTTCCTTACTAGAAATATCCAACAACCCCAAACCCGATATTCTCAATCTATGCATGGTAACAGTTATGTTAAAAAGAATATATCAAATAATCATCATAACTACCAAGCTCTGGAACAAAAATTATTCATCTAGTTTGTATGGCTATAGGAGCTACAAGTGTAGAGGTGATAGCCTCTGTTGCACCAAAAAGGCTTTGGATGACCCTTGCTAATTACATCACACATTTTCTTCCCAAGGCCTTCCCTAACATCTACTCTAGTGCTTCCATTATTGAAGCAAATGGTGGAGTGGGATCCATTAAGAATTTCAACCTCACAGATGGTATCCACTTCACAAAAGACTTTTTCTAATTGATTTACATATTTTTTGTTCCATCAATTTTGGAAGAGGTTGGGGGTAGACCTCATTTGTTTTTTAAGGCGATGTTGGGAGATGTATATGGAGGAACCGAGGCATGTTATGCGTTCTTTAAGCATGCTATCTTTGGTTTTAAGAATACATTTCCTATATTTGTTTTGATATGAAATGGAAGTAGTACTCTTTCTTATTTTTGTTCTTCCTCCAATATTGATATGCACACTATAATGCCTCTATGGCCTCGTCCGTCTTTAAGTACAATCTGGGACTACATTTTGTATCGTTTCTTGTAATTGACGTGAAAGACATCCAACATCTACAAGACCCATTTTAGTTTCTCGTTAGATGTTAACCTTTGATCTCAAAAAGTACTATGTTATGATCTGTGTTGCCCTTATAATATCTTCGCATTAGATAAGGTGTCCATTGTTTAATGAAAATTAGCCAACCGTTCTTATCTCCATTATTTGACCAGATGAAAATAGCCAACATTTATTTCAAATGAATGGGCTTCAACAATTTCCTACCCTCTATTAGGTGACTTAAATTCAATAATCTTATCAAATTGCATAGAAACCGCATCTACATGTTAGATCCTATAATGAAGTCATTGTTGGTGCAAAATCACAAAGCACCCCAGGACTCCGCAACGCAATGGGTTGAAAGTCTCAAGTGATCGCACAACATGGAGCTTTTCCCAAGTGTGGGACCTCGCGAAATCGGAAAAGCTCTCCGGATGAAGGCCGGCTCCTATTCCTCTGTTCAGATGCACGAATAAAACGCAGAGGGTTTACCAAAAAACCTATTCTAACTACCAAGGAGACAGGGAGAGAAAATGCATAAAAATAAACCTAAGCTAAGGAGGTGATGCACCGAGGAATGAAGAACATATGTTTTGCCAATAAACACAAACCATAGAAATGTAATGCAATATCATGCACGGATGAACATATTCACAGTGAAAGATCAGGTAGATGCAAAATGAAACACATAGAGGGTTGAGAAAACATCCACAGTCATGCATTTATTTGCTCCGAAGGTTGATACAATACACTGTCAAAATGCCAATAGGCCAAGGTTGCATTACAGTTCCAAATGGGAGGTTTGAGCTCCACAACTCCACCTGCCAAAGAGAAGAAGGGAGGGGCCAAAACAAAAATGTCCAACCCTTAAAAAAAAGCCCCTCCTTACATTTATAGAAGGGAAAGAGATGGAGAAGTGAGAAAATCGAGATTTGCCCAACCACCTCCAAAACTGCGCCTAACTCCATTCATCATGGCGGTAGGTAAGAACCTCAACGACCCAAAAATGGTGAACTGTCATATTTCCCGCGTCAGGTCCGTTCCAGTCGGGTTCGGGACTCTCCTCTGCATCCGCATCGGGCTTGGAGGACACCGCGGCATGTGTTTGATGTTCGTGCTTTCCCGAAACCCGCATCCGCCGCTATTACCAAATTTCCTTTGTTTTCGGGTTCGGGGGTGTAACTTGCATATGCATCGGGTTTGGGAGGTGGCGCAACATGTTTTCCCCATGCTTTTCCGACTTGTTTTCCCGACTCGGAAACCCGAATTGCCTTGTGTCGGGTTTTGCGACCCTTCCGACATGTCCTTCCTGTCGGGTTTTCTAACCCCTCCGACACATCTCTTTCCTGTGTCGGGTTTGGGAGGTCCTCCGACATGCTTTCTGATTGCTCGCCCGACCTTGTTTTCCCGACTTTCAAACCCGAAACCCTTCCGACATGTCCTTCTGCTTTTCTAACCCTCCGACACATCTCTTTCTGTGCTCGGGTTTGGGAGGTCCTCCGACATGCTTTCCTGACTTGCTCGCCCGACTGCTTTCCCACTGGAAACCCGAATGCCTTGTGTCGGGTTTTGCGACCCTTCCGACATGTCCTTTGATGTCGGGTTTTCCAACCCCTCTACATATTTTCTTTGATGTTTCCTCCGCCTTGCTTCTTGGCCGAGACCCGATCGCTTCTTCATGATGTCGGGTTTTAGAGGCCCGACGACATATTTCCTTGTTGGCGGGTTTTGGAGACCCCCCAACATGTTGCTCCACCATTTTTCTCCGCCCTGTAAACCCGATTTGTCTTCGTTTATCCATATTTACCCGGGGGGGTAAATATATACAACAAAAGCTTTTGGAAAAATGTGCAACACCAAAAGTGGGTGCCCTCCTTAACACTTGAATGCCCTAATGGGTACCTCATTCCAGATAAAAGTACTATTCAACAATGGAGTTTTTCCATGCTACCCTAATCTTTTGATGAATCTTCTACAATATATCCCCTCCACTCAAAGAACCCCAAGAAAATTCTTGGGTGTTGAGGGTACTTACAGTCTCCTTGACCTTGGGAAAATACACATGAATTTCTTCTACGAAATAATGTGACAATTATTTTTAAAAATATTTCTACCACCACTCTTGAACATCTACCCTATTGCAATAAAGCCTTCAGTTGGACTCAAACTAATTTTTGACAAGTTTTATTGAAGGTTTTTCATCGATACCAATCTATAGAATGCATTTTCACTACATGTTACAATCAGTGACCAGTAAAATCCATGTCTCTTAATTACTTATACATTCAGGTAATGGCCCTTCATTACCTATTACATTTTTAGGTGTAGATTTCATTCTTACATTGTTGAAGATAAAAACTATCAGGTAAATAAGAATATGTACACAGTTCTCGTAAATACATTGGTCACACAAAAATGACATTCAAAATATTACAAGGATACAAAACATTGTGATCAACAAAAAAATTGATAGAAAGTGGAGGCTAAGGCCAATCGACAACAAAAATACAAACAAAAGCCTTAGAGATATTAACAAAATTAAATATTCCCAAGAAAAATAATATCACAACCAAAAATAGTAGAGCTTAATTACGCCGAAGGCGTGTCTAGTGTTCAGTTGAACCTTAACGACGACGCAGTGCAGCTTAGAGCTGCCTGTCATCTGCTGACAACCTGCTTTGCCACTTGTCGCTGCATCATGTCAAACAAAATATAATGTTCTTCAGGCTCCAGTTGCCTGCAGATTCGAAAGCCTAAATCAAAGAAAGGATATTTGTATGTTTGTGTTGGCGTGAGATTCAGAATGTATTTGGGAGTAAATTCTTCCCTAGGGCTCGTTTTTTAGGGGTATTTATACATTTAGTGCAGAGGAATCCAAATCATTTAGTGCACAGTTTAATCATTATGGACCTTGAATTCTGGACTTGGCACGTGACTGCGGCTAAGCGCAATTCTTCCTCCCACACATGTTTTATGTTATTCTTGTCTCCCTTGAAAAAACATAAATTTTACTGGTTTAGATTGAATTCGCAAAAGTTTTCATATTGTTAATTTTTTAAGGTTTTGGCTTGGATTCTGAAATTTAGATAAAAATTACAGACATTTGAAGTGCATGTTTTTTTTTCCAGAAGTTCTACGAGGCTTCGCTTGCATTCTGAAAAAATTCCTGAACAAGTCGAAATTTGGAAACTTGTTATGCTTTCGATTTTTTAGAAAGGTCGTGTCTTGTATTCGGAAGAAATCGCTAAAGTTTTCTAGGTCTGGTACTAATCAAGAAAACAATTCTGAATTTTTCAATCTATTTGAAGGCTTTGCGTTGGATTCTCAGTAATTTGCAGAACATTTTTCGAAGAGTTTGACAACTCTGGAGTCTTGTTTTCACTAAAAAGAAATATAAAATTTTCAACTTTTGAGTGAATTTTTTTAGAAGAATTCGAGAAATACGAAGTCTTCTTATTTTTATTAAAGAAATTATGTATAATTCACTTTTTATAAAGCAACCTGCAAGTTTTACAGAAATTTCTAGAGCAATTCCAGAAATTAAAAGCCTCTTATTTGATTTGATTTTTTTCCCTAAAATAGTGAAGCTTTGAATTCTGAAAATTTTAGAAGTGGTTTCATGTGAGGGGGTCCCTAAATTTTCCTGGTTGATGTTGGAGAGTAATTTTAACAGCATTTATGGTAAAAGTGGTCACGTGGTATAATTGTTTAAGGGTTAGTTGTAATTTTGAGGAAAGATATTTCAAAATGTTAAATTTAATTTGTAATACAATTTAAAATAAATTTGTTCATTTATAAATTGAGATTAATGTAATATGTTCCAACAAAACAGAAGTGGATGGGGAAAACTTATAACCCCTCTTTTTTACCATTTAATTAAAATATCCTCCTAAAAATTTTGTCCTCCATATTTTAAAGAAAATTTAGATTCCTAAATTTTCTTTTTCACTTGACCACCCATTCAATAAGAGTAAGAACAACACTCCCTCTCCATGGGACCCTTTTTAGTGTTGTCTTACCGAAAAAAATTAAATCTATATTTTCAAAAGTTTTTGACTTTGGCTTGGAGAAAAGTTTCAAGAACTTAGATATTTGAAGTTTTGTCTGTGGCGGCTTATGTTATAATTAAATTTTATTATCTTAAGAAGAAATGTTCCTCTTTAAACGGAAAGAAATAATTTATGACCGGATCTGCTTAGTTCTTTTCATTGAAAAACCTTGATTTTGTATGGTTTGCATTCTCAAAAGTTCACAGAAATTTTCCAGACCTTCGAATCTTGTCCTTTGCTCGTTGTATTGTATTAAAATTAAGAAAAAAGAACTTAGGGAGCAACTCGTTAAGGAAAATTAATTTATTAATTCTTATTTAATGTTGTTCTGTCTTACAACTTTTTTGTGTTAAGCTAAATTACAAAAATCATTAGTTCCAAGTTATTTTAATTCAACATGTTTAATTTTAGAAGATCAAAACTAAATAATTTTATAATTTAGTTTATTCTATCTTCAAGTGCATTGATTTGAGTCCTGTTTCACCATTCTACCGACCACAAAGCCACAAAAAAGTGAGTGTTCTTTAGGTATCTCGCCAAGGAGAAGATGAACATGAGCCGCTCCTCGCCTTGTCGATGATCTTGGATTTTAGCGATGGAAATGCACGGTCAACGCGTTACACTTTTACAGCAAATTTGCCTCAAATAAGGTAAAGGAATTGTTGTCTTTTTATGTATAAGACAAGATTAATGTAATTGTTGTTTTTAAATGTAACTACATTTTTTTAATATTAAGGAAAATCATTAAAATGAGGTTTAAGGAAAATCTACATATATTATCATTGGAAGTGGAGAAAGTGGCAGTGTGTCAAAGAGACTTAATTATCTGTGAGATCAATCAAGATTCGATGACTTAATTATCTAACCTATATCAATAGGGAACTACTGACTTACTTTTCCGGTCATATAACGTTGTTTTTTTCGCCTAAATTGGTTTTCATTTGACGTTCAACCATGCCTGTCGGGAGTGTATTTGGAGTGTTCTATTCGTTACAACTTATATTTGATTCCTTTATTATTAAAAACATATTTTTCTAGGGATCTTTACTTGGTTAAATAAAGATAAGAATCGATTAATGAGATATGTTGTGGTTGATTCCTTATAATGTTACTAATTTATATTACAAAAAAGATGGCTGCAAAAGTAGTATAAGGTATTCAATTGCAAATAAAACAAGAGCAAAAATGCTTTGCTATGTCTTGCCTTGTACTTGTAGTAAAGGTGAATTAAGAGATAACAAAGTTGAAATTATCAATGTTTTGTGATGATGCTTTAAGGTTATTCAACAAATAAGCACGTCTCGATTACAACCTTAGATCTCCATCTCCATTGTCAACAACTCTAAATATAGTAGTAGATCCTTATCTCCTCTCGCTGACAACTCAATGTCGTGTCCTTTTGAAGTAATCCGTAGAAGCAAATGTAATAAAAACTATAAGATTTGTAGAGATGATAATGGCCATTTTTAAGTGTTAACGTGTACCAAGTTCCATTTATATATTTGGTGTTGTGATTTCCAAATAATAAATGTAGAGCGCCATTAATTGAGTTTTCTTTACATAAAATTTTGACAGGAAATTAATGCCAGATTTTTTTTCATTCCAAATATAATTGGGGAAAACAATATGATCTCCTCTTACACTTAGGCATAATATGCTCACTGTTCTCATGCATATATATTTTAGGCATGGAAGATCCCAAAGAATTTGATCCAAGAGCAAAAGAGTTGCAATTTACTTTCTGGTTGACAAATTAATTTTGATGGTACCGACATAGCTCTAGGAAGTTGAAAATAGATCAAAATTATTTTCAATAAAAGATCGATTCGATGGAAGTTATTCAGGCTTCACAAAATTTAATTAACTTCTTGCGTGGCATTATTGCTTCCCTGAAATTGAAAAATGACCATTTGGCATATCCTAGTTCTGTTTGCTTCACAAAAAGCTTGATGTTGTCACCAAATGTTTAAACCCTGAAAAAATGGAGTTGACAACTTCAAATGTATCCTACCTTATAGAAATATTTTAAGAGATAATGTTGCAGTAGAAAACAACTTTATGTTAAAATGAGTTTCAAAAGATAAAATTACATATTTAAAGCGGGAGATGGATGTTATGGCAGATCATTTAAGATAGTCTGTTGAAAATTCCCCATTAAAAGACGTGAATGTAGCACCAATGCCTGATTCAGATTGATGATCTAACATTTGTATAAATTGCAACTATTTCTTTACTCTTATTAAATTATGGTTGTCGATGTCCTCTACCTTTGAAAATGGGTTTTGGTGCCATTCAATTCACCTAGAAACACTTGAAAGTCCTCTGTTATCTCAAGATGACTACAAAACATGAACTAAGGGCGTGGCAACACCAGGACAACACCCACATCATGCTTTTCGGGAAGGACAACACATGGGGCTACTAGGTCCTCAACGACACCAAATGGGTGGATATTAATTCTACCAAGGGTGCCCTCGTCATTATTGTTGGATATATACTTTAGGCATAATTAATAGAGTTGGGAGTTTAATATAACGAACACCAACTACATAATCATTTTTAAAAATGTATTTTTTCCCTTTTCTGTTTTTGGTCGAAGCAGTGCATGGAGTAATAAGAATTTTAAGTGCACCACTCATGTATTAAATAATAGAGAGGAGAAATTGTTTGTTTATGTTTGCGGTCACATTCTTCATGAAAATGAACCTGAGAACAGGCTATGTTGCAGGTGATCTTGTACCTTCAAACCCATTAGAGATGACCCCTTTGATGTTCCCCATATAAATATGTATCCACACTTCACTATGGCAAAGATTCACTAACGAGAAATAGACCTTGATTTTCATGGCACCATCCCAAGAGCTACATAATTCCATCTATCTTTTGTGACGTTTTGGTAGGACTCCTGTAAAATTCCTATCATTCCTTTTCTTTAAGTCTTTGTGAAAGATGTTTTAAATTTAAGGTTTATAATGAATAGAAAACTAGGGAGCAATAGATGAATATGACACAAATATTTACATTGCACAATTAAAAATTCCACTAGGTTAGGTTGCAATGAAAAAAGTTGTAATACTCCCACCATAACAATGAAAAATAAGTTACATCTCAGGAATCATTCCATGTCAGTGGTAGTAAAATAATGGCCATGAAAGGAAATTGCAAGAAACAATGCAGACTGACCATATTCACAGATTAGGTCAAACAAAAGCCACCTTGGTTTGAAAAGACTTATATGTTGAACATGGAAGACCTCTCCTACAATTGTAGTCACCTTTCTCATCAGAAGTTCACAAAAAGATAAATATTTATATTATTTTAAATGATTTTCTTATATGTTAATGTCATAATGATATAGTTTCAATTTTTAGTCCAATAGTTGTATAGGCATTGTATACAATAGCATATACAATCCACATAAATATTTCTTACTTCACTCACCTAAGAAACAATTTCAAATGTAACCTCAACTTCTGAATGTTTGTTTTTTCCTAGATGAGGTAAAAATGATGCAGAAAGGGAACATTTGTTCCATATTTAACATTCAGTTATTTCATATGTAATTTTTAAAATGTAAGTTCAGGTAAAGTGAGATAATATCAAATGATAATAAATTACTTGTAATTCGACTTGCTCATGAATATAGCAACACGTTATCAAGATTTTTTTATAGATGCTAACTGGTTTGATTTTTTTATTATGTGATCTCGGGCATAACGTTGATTTTTTTAGTTAGAAACTAACAATTTAGTTACACCTAAATATAAGATCCCTCATCCTAGGATTGCAAAGTTCATACTACAAAATCTCAACAGTCTCTCAATCTGCACCCTTATCAAAAGAATATTTTTTTCATGTAATGCTAGAGTACCTTGTGAGTGAGCAACAATAAATTAATCCATTTCTAGAGTGGTAAGTAATAATAGTATATGAGTTATCATCCATAACCATTTTCATGACTAGACCAGAGAACAATTTTCAATAAATTCTTAATTAAGAAAACCCTATTGCATTCCCATAAGTACTAACACAAAAGACTACTAACATGGCCACATATGAGGAGTCCATACTCATTTACACATAAAAATAATGAGGAAGGAAGATTCTTGATAGTTGATTTGACATGATCCACCAAGTAAACATCACTTCACTTTGAATGTTTTTCCTAAAACGGTTATAAAAGCCACCATTTTTCCCTTTCCACCATTGTTACTTTGATTCATTCCTAGCGAGATTACAACCATCTTGTACATGTCTTCTTTCAATTACAATAGTATTAGAAATTAGCAACATTTTTCGTGCTCCACTTAAACATAAAATGATCATTCCATAAAAAATTATGCTAACATTTCAGTTAAAAGCTTACATCTTTTGATCATGTAGAACACACTCTGAAATTTGAAGAAAATGAAAATGAAAAATAGCATAATATGGGTTTTCTATTATATTCGCATTTAGTTCTTTCCAACTTCATTAATTCTATTTTAGCAACATGTAATTTTAACCATTCTTTACTATAATGTAAATGTTGCGATAAAATCGTATCTTATCTTTGTGATAGGTGTATTAGAATCCATCTCTGAAAACTTCATTAAATCGCATCTTTATATTGTTAATAACTAAATCTATGATACTCTTTTAACATTCTCTCTCATTAAATTATTTGTTTATATTGACTTAGGTAATTACCATACTTACTGCCCACTCTTTCGTACATCAAACTTCTATTTTTGGTTATATAATAATCTTATAAGTATTTATAATTTTATAGTTTCGTGAAGCCTTGACTAAATTTTAATCTCCTATTTGATTTCTTGCAAAATTTTCCAGTACAAAGATTAGTTTCCAAGAACATTACATGAGTGCCAAACCAATATAGATATGAATCCCTTTTAATATTACTACAGTTTCCTTCAACACCCCAACTGTAAGCTTAAACTTCATACAAGCCTTCATTTTCTACGATTATAACATTCCCTCGCCATTTATTTATCGTTGTTTTTAACATTTACAATGAAGGATTCGTTTGCGTTGTTTGTGTCAGTATAAGTTCTCACTAAAAACAACAACCCCAACACCACCCACACCCTTTCCACCAATGATCTCATCGGCCACACTTGCTCATCCAGAGCAACCACTAGTACATATTATATTTGTAACATTTCATCAAGATCATACCTCAAGAGAACATATGACTAAAAGGCCTCTCATCCTAGTCAAGTTAATAGTATATTTATGGGCCTTATGCGGGGGCATTTTATTCCCTAGGCAACCTAGGCGGTTACAGGGCATGATGAGCAAGGTGCGTTAGAGAGGCCATATCTTTAGAAGTTTCAAGTCGGCTACAATAGTGATCAGAATAGCATTAATAAATATACATATATTAATATATTGGCTATCTGCTAGTGAGCGTGGAAAACAGTGCGAGCTACACCCACATCCTTCAAACATACCATCTCTTTCTTATTATCGGGCACGCAAAATTAGGAGCATAAGCATCATTGAGTTTCGAACATTGTTGGACATTGGACAACAATAACATCATTGATAGATAACTATTGGACTGCAAGTAAGTGACTTCTAGTTATGTGACCTCGAAATCCACACACACAATACTCATTTATGATAAGGAAGATTCTTGTGTTGAACCACGATTTCAGAAACAATGTTTAGGTGTTCTCGTGTTCTTATTTATGGTTTATTATCTAGAGATGACATAACATAGTAATTATAGTCCAAATTAGTTAATTTAAATTCCTTGTTTCCGAGAATTCCATGGTAGAGTAGTATGGTTTCTTCCTCTTCGTGAGAAAAAATTCTCTTTTTAAATCCAGTCACAAATAGTTGAACCAACGAAGCCTACAACTTTTGCCCCATCTTTGTAATCCTGCATCATTAAAAGCATAAAACTATATTTATTATTCTAAAATATTTGAAGGAGGCTCCTAAACCTATTCAATGTTCTCGAACCTATTGCACTGTTGGATAACATCATTCACTGAGCATTAGAAAATGGAATAACCAAGATGTCCAAGTGTTGCAGGAAAGCAAAACAATGAAAGCAACCCCCATTTTCCATTTTGGGATTATAATGTATAGGAATCTATTTCAATTTTCAAAACGATTTGACTCAATTCAACACCAATAATTGTTGCATTTTCACATTCTTTCAAGAGACTTCTAAATAGACATTTCTTATTAAAATTGGAGATTTAATCACATGTTTTGTTAAAAATTACAATATAAATTTAAAAAAATTAGGTAGACAGACAAATGAATAACTAGAAGGGAGGAGGGGGGCATGCATTCTATGTAATGCCTAGGGCACTCAAAGACCTTAATTCAGCCCTGGCCTTATGTGGTTTCTATCCGTAATGTGGTAATTATTGGTTCGCATTAGTTCAAGGTTGATAGCACTCTAACATCATGCCCTATGGAGATATTTGGGCATAGCCTCGTAGACTCAAACGTATTGGTATGGGTCTCGTAATTTTGAAGACATAATTTCTTTGTTTTGTGGATGCGGCGGGGTGGGCCCTTATTTATTCTATCTTGTTGTGGTGGGCGGGCCCGTATTTATTACTATCTTATTATTATCTTTAAACAAAAGATGATAATAAAAGCATGTACCATCTCAAGATTCTGCGTATAAATTGACCGGATTCCGAGGAGTAAAAGCACAGGACCGTTGCAGTCTTGGAGAAGAGAGTTCCAGGCAAAAAGACACGTGTCCGTTGGAAACAGAGCCGTTGGAATATTATACCATATAACCTGTACTCACAGCATGTTTTACATCATTTCTTTCTCTTCCTCTCGGGTTGTTTCTGCGTTTTGGTTTTTGTTGTTGATTTTGTTTCATGGTTTTAGAGTCTGTCGCACGCGTGCTGTGTCTGTGTTTGAGTTGAATCTGTTTTTTCTTGTTACATGTTGTGTTTGAGTTGAATCTGTTTTTTCTTTATTTTTCTGTATTCTGAACGGTGCCGAGCCGAGCCAAGCTGAGCAGAGAAGAGCCGAGGCGACCGATCCAACAGAGCCGAGCCGAGCAAAGGATGAGGTTAGGGTTAGTAACCTCCTCTCTCATTTCCAGTAATATGTATTTTCTATTTTATGGGCTATTTCTTTGATGCAACTGATTTACACTATGGATTTCAGGGCATAAAAGACAGAAGGAGCTGTTTTCCTTGCAGAATATGGAGGGCCATGTATATTTGGAGGACGCCCTGGAGAAACCCTAACTGTGCACGTCAGAGGGTTTTATTTGGGCTATTTCTTACTGATTTTTTGTGTGCCTTCGTTGATGCCGTTGCTTCTATTTATTTATTTTTCGTTTTATCTGTTCTTGTTTTTTTCCGATGTTTTTGGAGTTCGTTGTATGTTTTTGTAGCCGTATTTTCTATTTACATGCATTTTGAATGTAATTTCAGTGGGTGCTCTCTTCATTTATGCGAATTTCCTTTATGTTTTCAAGGAGGCGCAGAGCAGAGCCGAGCTACGAAAATGCTGAGCGGAGCCAAGCGAATCAACTGAGAAAGGCAGAAGGAGCTGCTTTTGGAGGACACTTTGTAACTATTTTATGGGCTATTTCATTGATGTAACTGATTCGTATTATGGATTTCAGGGCATGAAGGAGCTGTGGATCTCAGAGGGTTTGGATCATTTCTTACTCATTTTTTTTGGTGCTATTCATCTTTTTGGATCATTTTTTTGGTGCCCCTTTTTGTTTGGATCATTTCTTACTCGTTGTTTCTATCTACGTTTTTTAGTTTTTTTGGTTCATGTTATTGGAGTTCATTGTATGATTTTTGTCTATGTTTGAGTCAGATTCATTTTTCTTTCTCCATTTTTGTGATATTCTTTTTTTGTTAGCAAGGAGGGCCAGAGCAAAGCAGAGAAAATCAGCCGATTCGAGCACAACAGAGACGAGGGAATCAGCTTAGCCGAGCAGAATTGTCCTGCATCTCGGGCTTTATTCATGTTTCTAAGTTAAAGTGTTATCCAAGACCACAAGAAATGAACCCTAATGGTTGGTCTCGAATTCTATTTAACTTACAAGTATCATCCCTTTTTTGTCACGTCTTTTGAAAATAATTTATAGCATTACATACTTATACTTTGATTTTGGTTCAACACAAAAAGCTGAGATGAGTTTTAACAAAGGTTTATGAAGTTTTTAGGTAGAATGAATACAACATGTAATTGGACGTAAACCGTTTCACTATTCTTATTTTAGAGTGAAATCCCCAATTGTATTGATGTTTCTTAGGATATTGTGTTATAGATTCTTATTTTACAGTTATAATCACCAATTGTATTAATATTTTACAGTTATAGAGTTGGTTCCTCCATCGAATTAAAAGCATAAATCTAGGTATGAAGAGAGGAATGAAACACTTGGATGTCATGATTGGAGGTTAATAGAAATTTTTAAAATAGCAAATGAATAAACCCAGTTAAATTTTAAAGCTGAGTGCAATTGGCTGCTATTAACAGTAGTAGTGATAATGGTGATCACAAATGATATACATTAACATATTGAAACAAAAGTAACTGAAACACAATAGTGAGATTTGGTATTTCATTTTGAGCATTTATTTGTGAGATCTGAAAGCTTTGAAGAAGCTTATAGAACACCACTGTCACAAATTGGAAAGCCTTGTAGAAGTTACCAAACTACCAGATTGTCTTGAATTGGATTTTGAGTTCTTGTCTGGAATTTGGATGGATTTAGAGACCAGTTCCTGCAATTATGTAAGAGAAACACAATGGATTTTTTACATTTAACTTATATTGCACTCTCGACTTTGTATCAGAATAGAAGGTAGTTTTTCTGTTCTAATGCCTTATCTTTTCTTTCAGTATACATTCTGTATATATAATGTATACTAGTAATTATAATTTATGAACATTTGTTTATTTGTCCATTATCTGTTGGTTTTTCTTTCAGGAGAATGGTATAACAGAGAAATGGAAGAAGCAACTTCCTCGATGACAAAAAGTGAGTTATTCAATCTTTGTTTTTCTTCTTTCTCTAGGTCTTATGGATAATTTCATCATAAATTTATGCAGTTTAGCTTTACCCATATATATATATATAATATATATGTATTTATTCGCATATGCAATAATGTTGGAATCTTCCTTAATTAAAATAAAAATTATGTATACGCACATATCGACTTGTATATTCAATAGTGCAGAAATCCTCACTAAGTAAAAAAGAAATATATACAATGATGCTAAAATTTCAGTGATCACTGTATATGCAATAATGTATAAGTTTTTCAAGCACACCCAGATTGTTATAAATTAGATTGTGAGTAATTATCTGGGCTCTGATGGATTTAGGTGAGTCAGTCTGCAATTATTAATGAGAAAGAGTTATTTGCACTCTGGACTTTGGATCAGAATACACAGTAATATTAATGCCTTAGCTTTTCTTTTGGTTTATATATTATCTATGTACATTATAGATAATAATATCATAACAAACAGTTATTTGCTAATGTTAGTTGGTTTTTCTTTCACATGCTTGGTATAACAGAGAAATGGAATTTAGATTTTTTAAGGTGGTTACATCACGAAATTCATGAAATTCATGTAGTTACATCATATACTTAGACATATTGACTTGTATATTCAATAGTGCTGAAATCTTCACTAACCAAAACAAGAAATATATACAATAATGCTGAAATTTCATTGATCACTGTATATGCAATAATGCATAAGTTTTTCAAGCACACCCAGATTGTTATAAATTGGATTGTGAATAATTATTTGCTTTGATGGATTTAGGTGACAGTCACTGCAATTATTAATGAGAAAGAGTCCTTTTACACTGGATTTTGAATCAAAATACACAGTAATATTAATGCCTTATCTTTTCTTTTGGTATATATTTTATGTATATACATTATGGATAATAATATCATATAAACAGTTATTTGCCATTGTTAGTTGGTTTTTCTTTCACATGCTTGGTATAACAGAAAAATGGAAGTTAGATTTTTTAAGGTACATATACTTGTATGTGCATTAATGCTTAAATTTTCATTGATCACCAGTTGGGGTCCCTGCCACCTGGTATCAACTCATCTCTTCATAACTACTATATAATATTTATTATTTTTGTATCCTTGTTGCTGTTATTCATATTTTGGTTCTTTCATTTATCATTATTGCAGCACATATCTCGTATTTTTCGATATTCCTTACGGGTAAATTTCGTGCAGGTATTTTGTGATCAAAATTCTCTCAACTCAACAAACAAATGTCCCTTTATTGCAGGCTTGGATGCCCTGAAGTGATGGTGGAGAGTTTTATTATTACATGCAAAATGTTGTTACATTTGTATTGTAATGTTGTTATATTTGTATTGAATTGTAAATGTTGGTAAAATATTTTTTTCTAAATAAAAAATATTTTTTTTGGGAGGGGGCTGAAAAGGCCCTCCAAAAAACCTTCAAGAATGGCCATGGACATTCTTTCTTGAGGCGTGTTTTATTCTTCTTTATTTTTATTATTTTGAATGGTTTTTTAATTTATTTATAATAACAGTATATCTCAAACATACCCACAATAATAAATATATAGCAGATTACCCAATTAAACACAATGAATGTTCCATAGTTTTTATTATCTATAATGTGTATAACTTTGATTACTATTTATTTTCCTAACTATTAATGTTGTATTTTGTATTTGTTTTTTTTTGTTTTATTTGTATCTTTCAATTTATATGTTGTATATTTTTTATTTATATATATATATTTTTATTAATGAATGTTGTTATATAAGGATTCAATTCTCTCAACTTCAAGATATGGCAGATAGATAATACATTCTTTTATTATAGGCTGTTATATTCTGTATTAAATATTATATAATGTTTTTTTATTATTTATAATGTTATTATTATTTTTAATAAATATTTATTACCCAATTATTAGTTATAATAAATGTTACATATTTTTATTATCTAATAATGTTATATAAGTTTTATTACTATTATTATCGTCTTAAATTAATAGATAGTATTTTGCAAGTTGTTATTTTATTTGTAATATTATATTCTTGAATATATTTTATTGTATTTTATTTTTATTATTATTTTGAATATATATACATATTATATTAATGAAACTTGTTATATAAACACTTCAAATGGGCATCGCATTCTTTAAAGATATATAGATAGTATATTGCAATTATTTATATTATATTGTTGTATTAAATATTATATAATGTTACTTTTTATTTTTATTGTCTATTTTATATTTTTATTGTCCATAAATTATTAGTTATAATATTTATTCCATAATAAGTAAAATATATATTTATAATATTATATTATACTATAAAGAATTTATTTATAAAATTAATTATTATTATATTGACAACGTTTGTATTAAATATTATATAATTTTATACTTTATTATTTATATGTCTATCAATATATTTTTATTGTCCATTTAAATTATTAGTTATAATATTTAGATGTAGTTGAATTATAAATATTATATAATATTATATTATACTATAAAATATTGTATTATAAATTGTATTATTCATAAAAATATATGCTATATATATGCTATAATATAATATTATATTTTATGCATGATTATCCAATGTAAAAGTATATTTATATTTTATTTTTCAAAGAATTATGTAAAATATTTCATTAATTGAATTAAAATAATAATATAATATTATTTAATATATACTAAAGTGAAATATTATATTATATTATGTGCAATAGATTCAATAAATTTAATTAATTAAATAGATATATTATAAAGTGAAGTATTATTATATTTATTTTATTATAATAATTTAGACTTCTCTATTATAACTAAAAATAAGTGTCATTACAAATATAAATCGTAATATATAAATTATTATAAATAGTATTTGTAATAATATGTTGTATTTTAATTATATATGGTCATGATTATACTCACATATTTTGTAAAGCATAGCAATATTAATTATATTGCTATAGAATATTTAAATAATAAATGTATTATTAATATATTATATAATTAAAATAATATTTTTTTTTTTTGATATTATATATTAATATTTAATATAATATATTATTACATATACATGATATTATACACGATATTTTTATGTGGTATATGTTTGATGATTATATTAATACATTAACGATATATAAATCGAGTTTATTATATATTTAATAAAATAATTTAAAAATATATATCATATAACATTTATTTATGAAAATCTAATACTATATTAATAATATTATAATATTACATTTAACAAAGTATGTAATATTAAAATAAAATATAATATTTATAGTAAATATAATTATAATATAATATCTTTAAAAATACAATATAGTAAAATGATGTTCATTTAGAAATTTATAATATGGTATCTTTTATATAAACAAATTAAGAACGAATAATGATAAATACTACAATATTAATTTATTATATTTATATAAAAAAATTAAGTATTATATTTATAGAAAAAAATTAAGAAGAATAATATGATAATTATTACAATATTAATTTATTTAAAAATTAAGAAAATAATATAGTAATTAATAATAATTAATTTATTATATTATATTTATAATTTATTAAGAATATGTTATTTATATGTGTTATAAAAAAATTTAAGAAAAATAATAAGTAATTATTACAATATTAATTTATTATATTATATTTATTTATTTATTATTATTAAATAGTTTTTGAAATCGGAAGAAACTATATTTAAATATGTTCCCAAGCAAGATTTTATCCCAAACATATTTGTAAGATAAAACAAATAATAAGATAATTAACTAATAAACAACAATATTAATTATTATACATTTGCCTAGATGGTAATTTATTAACACCCAAAAAGACAAAATATTTTGTTCGATTTTTGCCTAATATATTTATTAATAAGTTATATTTTAATATTATTTATAATATATTGTAATTTATTAATAATATAAATAAATCTCAAATATAATATAATATTTATTTAACAATGACTATTTTATTATGTAGTTAATAATATATTTATTATTACTAGTAATATTAGATTATATGATATTAATATGGTAAATTACAATATAGTAATATGATGTCATTTAAATATTTATATTATAAATATAAATACAAATTAAGTAAGAATAATAAGATATTTGTTATAACATTAATTTATTATATTATAATTATGATTTATTATTTAATATAATAAAAAAAAATGTTTGATATTTATTTAAATATTCTTATTGTATTATTAATAATATAATTAATATTAATATTAATATTCCATTATATGTTTTATTATTAATATAATGTAAACATTATACTCTAAATATTCATTTATTATATTATATTTATAATTTTCAATAAATATGTTATATTTTAAGTATACTATATAATTAAAGTCCTTATAAATAAATTGTAATTTATTACTATTTATTATATTATTAGTATGAATATTACGTTATATTTTGTCATTAAAACATGGTAATAATGAATTTATTTATTTAAATTTCAATATATTTGTATATTAGAATTTTTTATATATATTTTGTTATGTGAACTTAATTTTAATAAAAAGGTAGAATCATAGTATTATATAGATAATAAAAATGATGTATTACATTCTATTTTATTGGTAAAATTAGTATAAATATATATTTTATATATATTATTCTATTACATTATTTGATTTTGATTTGTATATAAATTATTAATAATTTATTGTGTTTATATAAAATATGTTGATACAAACATTATATCTAATGTATGTATAATATTTATAATAACATATTTTATAAAACATACAATTATTGATAAATAATATACTCAAATAAAATAACAAATTTCTTATATAAATCTATAATAGTACATACCACATATATTATTATTATAGTGTAATAATTACTTATATAGCATAAATATAATATATACATTTATTTATTAATATTATTTTGAAACTATATAAAAGTAAAATTATATTGTAAAGGAGATTGCAGTATTGAGCTTGGGGTGAAAAGATGCGAACCCAATGCGAATCCCATGAAAATTCAAATGTACGTATAATATTTATAATAACATATTTTATAAAACATACAATTATTTATAAATAATATACTCAAATAAAATAACAAATTTCTTATCATAAATCCATAATAATAGTACATACCACATATATATTACTATTATAGTGCAATAATTACTTATATAGCATAAATATAATATATACATTTATTTATTAATATTATTTTGAAACTATATATAAGTAAAATTATATTGTAAAGGAGATTGCAAGTATTGAGCTTGGGGGTGAAAAGATGTGAACCCAATGTGAATCCAAATTTTTGCGAAAATTCAAATGTATATATAATATTTATAATAACATATTTTATAAAACATACAATTATTTATAAATAATATACTCAAATAAAATAACAAATTTCTTATCATAAATCCATAATAGTACATACCACATATATTACTTTTATAGTGTAATTACTTACATATAGCATAAATATAATATATATATATTTATTTATTAATATTATTTGAAACTATATATAAGTAAAATTATATTGTAAAGGAGATTGCAAGTATTGAGCTCGAGGGGGCGAAAATATGCGAATCAATGCGAATCCCGTGAAAATTTTAATATTTTTTTGTCATCTCGTCTAAAGTACTGTATTGAACGGGAGTCGTTTTTAGCGCCTAAGTTGAAGGAGGTCACCTCTAAGTGCGCGAATAGGATACCGCTCGGCCTTAGCGGTGGTGAGGGAATGGATCCATAGCATGGCACGGATGCTCTAAGAAGGATGGGGTGTCTACTTTAGTTAGGTCTTTCGGCCCTGGGGCAGTCGTTAAACTTTTAGTCTCACAGCTAGGGTTTTCGGTGGTTAAAAACTTGCTCGAGGAAAGTGATCCGAAAAGGGTCCTCTACTTCCAAACCATCGGAGAAGGAGATCCCCTCTTCACTAGCAGTATGGGGGTGCGTGGTCCATGCCCCAAAAGATTTCAAGGTGGGCGGGATCAATTCAAACTTTCCAAGGATTCGGTTCCAGTCGATCTTTCGCATGAGAGGAAAAAGGATTTTGTTGATATCCGTGAAAAGAGAGAAATTTTTTGTAAATTTGTTGGTGCCAAGTTCTCTAGGAAAAAAAGGAATCGATATACTGGTTCTAGGGCAGGGGAGGGAAATCTCAAGATTCTCTTTTTGTAGAACGATTTCTTTCAAGTCCTGTTTCACTCTGTGTCCTCTGTGGAAAATGTATTTAAGGGTGGTCCTTGGTTCCTAAACTCCTCCAGTTTATACATGAGACCTTGGTCCTCTGATTTTGATCCAAGGATGGAAATTATTCACAGAGCTCTGCTCTGGTTAAATTTCCTAAAACTCCTGCGGAGTTCTAGAACTCTGCCTCTCTAAATCTATAGCCAGATCACTCGGTTCTTGGGTGCCTATTTCCAACCCATCTCTTCTCAAATGGAGAAACTCTTCGGCACGCATCTTGTGTGGATATGGACTTGTCTTCCCCCTTGTTGAGTTCCATCCTCTGCCTTCCCATAAGGGCTCCAGAACGTCTGAAATAATCTATGAGGGGCTGAGTATCAAGTGCTCTCTTGGGGGCATTAGGGCATCTGAAGAAGGATTGTCAGGATCCTAGTCAAAAGGTTGGATCCCTCTCTTCCCCTCATTTTGATGGTTCCTATTTGGCTCTGATCAAATCTTTCTACCCCTTCCCTTTTTGAATCTCTAGCTATTGATGATTTAAGGGTTTAGGGAAAGAAGATCCGGCCCCTTGCTGGCTTTTTTAGCTATCCTCCTTTGCCCTCTAAATTATGTAGGGCAAGCTTCCTTCGATTTTAGTTTTAAACTTCTTCTCTGGGATGTGGATCCCTTCTAAACTTTGGAAGAGGGAGAGATTGCCCCTTAGCTCCATTAGCCAAGATGGTATGGGGGCTATTATTTTGGCTCCACAGGTAAAAGGGGGAGAAAATCAAAGCAGGAAATGGCCCAATTGGAGGTCGATGTAGGGAAGCAAAAAACCCTGAATTTCGATCTTGTTGATTCTGGGAAGGTGAAACCCTTCCCTGTGCGACAATGAAGGTATTCTCTTGGAATGTCAGAGGGCTTAATTCCTCTGACAAAAAACGCTTGATTAAGCGTTATATCCTCTCCTCGGAGGCTTGTCTGGTTCTTCAAGAAACTAAGTTACCTATTGCTTGAAGCCGAATGCCTTTGGAATAAGTCTTTTAGAGGTTGGAAAGGGGTCTTTTTGATTCGTTGGGTGCCTCTGGGGGGCTCGGGATTGTCTGGAAGGAAGGCGTTGTAATGGTGGAATTGCAAGCCCAATCTCTCAGCTGACAATCTATTAAAGTAAGTTTCCGACACTCTCAGTTAATTTTCTTTTATTTAATATCTATGCCCCTCCTAGCATTCTGGGTAAAAAAATATTTGGGGGGACTGCTACAAGCAGTCTCTGCTATGGGTGATCAGATGTTCATTCTTGGCGGGGACTTCAATGCCATCTCAGATTGTAGGGATAAGAAAGGGGGGATCACTAGAAACCTTCAATCCCAAAAATATTTTTGCTCTTCTTTATTAGAGAAGGTGCCCTTGTGGATATTGAACCTAAGCAGGGCTGGTTTACTTGGAGTAATAAGCGTAAGGGCTTTAGTAATATAGCGGAAAGACTAGATAGATTTCTAGCCACCCCAGTTGGAATTTAAATGACATTGTGCTTGAATGTTCGGTTTTGCCTTGGTCTGGGTCGAATCATTTCTGGTGTCCCTGTCTATTAATCTCGATGTTTCCCCTCCTCGATCCCCATTCAAATTTGAGCTAATGTGGATGAGGGACGCCTCTCTTGAGGGCTGGATTGATCTCTGGTGGAACTCTTATAATATTGAGGGTTCCAAGATGTTTTTGCTTTGCTTAAAAACTCAAAAGATTAAAAAGGACTTGTAGGACTAGAATAAAACGCATTGCATTTCAAAAATTTTTATCTTTCCCCTCAAAGGCCAAAGTTTATGAAGTTTGAATTGAATGTCCTTAATTTAAAAACCTTTTTCATTTTAGAAATCAAAACGTGATGGGATTTTCCAGAAGATTACTTCTCCAACTGTGAAAATATCTCTTAAGTGAGTTAGGTGAACTACTTCTCGGGGGAGGAAATTTATTAGGTGAGAATAAATTCTTTCATGCCTCTCTGAAATTGAAATAAAGGGGTCCATCTAGTGGATCTCCATTCACGGGGATTAATTTCTTCCGAAGCAAAAATCTAGGAGCTCTTGATGAAGGATTTCTCCTATCGAAATTATAAATTCTTTCATGCCTCTAATATGAAAGCAAAAAGGAATTCAAATTTCATTTTAGAAATCAAGAATGGTGAGGGAGTCTCGTCCTTCTGATTTTTTGGCTTCTCAAGAGATGTGTGGATCAGCATCTTCGGACATCATATTTGAAGGGATAAATTTCTTCTCCTCCTTAAATGGTGATATCCTGGATTCTCTCAAATTCTCTAGCTACGTTAAACTAAATGCTTGGAAAGGTAAATGGCTCTCCCTTGCCGAGAGACTTTTACTGGTAAAATCAGGCCTTTGTTGCCCCCTATGTATCTCCTTTCGGTCCTTAAAATCCCTAAGGGTATTCTCGGTAAGATTAAGGGCATTTTGCGAAAATTCCTATGGCAGGGTTTATCCGAGGAAAAGAAGCTCCCCCTGATTAGTTGGGATACACTTGCTAAGCCTAAAGAGCTTGGTGGTGCGGGTGTTCTAAATTTGGGTCTACAAAATGTGGCCCTTGGAGCTAAATTGGTCTGGAAGCTTATCTCCAACCCCAACAGTCTTCTCAGCATGGTCTTCGAAAAGAAATATTTGGGTGCCTCCCTTCCTGAGTCCATCCTCCGGGTGGAAAACCCCCCCAAAGGCTCACATATATGGAATTTCATGATTGAATGTAGATCTTTGTTTGTTTTTTATGCAGATTGGAAAGTGGGTAATGGAGAGAAAGCTCTCTTCTAGGATGATCCATGGAATGGATACCCTGCTCTTGGAGACTCTCTGCTTTCTCAAATATTAAGAGGAGATTGCTTGTTGATTGGGGCCCTTTCATGTCCAACTATGGGGAACTGAACGATTCCCTCCCCTCCATGTTCCAATGGAAAAAAGTGGACCATCTGAACCTCTCTCCTGATTTAGAAGCTAATTTTTTATTTGTTTTGCAGGAAAGGAAAATTCTGGTCTCAAATAAGCAGGATGAAATTGTTTGGACTGCATCTCCCTCGGGATCTTATTCCCCTCATCTTGGGTATCTTCTGCTTCATGAGGATATTGCCCCTGAAAACCAATGTGGAAAGATTGCTGGAAATCCCACTACCCCCTAAAGTTGGTCTTTTCACCTGGATGGCCTTTAAGGGCAAGATATTAACTCAAGAAAGAAGGAAAAAATTTGGTTTTCAAGGTCCCACTAGATGCCTCCTATGTGAAAAGGATGTGGAAGATAGGGATCATTTGTTGCTACATTGCTCCTTTCCTCCTTTGATCCTTTCTATTATTAGATGCCTCCTATGTGAAAAGGATGTGAAAGAGAGTAAGTTGGTTTAAATTGTTGAAGTGGTGAAAATTAGATAAATTGTATAAAATATTTGGTGAAAGCATGATTTTGAAATTAGTAACAAATAATTATTTGATATAATTTAGAAAAGAAATTATTTCATTTCCATATTTAATTTATTTTCATCTAGTTTTATGCATGGAAAATGGTGAAAAAAATTTTGAAACATGAAAGATGAAAATAATAATATTATAATATTATGCTCCTACAAAAAAAACATCTCCAAAAAAGCCCCATAACTCTATACAAGTGTTGTGAATATCTGATCCAACCAACAATTTGTATTCATCGAATATATAAATAAAAACCATTAGTAATAGGGAGAGGACCCCATAATTGTGCATGTACCAAAATATGTACATTGATTTTCACCATTGGTTGTTGAAAAAATGACTAATAGTTGTTCACTATTTGATTAATGACACTTTTTAAGAGCCAATGACAATGTGAAACATAGGGCGCTTGGTCATTGGTACCTCTTTCAAATGCTTTCACTATTTGATTAATGACACTTTTTAAGAGCCAATGACAATGTGAAACATAGGGCGCTCGGTCATTGGTACCTCTTTCAAATGCTTTATATTATTTTTTTCATTTGAAATCAATTCAAAAACTACTTTTCCCTCCAAATAAACACGCAAACAAAAATGCTGATGTGGCATGATGATATGCTACACAATGATATTTTTTTATGCTGACGAGACCCCTACATATATCTATGTGCCCCTAAAGTTAGGGTGCACGGTTATGGGGTCCTCTCCCCTAGATTCGTTGCACAAAAACATAAAAGTCGATAAATTTTATTAAATTGTTCAAAAAATTAATACATCTATAATATTACATCTAATTTCAAGATATATAATAAATATTATATGAGGCATCAACATGCATCACCAAATATAGTTCAAAAACTAAATCTGAATTTTATTGAGTTATAATTTGTGGTAACATCATTCTGGTCCTTAGCATTTTAAATCCATTTTAAATGTGTCTAAATCAAAACAGTATAATTTCTGCTCAATTCCTCAGAAGAAATCAGCCCATCTAAGGATTTGTACAGTCCAATAATAACGATGCCTTTCTCCGATCCAAACAATTTGTGTTTGATTAATCCATAATAAGAAAAACAATTCTTATAATACATTCCTCTGCAATAAATATAAAATTACATAAATTTTGTCAAATCTTTAAAATGATTATTATATCTACAAAACTAGAAAGGATCTCATTATATATATATATTTAAGAACATGTATCACAAAATGTAGTTCAAAAACAAAATCTAAATTTCAGCACACCATAGTGTGCAATAAATTACCTTTTGGAACCGGTTAATCAAGGGTCTGTAGAGCCCAAAAAATCATTACATTTTTCATTCAACCTTCCATTTCAAAATCAACTAAAGCCACTGATCCTTCCATTTCAAAATCAACTAAAGCCATTGATCCTTCCATCATTATCCAAATATTGAGGAAAATTTGAATATTATTCACTCTATGGTAAATCGTTCATCCTTAGTTTTTAAAATTAATTTATAGGTTAAGAAGAGGGGGAACAAATCTTAGCCATATAAGATTTACTTTACTTATCAACGGTTGAAAATAAATTTTATTCAATCCATCCTCAATCCATATGATTGCATGTTTCTATTACGGAAAACAGTTAAATTATCATTCACTTCATGCATGAAAATCGACTTTTAATTTTGAGGAAGTTAGAGAATATAAATGAGCATTTAATAGTGAGGATGCTATTTGTGATCTCTAAGTCACTTTTTATTACTAATTAATGCCTACAAAATTAAAACAAGTTATGAGAAAGATTTATTACGAGACATTTTAACAACTATAGCCATTAGATGGGGATGGTTGTGTATTGATATTTTATTTCTTTAATATATTTATTTAGATGTTACAAGAAAACACAAATTATTATTTTAATGAATAAAATATATGGTTATTAAATGTTGGAATTAGATTTAATTAAAAAATAACAAATGTTTTAATAGATATGAAATGATTGTAGGGAAAAATGTGTAGAATCGACCGATGTGATGATCAACTATATTAAAAAGGCTTAATAAAGATGAAAAAATATCATAAATATTTCACAATTTTTCAACAAAATTACTTTTTGTGGATATAATTTAGATAAAAAAATTGTATTTCTAGTATTGAATGACACTTTGAACTCTACATTGAGAATGGATTCCAATAATCAAAATTTTAAGCCTTAAATAGTTTTCAACATTTTTGGATAGTGTAGATTACCCACAAATATTGTACTATCAAACAATCAATTTATGTACTATCAACAATTCATAATTTAATATTTTAGTACATTATTGAAGAAATAGTTCTTTTTCTCATTATGTGGATTATTTACAACATAATTTTATAATTAGATTGATTTGATTATTCATGATTATATACCTTTACCTTTTCTATTATTAATAAATATAATATAAATAGATTAATTATTTATTAATTTCATCTATCCAATTTGATTTCGATTAGTTCTATTATTTTGTGATAAAAATAAGTTGTGGGGTCGATATATAAGAGAGTAAAGATCAAAATTGTTAGTAATTTTAATAATGTAGATTATTCACAATAAAAATTCACTAGATATTGATAGTGCAAATTATAAACAAATACAATTATGTGTTGGAATGAATTCCCAAAAGTACATATATTTAACATTTTTTCCATAATACACAATTAACTCTTTTAATTAGAGTATATTTTTTATAATTTTTATTTTATCTTATAAATAGAGTAAAAAAAGTTAGAAATTTGCAACAATATATAATATTGTAAATTATAGACACCGAGATATAAGTGTTTTACATTTTCCACAAAATATAGATTTTATATTTGTGGCTAATAAAAATATGCAGAAATTTCATAAGTTTTCTTCAAATAGATATGTTTTGGGGTTGTTTAGTCGATCCATAATTCTAGCCTCAAAAGTCTTAAGTTTTTTCAAACTAGAAGGAGAAAATGTGATTAATCCACAATAAGTTTTAAAAAAAGATATTCCACAACCTTAAATTTGACAGTTATGAAATTGTGGAAAAGATACATTTTATTTTTATAATCTTTCCATCAATTGTTGATAATTCACAATTTTTTCACAAAATAATTATTTTGTGGATAACATTGTGGGTAAATGATCCTATATCTAGTAGTGTAGTTACACTCAAAATTGGAAGATGTTGTAAAGTATGAATCATAGCATTTTGAGTCTAGTTTCTAAGCTACTAAATTTTATTGAAAACGGATAAGTTTAAGTGGGTCAAAAAACTAAAATACCAACAGATGCTCCTATTTTTGTTAAAAAACAATAATAGAGTGACTTTTGTGCCCCCCACCATTTTTTGAACACCATTTAGTTTTTTTGAAAACCCTTTGGTAGAAAGATAGCTAGGAGCATCTAGTTTGGGCTCCATTTTTCTAAGATTTTTATAGCAAATATTTTTTTATTTATGAATTTTCTAGTACAAAAATTTTATGTTTTGAAAAATAACGGAGCTCCGACCGTGCCCCACCAACTACCTCAAAAATATAAAAATTAGATTTATTTTTTGAATATGTATAGAATTATGCCTAGTTTGGGGTAGTGTAATTTTTTTTTAAATTTCGATCACCCAAAAAAAGATATACCATGAAAGATAGATATATTTACATTTCAAAAAATAGCTATAAAAAGGCATAGTTAGAAAATAAATAATATGGAAACCTTATATTAGTCAAAAATTTGAAAAATTATATTTTTAGAAAGAAGAAACTCTTCTACGTCGTGGTATAATTTTTTTAAAATGAATCGATTGTTTTATTTTGATTTATCATAGAGGAAGTGACATTTTTACATTTTTACAAAAACATGTTTGTTGTGTTTGTACAGGTCCATGCCTCAGGCTCGGGGATCCAAACTAGATCCCAAGCCTTGAGGCATGGCTTGGAAAAAGAGAATACAAAATGCATACGTTTTTTTTTGTTTATATATTGTGGCCCCCAAAGTCCCTTTCATCTCTTTCACGGGAATTTTGCAAACATTTTGTTTTGTTTGTAATTTTCTCTACATTCTTACATGATTTTTTAGTAGTTCATTTTGTCCCCTACCCCACTAGTTGATTTTTTCTAATCATGGGCGATAAACGTCGAGCTAAGGACAAGAGGAAAGTCAATAACAAGAGACCAGAGCAATTGAAAGAGATGAAAATAAAAAATTAAAAATCCAAGACCTCCACGTCGGGGCCCTCTATGAAAGCCTCTCGCGGTTTTATCCATATCCATCCGGTTCTCTTGTTGTCCTATTGTTTGCAAACACGCAAAATAATGCAGTCTGAGTCAGGGTAAGGCTGTCGGACACTATATTTTGCAAATGGTAGATCGTGGGACTAAACCATGTCTGGGCCAACACGTCCGTATTGCTTCGTGAACGCTAGTGGAGTCTTCATTTTGGTTCTCTACGCTCCCCGTGCTTTCGGGCTACCTCGTTCGGGCGTAGTCTCTTAAAAGCCCTGAGACCAAAACACCTTATATCTTCGACATGTGATTTCTCGGACTCCATGGCACCTAGAGATGTCTCATCACATCTAAAACCTCCATGTTGAAGCCCTCTACGAAAATCCTCTCAGGTTTCTCCATCTTCATTTGGTTCTCTCACTGTCCTATTGTTTGTAAACACGTAAAATAGTGTAGTCTGAATTAGTATAAGGTTGTTAGATGTTGTATTTTGCAAACGGTAGCTTGTGGGACCAAACCAACTACGCCAACACGTCTGTATTGCTTGGTGAATGCTAGTGGAGGATTTGTTTTGGTTCCCTACACTCCTAGTGCTTTTGAGATACCTCGTTTGGGCGTAGTCTCTTAAAAGCCCTGAGACCAAAACACCTTATATCTTCGACATGTGATTTCTCACACTCCGTGGCACCTAGAGATGTCTTGTCAAATTTGAAACCTCCATGTTGAAGCCCTCTACGAAATTATCTCATGGTTTTCCCATCTCCATTCATTTCTCTCGTTGTCTTATTGTTTGTAAACACTCAAAATAGTGTAGATTAAGTCGGTGTAAAGACTTTGTTAGATGTTGTATTTTGCAAAAAAAAGCTTGTGGGACCAAACCATCTAGGTCAACACCTCCGGATGGCATGGTGAATGCTAGTGGAGGCATTTTTTTGGTTCCCTATGCTACCCATGCTTTCGGCTACCTCATCCGGGTGTAGTCCCTTAAGAGCCTTGAGGCCAAAACACGTTATATCTTCGACGGGTGATTTCTCGGACTTCATGGCACCTAGAGACATCTCGTTAGATCTAAGAGCTCCATGTCGGGGCCCTCTACGAAATCCTATTATGGTTTTATCCATCTCCATTTGGTTCTCTCGCTTGTCCTATTGTTTGCAAATGTGCGAAATAGTGTAGTCTGAGTCAGTGTAGGGTTGCTAGATGTTTTATTTTGCAAACGGTAGCTTGTGGGACCGAAAAACTACGCCAACATGTCGGGGTGGCTAGGTGAATGCTAGTGGAGGTTTTTTTTTGGTACCCTATGCTCCCCGTGCTTTCGGCTACCTCATTCGGGCGTAGTCTCTTAAGAGTCCTGAGGCCAAAACACGCTATATATTCGATGGGTGATTTCTTGGACTCCGTGGTACCTAGAGACGTCTCGTCAGATCCGAGACCTCCATGCTAGAACCCTCTACAAAATTCTCTCATTGTTTTCTGCATCTCCATTTGGTTCTCTCGATTGTCCTATTGTTTGAAATGCGTGAATTACTACATTTTGAGTCAGTGTAGGGTTGTCAAACGCTATAGTTTACAAACGAAAGCTCGTGTGACAAAACTAACTACGCCAACACATCAGGGTAACCAGTGAATGCTAGTGGAGGATTTTTTTTGGTTCCCTATGCTCCTCGTGCTTTAGGGATACCTCGTCCAGGCATAGTCCCTTAAGAGCCCTAGGCCAAAACACACTATATCTTTGACGTGTGATTTCTCACACTCCATGGAACCTAGATGTCTCATCAGATTCGAGACCTCTATGTCGGGGCCCTCTACAAAATCCTCTCACATTTTCCTCCATCTCCATTCGGTTCTCTCGTTGTCCTATTGTTTGCAAACATGTGAAATATTGAAGTCTCGAGTCGGTGTACGGTCGCCGCATACGCTATAGTTTGTAAATGGAAGCTGGTGGGACCGAACCAACTACGCCAACACATCAGGGTGGCCAGGTGAACACAAGTGGAGGATTTTTTTATTCCCTATGCTACACGTGCTTTTGGGTTACCTCATTTCGGGCGTAGTCCCTTAAGAGCCCTGAGGCCAAAACATAATATATCTTCGATGAGTGATTTCTCAGACTCCTTGGCACCTAGAGACGTCTCTTTAGATCTCATACCTCCACCTCGGGGCCCTCTACGAAATCCTCTCGCAGTTTTCTCCATCTACATTTGGCTCTCTTGTTGTCCTATTTTTTGCAAACGCGTGAAATATTACAGTCTGAGTCAATTTACGGCTGCAAGACGCTATAGTTTGCAAACTCAAGATCATGGGACCAAACCAACTACGCCAACACATCGGGTTGGCTAGGTGAATGCCAATGGAGGCTTTGTTTTGGTTCCCTATTCTACCCATGCTTTCGGGCTACCTCGTTTGGGCGTAGTCCCTTAAGAGCCCTGAGGCCAAAACATGCTATATCTTCGACGGGTGATTTTTTAGACTCTGTGGCACCTAGAGACATCTCGTCAGATCCAAGACCTCCATGTTAAAGCCCTCTATGAAATCCTCCACGGTTTTCTCCATCTCTTTTTGGTTCTCTCACTGTCCTATTGTTTGCAAACGTGCACAATATTGTAGTCTAAGTCAGTGTAGGGCTCCCAGACAGCTGTAGTTTGCAAACGAAGCTCATGGGACCGAACTAACTACGCCAACATGTCAGGGTGGCAGGTGAATGCTAGTGGAGGATTTGTTTTGGTTCCCTACGTTATCCATGCTTTCGGGATACCTCATCCGGGCGTAGTCTCTTAAGATCCCTAAGGCCAAAACACGCTTTATCTTTGACGGGTGATTTCTCGGACTCCGTGGCACCTAGAGACATCTCATCAGATCTGAGACCTCATGTCGTGGCCCTCTAGGAAATCCTATCGCGGTTTTATCCATCTCCATTCGGTTCTCTCATTGTCCTATTGTTTGCAAACACACGAAAATAGTGTAGTCTGAGTCAGTGTAAGGTTACTAGATGTTGTATTTTGCAAACGGTAGCTTGTGGGACCAAACCAACTACACCAACACATCAGGGTGGCTAGGTGAATGCTATTGGAGGCTTTGTTTTGGTTCCCTATGCTCCCCGTGCTTTCGGGCTACCTCGTTCGAGTGTAGTCTCTTAAGAGCCCTAAGACCAAAACATGTTATATCTTCGACATGTGATTTCTCGGACTCATGGCACCTAGAGACGTCTCGTCGATTAGAAACCTCCATGTTGAAGCCCTCTACGAAATTTTCTCCCTAGTTTTCTCCATCTCCATTTGGTTCTCTCATTGTCCTATTGTTTGCAAACACATGAAATACTGTAGTCTGAGTCAGTGTAGGGCTCCCAGACGTTGTAGTTTGCAAACGAAGCTCATGGGACCGAACCAACTACGCCAACACGTCGGGTGGCCAGGTGAACTAGTGGAGGCTTTGTTTTGGTTCCCTATGCTACCCGTGCTTTCGAGGCTACCTCGTCTGGGCGTAGTCCTTAAGAGCCTTGAATGACTAGATTGGCTTAAGAATGAATTTGATAGGGGTATGTCTAAGAACACATGGGAGTTATCAATCACCTAGTAAATCTTTCTTGTTTAGTTTTGGATGGGAGTCAGCTGGCCTACGACTTAGTGACCTTCCATTCATTAATAATTTATGCTATGATAAACCCATGGATGCTTTCAAAAGCACCTTCAAAAGGATAGGGGTAGTCATCAAGCCTAGTGAAGGGTGTGATGTGATTTCCAAATAACTTGAAATGCCTATAGATTTAAAGGTAATAACATGAATTGGATAGGATTAGAAAATCAAGAATCATTGAGTTAGCATACGTTGGATCGAATGTCATTGCATCTAGAGACATTCTCAAGCATTGGAGTAATGTATCTGGAGAGACATTATTAAAATATCAACAAATGAAAGCATCAAATTGTGATGATCTCTCCATTTTTAATAGGGAGTCCAGACTAAAAGAATGTAGTAAGTGCATGATAAGATAAGAACCCGTATGAAAAGAGACCATGAGCAACAAGCTCTTCTAAGGTAAATACACATATGTACACATTGATAAATCGAATGAATAATTACTCATTTCTTAGGTAACTCTTTATATACATACATTATATAAATATTGATTTCCAAATTTGATGCATTTTATACATTGAAAATGCTAGTACACTTGTACATCACCAATAAATTAAAAAATTCCATAATGTCTTAAATATTGTCTAGTCACATCATATTAGTTTCATGTGAAAATAATCTCAAAAATGTTAAGTCTCATACAAAATTATCAAGTTCCAAATAGTATTTTAATGTGGATAATAAATACAAAAATGCCTAAATAGGTCATATACCATCAAGTTCAAATGCCATATAGGCTATTATAATGCCATGTACATAGGCATACAAAAACAATGTCATGTAAGACATATTTCCTACTCATCATAAACTATCCCTCTCTTGGTCTTGTCTCTTTCAAGAAGGCCCTCCATTAGACTAAAATGGAGATCTATGAGATGACTTTGGATCGTCTGAGCCCATGATTCAAATCCTTTCTCACCTTACTCACTTAGATGAGCTTTGTAAATGCATGTATCAATATTTGTTTGTCAAAACTTAATTTATATATGTTTTTACCATGTATTTAAGACCATCTTCAATGAAAGTATTTAAATAAATACACAAACTTACTGTTGAGAAGATATACGATCCGTTTGAATTTGCATCTCACGCTTAGATAAGTCATCGTGAGCTCTGCAAAGATCTCAGGGGTACAAAGACAACAAGATGGAGGAATCCATGCCCTCAAAGTCAAAATGGAGGGGATTGAAGTTCCCTACATACACATAAGATCGAATATCTAACATCGAATTAGTGAAAATAGAACTAAGACATGTATGTACATAATGACAATATTTTAACTAATTTTATCAATATAGAACTATTGTTTTTACCCCACACAGTGCTATGAATCAAATGAATGGTTTAGGAAGGCCAAGAACTTCTTTGATATATTCCATGATCCGGACATTATTAACATAATTTAATAATTCTACAATGACTCATTACTAACATGTAATTTAACATAATATGTTAAGAGAAATTTAACTAAATTTACTATTGTTTGAATACCTCACATCTTGCGAGTGATCATCCAGATGAAATCAACGGAAACACCTTTATCTACTTGTCGCAGAGATGGTGGGGTGTCTGTGAAGTCAACATCTTTATCCAAACATGTATATCGGTAGTGAATGGACATACCTCTAGACATTTCTATAATATATGGATATATATATATATATATATATATAAGTCAATATATATATATATATATATATATATATATATATAATATATATATATATATATATATATATAATGTATATTATATATCATCCAAAAGGCTAATATCGTGCACACAGGATGCGTGTGTGTAAATGATATAATTAACATTCTATTATGGATGACTATGAATGTCTTGAAAAATAGTACCTATTCTCTATTAGGTCGGGATGAATCGAGTGTATGTCAAGCTCATGCTATAATCAGTCTTTCATGAACAAACAAATTATTTCAAATTTAACATATATAAGTTCAAGTACTCCAAAATTTTGAACACATCAAACAAAACATAACAAATTTACTTATGAAGGTGACACCGTTGAATGTAATCCAAATGTATCACTAAAATCACATTAGACATAGTGATATTATCGTGTGAATCTTAGTACCAGTCACAAAATCATTACGCATGAAATAATGTCCTCCTCGGGGGACATATTACCACATGTTGAGAAAAGATGTGGCCTCATGTCTAGTACTCACTTTAGGGAATACTTCTATGTACCTCATTCGTGAGCATATCGCTCAGTGGAAAATCTCCCTTGTATGTCGTTTAGCGTAATATTTCATTTTTTATTACATTATAGTTATTGTGTGAGCTGGATAGTTAGGATAGAGATAACTATTTATAAACAATCTTCCTTCTATGGTGTTTATTGCATTGGATTGCTTTGCATTAATAAATGAAGAATGTCATTGCATCACGGAGACATTCTCAAGCATTGGAGTAATGTATATGGAGAGACATTATCAAAATATCAACAAATGAAAGGCATCAAATTGTCACGACTCTCACTTGTTTTAACTTCTAAGACTAAGAAGTAGAAGAATGTAGTAATATGATAAGATAGGAACCCGCACAAAGAGACCATGAGCAAGAAGCACAAGTAAGGTAAATACACATATGTACACATTGATAAATGAATGAATAATTACTCGATTAGGTAACTCTTTATATACATACATTATATAAATATTGATTTCAAAGTTTGATAATTTTATACATTGAAAATGCTAGTACATGTACATCACCAATAAATAAAAAGACAAATCCATCATGTCTTAAATATTGTCTGAGTGCACATCATTTTAGTTTCATCAAAAGGTAATCTTCGAAAAAGTAAACAAGGTCTCATACAAAATTATCAAGTTCCAAATAGTATTTTAATGTGGATAATAAATACAAAATGAGGCCCAAATAGGTCATATACCATCAAGTTCAAATGCCATATAGGTGTATTACAATGTCATGCACATAGGCATACAAAAACAATGTCATGTAAGACATGTATTTCCTACTCATCAAAAACTATCCCTCTCTTGGTCTTGCTCAAGAAGGCCCTCCCTTAGAGAAGATGTGAGATCTTGAGATGACTTTGGATCGATTTGTTCCCATGCTTAAAATCCTCTTCCACTGAATGAATGCCAAAAGAGATGAGCCAAAATGCTAATCAATGTTTTTTTGTAAAAACTTTATTTATATATGTTTTAACATGTATTTAAGACCATATTGTGTAATTAGTATTAGTATTTACATAAATACACAAACTTATATATAGTTATTGATCATGTAACAAGGAAATTGTTGTACATCATCACGCAACATGGTCATCGTGAGCTCTATTCTGAAGATGCCCCAATTTGGCCTTAAATTTGACAACAGATGAGGAATCCATACCCTCGAAGTCAAAATGGAGGGTTGAAGTTCCCTACATACACATAAGATCATAAAATCTAACATCATAATTAGTGAAAATAGTAATTAAGTACATGTATGTACATAATTATAATATTTTAACTAATTTTATCTATATAGAATATTGTTTTTACCCCAATCTATGAACCAAATGGAGCAAGTGTTGCTCACCTATAGAAGATCCACCAACTCTTACATATACACAATGAAGGAGTTATTAACATAATTTAATAATTCTATGATGAAAGACATTACTAACACGTAATTTAACATAATATGAATTACGGACGAGAAATTTAACAAAATTTACGTCTTGTTTGAATACCTCGATGAGTTGCTACGCCAGATGAAATCGCTGCGGTGAATAAGGTATTGACCTTTATCTACTTTTCGTTTGAGATGGTGGGGTGTTAGTTTTGTGTCAACATATTTATCAAACATGTTATCATTGAGCTTGGACATACAAAACATACATATATTTGAATTTATATATATATATATATATATAAGATATATAATATATATATATACTATATATATGCATGCAAATATATATATCTATACACATGTATGTGTAAATTTTACATAACTAACATTTAAATTACCTCTGTGAATGTATGTGTAAAACCATCATGGTACTCCTCTCTAGGTTCGTGGTACTCTTGTGGTCCGGGATGAATATGCTCCTATCCCTCTAGGTTTATGTAATATCAAAAAACATATGTACAAGACCATTTCAAAAATTATCATATATAAGTAAATCAAGTACTCTCAAAAATTTTGTAACACATCATATTAGGAAAACATAACAAATTTACTTGTGAAGGTGACAATAAGATGAATGTAATCGTAAATGTCTCATTTATTATTACATCTCGTATAATGACATTATCATGTGCACCCCTAGCACTAGACATGCACAAAAATCATTACTCATGAAAGTATCTTCCTCCTCGGGTGTTTATATGCATTGTCTTTCTTTGCATGATGAATGAAAGATTATGTGGCCTCATGCTTTGTACTCCCGAGGGAATACTCTATGGTGTTAATATAATCATCTATTCCTCAAAAATCTCCCAAACATGTCGAACAAGGTTCGCAGATAGCCCTTGAAGCGTGTGGAGTGTATCAATCTTTATTGTCTCCTTCACTGCTTGAGGGACAATCTCAAGGTGAGGGGGCTTATGTGCTGGGAATCTACCTGCTTGAATAGGTGCACGTTGTGCACCTAGTCGATCCTATGTAGATCCTTTTCCTTGGCCTTGGAAATCTTGGAAATCAAAATAATTTGGGATCTTGTTGAGGATAAACTCGTAATAGAGTTTCCTTAGAAAGTATAGTGGCACCTCGTTGTTATTACAAGGTGGAAAATCAAACACCATCCACCATTGGTCCCAAAAATTATTTTTAATCAAATTATTATTGCACCAATGGATGGGAAACCATTTACATGACAATGGAATAGGAAAATTAGTGCGGGGGTCCGTGAATAAGGCGCATATGAGGTCTTTTGAAATTTATTTTTTCTTTACATCCACATATGACAATTTGTTGGAATAATAAACCCTACAACCCTCTCTGTAAGTTGTCCAATGATCAATTTTCCCCATTGCCACATCAACTTGAACAAGTAATGCCTCCAATGTGTTTACAAGAGAGGCGCAGTGGGGGTTTGTAGATTGTGAATCCCTCATTATTTTGATTAAATCCTCAATTTCAATTTTTTTTCAACTATGTGGGATGCTAAATCTTCTTGACTACCCGGAGGATGTTGAGAAATTGTGGGAGTGTCGGAGGGATGACAGGAATAACGAGGTTTGGTTGTGGTTGATTCCTTTGACCTCTAACTGTAATAATAAAAAATATGTATTCAATTCAAATTTTAATCTATAATTATCATATTTCAATGAAATTTTGAGAAAAGAATTATGTTTACCTCTTCTTCATGGTGCCATCATCGATTCAAATCTTCCTAGCGATTGAAATGATCCTTTGAGCTTGAGATCCAACTGAATGAAAAAATGTGAGGGCACAGTTAAGCTCTTAAACTCACGTTTGAGGGAGATAAAATGATAGAGGCTCGGGCCTCTTTTTTTCTTTATAGTAGGCATAACGTGTACGCATTATAATGCGTATATTATGTAATGCATGCATCATAAACACGTACATTATGCCTCGGTAAATCCCAAACCTGACAATTTAAAACATGATCGCGTTATAATAGAACACGCACACGTTTTGTTTTTTCTCAGGTTTTGACCACGTTTTGGCCCCAACTTCGTGGACTTACCCAAATCATAAAACATAAATCCTTAGCCTTAAATACTAAACCATAAACCATATACCTTATACCTTAAACCCTAAACCTTGAGCCTTAAGCCCTAAACCCTAAACCATGAGCCCTAAGCCTTAAGCTCTAAATGTTATACCCTAAGCCTTAAATTTTAAACCGTAAACACCAAACCCTAAACATTATACCTTAAACCCTTAGCCCCCCTAAACCCTAAACCTTGAACCTAAGAGCCCTAAGACCTAAACCTTAAACCTTATAAGCCCTAAGCCCAAACCCTAAATCTTAAACATTAAACCCTTAACCTAAAGCCCTAAATCATAAATCGTAAACCCTAAGCCTTAAACCCTACGAAGCCAAAATCCCTAAATCCTAAATCCTAAACCCTAAGCCCTAAACCCTTAATCCTAATCACTAATCACTAAACCCTATACCTTAAACGCTAAACCTAAACCATGAGTCCTAAACCCTAAACCCAAAAGCCTATTTTTACCAACCTAAACCCTAAACCATGAGCGCTAAAACCCTTAATCGTAAAGCCTATACCTTGAGCCTTAAAACATGATCCCTAAATCTTAAATCCTAAACCTTAAACCCTAAACCCTAAAACTTGGGCGTAAACCCTGAGCCATAAACCCTAAACCCTAATCCATAAACCATGAGCCCTAAAGCCTATTTTTACCAAACTAAACCCTAAATCATGAGTCCTAAACCACGATCCTTAAACCTTGAGCCCTTAAATCCCAGCCCTAAACCTTAAATCCTAAACCCTAAACCCTAAAACCCGAGCCCTAAACCTAATCCATAAACCATGAGCCCTAAACCCCAAACTCTAAACCCTGTACCCTAAACCCTTATCCCTCAACCCTAAGCCCTGAATCTTAAACCCTAAACATTAAACCCTGAACCCTAAAACATGATACATAAATCCTGAACCTTGAGCCCTAAACCCTAAACCTAAAACACAAAACCCTAAATTTGAAACCTTAAACCATAAAATTTGAACCGTAAACCCTATATTTTTAAACTCAAAACTCTAATCCCTTAACCATGTACCCCGAGCCCTAAACTCTAAACCCTAAACTCTGAAAACCCTAAACCTACACCCTTTAACCCTTAACCCTGAACCCTAAATCCTAAACTGAAAACTAGAAACCCTAAATAAGAGACCTTATTTTTACCACCCTAAACCCTAAACGATGAACCTTGAGCCCTAAACCATAATAACTAAACTCTAAACCATAAAACCTCTACCATAAACCTTATAATCTTAACCCTAAACCCTATATTTTGAACCCCAAACCCTAATCCTTATACCCTAATCAATGGTAGCATGATCAACTCATAGCGGTAAACAATCTAACACCGAGTAAAGAAGAGGTAGAGTTTGAGTCAAATTTTTTGTTATAGTTAGCTGAAATCCTAAACGTAAACCCTAAGCTCTAAAATTTATACCCTAAACCCTAAACCCTAAACCTTAAACCTTAAACCCTAAACCTTGAGCTCTAAACTTTAAACCCTAAACCTAAAACCCTAAGCCATAAGTCCCTAAACCCTAAGCCTTAAGACCTAAACCCTATACCTATACCATAAACCCTAAACCTCAAACCACGAGTCCTAAACCCTTAACTCTATATCTTATACCCTTAACCCTAAACCCTAATCCCTAAACCCTAAAACATGAGCCCTAAACTCTAAATCATAAACCTTAAAACATAAATTGTGAGCCCTAAACCATAATCCATGAGTCCTAAACCCTAAACACTGAGCCGTAAACCGTGAGCCCTAAACCCTAAACCCTAAGTAGTCGTAAACCTAAACCACAGACGTAAATCATGAGCCCTCTAACCACGATCCCTAAGCCCTATTTTTACCACCCATAACATTAAATCCTAAACCCTAAACCCTAAGCCTTAAACTAAACACCAAGCCTTAAACCCTGAACTATAATCCATGAGCCCTCAACCCAAAACCCAAAACCCTTAAACTCTAGACCCTAAACCATGAACCCTGAACTCTAAACCTTAAACCCTAATCCATAAAACCTAGGCCCTAAACCCTAAACCCTAAGCCCTAACCTAAACCCTGAACCCTATACTCCAAGGCATAAACCTTGAGCCCTAAACCATAAACCATAGACCATAAACCCTAAATCTTGAAGCCCTAACCCAAGAGCCCTAAACCTAAAGCCCTAAATAGTAAACCTTAAACCATAAACCCTAATAACCATAACCTTGAACCCTAAACCCCCCTAAATACTCAACCACGAGCCCTAAACTCTAAACCCAAAACCCAAAACCTTAAACCCTAAATGATAAAGCTTAAACCATGAGCCCTAAACCCAAATCCCTAAACCCTAATCCCTGATCCCTAAATCATAAAACTGGAACCCTAAACTGTGAGCCCAAAACCCTAAACCCTATACCTTAAACCCTGAACACAAAACCCTAGGTCTTAAAACCTAAACACTAAAACTAAACCTTAAACCTTAAGCCTGAAACCTAAACCATAAGCCTTAAATCCTAAACCCTAAACCCTTAATCCTAAACCATAAGCCCTAAGCATGAAACACTTAACCCAAAACCCTAATCTAAAAACCCTAAGCAATAAACCTAAACCCTAAACCCTAATCCTTGAACCCTAAACCCCAAACCCCAAACCTAAACCCTAAACCATGAACCCTAAGTCCTAAAATTTAAACTAAAAACCATAATCCATAAACCCAAAGCCCTAAACCCTAAACCCTAAACCCTTAACCCATAACCCTAAACCTTGAATCCTGAGACCTAAACCCTAAAACCTAAACACTAAACCCTAAACCCTAAATGTAAAACCTGAGCCATAAACCTTGTACCCTAAACCTTGAGCCCTAAACACTAAACCCACTAAACCTTGAACTCTAAACCCTAAACCCTAGAATTTGAACCCTGAACCCTATATTTAGAATCAAAAACCCCATACCCTAAACCATGAACCTAAATCTTAAACCCCAATCCCTAAACCATAAACCCTAAAAATGGTTATCCATGAACCCTAAACCCTAAACCTAAAACCCAAAACCCTAAATAAGAGACCCTATTTTTATCACCTTGAACCTTAAACCCTCATTATGAACCCTAATCCCTAAACCTAAAAATAAAACCTAAACCCTAAACACTAAACCCTACATCCTCTACCCTAAACCATAAAATCTAATTCCTAAACCATAGATTTTGAATCCCAAACCATAATCAATGGTAGCATGATCGATCAACTCCTCATAGCGGTAAGGTTCTAACATAGAGTAAAGAAGAGGTAGAGTTTGAGTCGGATTTGTCTACTATAGTAGCTAAAATCCTAAATCCTAAACCCTAAAACCTAATCCCTAAACACTAAACCTTCATCCCTAAACCCTAAACTCTAAACCCTAAACCCTAAACCATGAGCCCTAAACCCTGAACCCTAAACTCTAAACCCTTAACCCTAAACCCTAACCCTAAGTCTCAGACCCTAAACCCCAAACCCTAAAACATTGAACCCTAAACCTTGAGCCCTAAACACTAAACCCTGATCCCTAAACCTAAATCCTAAACACTAATCCATAACCCTAGAATTTGAACCCTTAACCCTAAACTCTAAACCTTAAACCCTAAACCATGAAAACCCTAAACCCTTAAACCCTTAATCTTGAACACTAAACCAAAACCAAAACCCAAAACATTAAACCCTAAATAAGAGATCCTATTTTTACCACCCTGAACCCTAAACTCTCACCATAAACCTGCTGCCCTAAACAATATACACCTAAAACCTAAATCCTTAACCCTAAACCATACAAACTCTACCCTAAACCCTACAATTTCAACCCTAAACACTAGATTTTGAATCCTAAACCATAATCAATGGATAACAAGATCAACTCGTGGCAGTGGTGAGGATATAACACTAAGTAAAGAAGAGGCAAAGTATGAGTCATATTTATCAACTACATTAGTAGAAATCCTAAACCATAAACCTTAAGCCCTAAACCTTAAAACTCTAAATCCTAAACCCTAATCTCTAGTCCTAAAACCCTAAACCCTAAACTTTAAACCATGAGCCCTGAACGCTAAACCCTAAACCCCGAGGCCTTAACCCTAAACCCTTATCCCTAAAACCTAAACCATGAGCCCTAAACCATAAAATCTAAACCCTAAACACTAATCCCTAAACCATAAACCATAAACCATGAGCCCTAAACCTTAAACCACGAGACCTAAACCATAAATACTAAACCCTACACCATAAACCTTGAGCCTTAATCCTTGAGCCCTTAACCTTGAGCCCTATACCCTACACCCTAAAACCTGACCCCTAAACACTAAACTCTAAGCCCTAAACCCTCAATTATGAGCCCTAAACCCTAAATCCTAAGCCCTAAACCTTTAACCGTGAGCCCTAAACCTAAACCATAAAACCTTAACCTTATTTTTACCACCTTGAACCCTAAACCCTAAACCTTAAACATTGAATGCTAAAACCTAAACCCTAAACAAAGAGGCATAAACCCTAAATCCTAAGCCCTAAACCATAAACCCTAATCTCTAAGCCCCTAAACCATAAACCCTTAACCCTGACCCGAAAACCTTGAGATCAAAAACCCAAAAACCTAAATCCTAAGCCCTAAACCCTAAACCTTAGATCCCATACCATGATCCCTAAACCCTAAACCTTGGGGCATGTGTCGTAAACCCTAAACCCTAAACCCTAAACACTAAGCCCTACACCTTAAACCCTGAAACTTAATTAATAAACCTTGAGCCCTAAACCCTAAACTCTAATCCCTTAACCCTAAATCGTAAACCCTAAACCATAAACACTAAAACCTAAACCATAAATGCTAAAACTTTAGCCCTAAACACTAAACACTAAACCATGAGCCCTAAGCCCTAAATCCTAAACCCTAAACCATGTGTTAGCGTTAGTGTAAGTTTAATACATTGGTTATGTATTTGATGGATAGTTATAACTATCCACCTTCCTCCCGCAACCTTTATATGGCTCTGCTTTTTCATTTGTTATACGCATTGAATAAAACATTCTTGTCTCTGTGATCATTGGTATCAGAGCTCTGTGCGATCTGGAGGAAGATTGACAGAGAAATGTGTAATTGAAGACCTGTGTTTTCTTTCACCAGGACGTGTGGACCTTGGGCGTGGCAGTTTGGAGATCCCATGCGTTCAGCATTGGAGGATCGACCTGTTTCAATGGAAACCTGCTATGACCTATGAGTGTATCCCATATTGAGCGTGGAGAATTTGCTTGAGCTAACGTGGTGGTGTGATCTGGAGGAAACTTGCAGCGAGGTGTTTTGGAGCAGCACGAGACACAAGATCATAACGTGTCTAAAAGTTTGAAATTGGCACTTGGGATGTGTAGGAGAAATCAAATAAGATCTTGTCATTTTCTCGGATAGAATGTGGTAGAAACCTGCATGGAAACTAACCTTTGGAAGATCTGATTGATGTTTTTCTCCTTTGGACGAGTTGGACGTGGCAGCATCATATAAATGCGACCTGCTCTAAATTTTTTGGCGTGTAGGAGCTAATCTAAGTTCTAAGCGACCTGCAGCATTGGATACATGGATCTTTGGTAGATTTGTTTGAAGGTGGATCTGAAAAATAAGAATCCAGACCTGCGTGGAAACCAATGCTTGAAATCAGAGCGTGGCAGCAATTAAATCTCCATTCCTATGTGAAAGTTTCCCCAGCAGAGTGCCAAGAGAGCACGTACATGTCGCACATTTCCGATGCCGAGAGTGTTGCGAGAAACTCTTTTGGGTCGCCTTTGAGATCCCAAGAGGACACCACCGGAATCTATTTTTCCTTAATCAATTCTTTCAATACCGAAAAACATCTTATTTGACCAATTGGTGTGTCAGGATTGTTCGACTATTTTTGGTTCGATATGTGTTGTCAGCGCACCGAATCCACGAAGAATTAGAGCGAGACTATGGCGCGATGATGAATGCAAAGTAGAACACCCACGGAGCGTCCGCGTCTCACCTATGCACGAGCTTATAGAGCCCATCTTCGTGATAGGTTCCTTCAGTAAGTATTTGTAACCGTTTTGAACAATCAATAAATAAATAAAATACAATTTTGAGTTTTTGGAAATGTCTACACCTCACATTTTGTTGTCGGATACCTAGTTGCTAAAAGGGCCAAATTTCACCCCATGGAAAACCAAGATGCGGCAGACGATTCTTCGGTTTGAAGATCTTTGGGGATCGTTTTTGCACGGACGCCCCTCCCACGCAGAACAGATCTATCTGGCCAGGCTAAGTATGAAAAGGCCGATGCAAAAGCATTAATGCTTATCACTCTAAGCCTTTTTGATGAGGTTCAACCTCACATTCGAAAAATGACTTCCTCACTATGCCATGTGCCACATTGTGTCTCCTGTCATACTATGAAGCCAATAATCTGAGACGATGCTTTGCATCTTGGAAAATCTTCACATGATGAGTATGCATGACGGTGAATCATTCGAAGCCTTCTTGCTGCGTGTGGTCAAGTTACACACAGAAATTTCTACTCTTGGTGAACCGATGGACGACAAGTTGCTAGTCCCACTCACCTTGCGAGCTCTTTCTTCCCGATTCTGACCAGATCACCACGTTGACCATTACTCAACGGGAGGTGAGTTTTGTCAAACTGGTGAATTATCTCCAGCAGAAGAAGCCATTCAGAATGTTCAAGAAGCCTTTGAAGACAAGGCTCTCATCACGAGGCAAAAGCATAGCAACAAGCCTCGAAAGGGCAGTCATCCCCCCATAATCAGAAGTAGCATCCATAACAACAACCTTCTCAGCGGCCTCCCCAAAAGTAGCATAACAACATGTCGGATCGATGGTGCCACATTTGCTCCACGAATACGCACACATGATTGCGAATATTATTACAACATTCGCAAAGCATGGAAACTTCTGCGAAGAGAACACTTCTAGCGAAAGGATATTCTAGGAAATACCAATGGCGTGCTCATAATCGGAGGCGAAGGGTCATATTGCTACTCGGCACAGATGCCTCCTCTATGAAATAGGTTCTAGACATAACTCATCCAAATTTTCCTAGTCTCGTAGACTTCGTAGTTGTCAAAAAAGTGTTTGGTTTATTGATTCGGGCACCCAAAAACAAATGACTTGCAATAAGAAGTTTTTCCATAACTTTGAGTGACTTGCCACTGAGATCAGATCACCATCACGGATAATCGGAGTATATTACGGCGGGGATTGGTGATGTCATCATTCATCTTGGGACACAAGATGTACACTCATTAAGGTGCTATATGTTCCAGGTTTGACGTCAAATCTCTTGTCTGTGAGTCAGCTTCTTAATCATCGAATGTAGGTTGAATTCTTTGTTCAGAAAGGGGTCAAGTCCTGCATCATTTCCCAAGGAGACTTAGTTATTGCTCGAGCATTTATGAAGAGCCATCTTATTGTAATGGATACGGTCACTTCATCTAACATTGCTATTTCTACTTCAACGACGAGTCCACTGCACTATGGCACTTTCGATATGGTCATCTTTCTGCCAGGGCTCTGCATCAGCTCAGTGCCAAGGAAATGGTAAGAGGGCTTCCTCCACTCTCCCATTCCTTACCTGTTTGCTCAGGGATGTCTTGCAGAAAACAACAAAAAGGTTTGTTCAAATAGAGCTCTTATCATTTCACGAAGCATCTTCAAGTTGTACACACCGATTTGTGCGGACCCTCGCCGATTAGCTTCGAGGTTTTGAATACTTCCACTCATCATTGATGATTACTCACGAAAAATGTGTGTATATTTTCTCCCCGAAGAAAGAAAAGTGGAGCATTTTCCGGTTTTCAAACCTTTTACCAAAAGCCACCAGGCGATCTGGGAAGCCTCTCCTTCTCCTCACTCAGTTGAGGCGGGAATTTGTATCGAAGAAGTTCTTAGCATACACAGAAGCGAGAATGGCATTCAAGAACATCTAACTTGCACCCTACACGCCCCAACAGAATGGGATTTCCGAGTGACACAACAGAATTGTCATGGAGATGGCTCATTGTATGCTCTCCACCAAGTTGGAGGATCCGTTTTGGGCGACAGTCTAGACAATAATGTATCTACTCAATCAGGCACCCACGAAGATTTTGCAGAATAGGACACCGAAAGAGGTATGGAATGGTCATAAACCTTCTATATATCATTTGAGAGTTTTTGATTATCTTTGCATATATGCATGTTTCCAGATGAGAAAGGAAAAGATCGATCCAAAAACACTTTGCCATGTCTTTTCTTGGGGTATAGTACTACCTCAAAGGCATATCATCTCATGGATCCCGAGATGAAGAAAATCTACGAGAGTTGAGATGTGGTGTGTGATTAGTCATCCTTTGACTCCTGCCACCACAAATGGAGAACCAAGAACCTTGTCACATAGATTACTCACACATCTAGATGATGGGCAAGATGATTCTTCTCGGAGAGAAAGAAGAGCCGAGTGGAGACTTATTTGTTGATCTTGGCACCTGAAAACACATCTTCACATCAGCAAAGCAACAATACTAACATCCGAAATGGGTCTAGAATACTATTAGGGATGCACACTTTGAACTCACTTCTAGGAAGTTCTATGGGAGTCGAACACGAAGTCAAGCCGGACATGAGGTAAATTTTACACTCATGAGTTCAGTTTGTTGATAAGCACTTTGAACCTGACATTGTCCATGAGGCATTAGACCAACCACAAAGTGGAACAAGCGATGAATCTTTCGAATATGATTCCCTACTTGAGAATCGGACATGGGAACTTGTCGATCTGCTTCCGAGTAAGAAATAAATTGGTTGCAAATGGATTTTCAAAACAAAATATAAGGTAGATGGTTCAATCAACAAACACAAAGCATGACTTGTTCTGAAAGGGTTATGCTCAAAGAAGAAGGAATTGACTATATGGCGAGACCTTTACACCCAACTGCGAAGTTCAAAACCATCGAGTTGTCTATGCCTTTGGCATCACAAAATGGATGGAAACTTCAACAAATGGATGTCAAGAGTGCTTTTCGAATAGTGATCTCAAAGAAGAAGTATACATGGCCCAACCTGAAGGGTTTGTAGATGAACATCAACCACACAAGGTATGACATCGATAAAAAGTCACTTTATGGACTCAAACCAGCACCTAGGGCATGGTATATAAAAATTAATGATCACCTATTGCGGCATGGATTCACTCGTAGCCCCTCGAGATACAAATTTGTATATCGAAGGTAGGAATAGAGATTGTTATTCGGTTTTGTACATAGATGATCTTGTGATCACCGGAAGTTACGACAATCTTATGGATGATGTAAAAATGATACGAAGAAATCCTTCGACATGAATGATTTGGGGCTACTTCGCTACTATCTTGGCTTAGAGAAATGGCGGAAGAAGAATCATATCTTCGTCTCCGAGATGAAATATGCCAAGACACTCCTTGAGAAGTATGGAATGTCGGATTGTAAACCAATGTCCACACCTATGGAAAAAGGCTGGAAATTATCTAGATTCTAGGATTCACCGCGAGTGTAGATGGGACTCACTTAAGGCAACTTGTGGGGAGTCTCATTTACTTGAATTATACTGAGGCCGGATCTTTGCTTTACGATGAGCTATCTCACTTGATTTATGTAGGAGCCGAAGAAATGTCATTGGATAGCAAAGAAAGCATGTGTTGAGATATGTAGGTTAATGCAGTTGAATTTGGTTTGGAGTATCGAAGAACACTCGAGTTCTTCTTACGAGGATATCTGAGACTCGGACTATGCAAGATCCGTTGATGACAGAAATCCACATCGGGATATGTTTTCATCTCGGATCTGTTACGTCACATTCTTGCAGATATAGGTATTCCCTGAAGCTTGTGAAGAATCATGTTTTTCATGAATGAACAAAGCATATTGAGGTTGAATGTCACTACATTTGTGAACAGGTCTTGAACCACCAAATTCAGCTCCAGTACTGCCCTATTGATTTTTAGGTTGCAGATATTCTCACCAAGCCTCTTGGTAAGGTGAAGTTTGATTTGTTTAGGGGTACATATGTAGAAACAATGTATTAAGGGGGGAATGTTAGCATTAGTTTAAGTTTAATACATTTGTTATGTATTTGATGGATAGTTATAAACTGGCGTCCACCTTCCTCCATAGCCTTTATATGGCTTTGCTTTTTCATATTTTATACGCATTGAATAAAACATTCTTGTCTCTGCCATCACCACGATCCATAAACCATGAGCCCTAAACCCTATACAATGATCCTTAAAGAAAAAACCCTAAATCCACGAGCCTAAAATTTAAACGATAAAGTGTTTTCCTAAACGTTAAACCCTAAATCTTAAACCTTGAGTCGTAAACCCGAAACCTAATACCTAAACACTAAACCGTAAACCTTTAGATCTAAACCATAAAACCTTAAAACCTTACCCTTAAACAATACACCCCACTAAACCTTAAAACCTAAACCCTCAACCTTGAGCCCTAAACACTAAACCTTAAAACTTGATCCTTAAATCGTAAACCATATACCCTAACCCTTATTTTATCATCATAAACCCTAAACTCTAAGACATGAGCCCTAAACCCTAAACTCTAAATCTTAACCCTTGAGGCCTAAATCCTAAACCCTAAGCCATAAACCCTAAACCATGAACCCTAAACCCCGAGCCCAAAACCCAAAACTCAAAATGTAATGCCTGTTCTACGTTACACTGCTTCATCTGCGGCGATCGAGTGCTAAGCATGGAGCATCTTTGTGCCTTCATTGATTATTTGTGAGCTTCACCTTAGTCATAGGGAATACTCAATCATCTCCCTCTTCATCATGTTTGTTGGTGTCGTGTTGTTGTTGTTATTCTTTGGCCCTTACGGCGCCTTTATGTTATGATTTCCTTGTTAAAGGAAAATCATGTTCTCTTTTACCATGCTTGTCTGTCGGCCCTTATTAATAGGATTAATTATTATTATTATTATTAGGTTATAAAATAATAATAATAGTATTATTATTTTAGTTGTCGAATAACAATTACTATTATTATTATTTATTTATTTATTGTGTCGATTTCAGGAATATTATTAATTACCTATAAGTTACCTTATTTATTTATTTTATCGCCGCTCTCGAAGACTGAGCCCCGATTCACGCATGAGGAGGACCTTGTTCATGGGTGATGCCATTGCTTAGGAAGTGGTGTTCATTCTTAGCGTTTAACATTTTAATTGTGGCCGTCCAGATCTCTTTGTGTGCGGTGTATACATACTTTCCTTTTCGGTTAGTGTTTTGGTTGTATGGGGGCATCCACCCACCCCAACTAAGTTTTTTTACCCTTGCTGGCCGCGTACACTTGTTTCCTTTTGTTGAAAATACCTGGCCTTTAATTATGCGTGGAGGAGGAACACTTACCACTCATTCTTTTTTTGGCAAGGCGTGTTGGTCTTTCCTTTGGTTTGAATGCCAAGTGGGGGGCAGTTGACCACCTGTCTCTTCTAGCGACCTTTCAACCACTTCAGACCTGTCATCTTTTATGACCTGCTCTACTTTTTTTTGACTTCCTCATGCCTTTTTCTGCCGCGTCTTGGGGAAGGAAGCCCCTGATTTGGGAGTCTTTTGATTGGATTTAAACTAGTTTTACTCGAGCATTCTTCCCTGGCCGCGTGGGTTTCTCTGGAGACTGGTCGCTTCATTTTAATGGAGGTTTCCTTCAAGTCTGCCCTGGGTTTGTTCCTTGTTGCTTGCTGCAAGCTAGTGATGTAGGCGTGTTACCTCCACTTTCTTTGGGTGCTGCGAGGGTGTTTTGTTCGACGGATCTAGCGGCAGCTTTGTCGACTCCATTCATGTAGTTTAGCACAAAGCGGCGAAATATGTTGCGGTTTAGTAGAATTTTTGAGCGCTTCAAAGCGGGTTGTCCAACTCTGTTGTTATCTGTTCAATATCGAATGCATCCTCAAACTCGGATTCTCCTTCAAGATATTTTTATCAAAATCGACTATGTGACAGTGAGAGTGTTCCAGGAGACACGTGATAACTTTTTCTACAGAGACAACCAGGGGGTTGCAGGTCTGACGATCATCCTATTTCTGATGCAGTTATTTTCTTTCAATATTTACCACAGACTCTCAGGTACTATTGCAAAATCTTCTACCTACCATTATATTCAGTGCTTTTGAATTTAGCGATCCACAAATTCGGGAGTGGGTCGACCAGAAATAAGCCTTTCAGAGCTCACGGGAAATTTATTATATGTTTATTGAATACCCACTTTGGTTTTCTTGTATGGGTCTCCTCCAATCTAGCACCTGGGGATTGTTTTTAGTTTATGGGTCTGTAATGTTCTAAGCAATTATTTCCGAAAACCCAAATTTTCAACTCAATTGTTTGCAGAAACTTGAAATCTTAAATTATAACACAGTTTGACAGATCTGTAAAATGAGGTAAAATTTCTATTGGGATGGGAGGAGAAAACCCCAATTCTCTGCATGTAAAGGAAGAGTTCAATGCATTTTTATCAAGCTTTTATGTAATCGTGTTCTTGAGAAAACATGTTCGGAGTAAAAACTGGTGGAAATCCAAGGGGAAAATTGTTTAACCTGTCTGGATAACCAATTTTTGGTGAATCCGGAGCTTGCATTTTCACGGCGTTGAGTGCAAAGGGAAAGCGTTTGGATTGTACTGGATAGTTACAGGCCTCCACGGGTACTTGGTGACGTTCAGAAGTCAAGTCGAGCTTAGTGAAGGATTTGACAGGGCTAACCTGGTCCTGGGAAGTGGGTACGGTTTATTAGAGTGATTTTGTTGAGAGAATAATAATCTGTAACTGATCACTATTGGTAGATATATGAAGACCATGGCCGAGAGGAATATGCGACCCGACCGAACTATGGGCAGAGATGCACATTGCGGACTATACAATTGATTTTATGAAGACAAGAGCATGGCCGTTAACAGAGTTTGGACCTTCAGCAGGCTGAGGAAGAGAAGTTGCGCTGGTTGGGTTGCTGTTGCAGGCCCCGTCCATCTTGTTATCGACTGCGGGAGCTTAATCAGGCACGATATTCTCTATACCATTGATTCTTATGCTGTTATTTAACTGATTCATTAAATAACTCTACTCTTCATATAAATGTCTCGTGTGATGGTATGTTGTTTGGTTTCCACTTCCCTTGCTCTTTTGTATTTTTTTGGCGTTAGAAATGATTGCACTGGTTGAAGCCTTTTATATTGTTTTCTGGGTTTTAATAAATATTAGTTGGGTGAACTTTGTTCTTAAGACTAATAAAACAAAAGAGGTGGGGGTCCTGTAATGAAAATTCTGAGTTCTTTGTGTTGGTCTCACGATTTGAATGTTTTATCAAACATTGTTGTTGGACTCAACTTTATAGTTCCTGTTTTGTTCTTATTCTTGTTTCGGTTCGAGATCTGTAGTTCTGGTTTATGTTGGGTATTTTGAATTAGTGATTGAGTACTGCGAGTGCATTGTGTATAGGTGAATGATGCTATTCCTGTCTCTATCCTTTTCTTTTAGTTGTTTTAGGTTCTAGTAACCCTTCCCGGTTGGCTTGGTGTGTGCTTAGCTTGACTGATTTTTGAATTGAGCCAAGTTGATATTACTCTCAACTAGGTTAGTTGCTTTTGTTATTTTTTTTTTGAATCGCTCGAAGAAATACTTTTATTCTTCGAGCGTCATGGTTGATCTTCATAATTTGATATCAATTCATGTTCACCGTTTGGAGATTGTTGTCTTTGGAATCACCTTCTCTCCCTTGGTGACTGTTGTATGTTTTGAGGAATGTAGCTGATCCTATGGAATGTCTTCTTTAGACGTTACTCACATTTTTTTGGATAGCTTAAAATGTCAGAGGAAATACTCTTTTTCTTACCTTGATTTTGTTTCACACATGTTGGAGGATACGAGATCTACTTGATCATTAGTGAGGAAGTTTTCAAATCTTAAAATTGGGATGTTGGTTTTATGCGTAAGAAATTACTCTACGTTTTGCTCCGTAAAGATGTTTAAATTTCATTCTCCTGTGACTTAGAGGTTGGTGTGTTTGGAAACTCATTGGTTGACTGGTTTTTGTGATGATCGTTGTGATACGACCTCCTTGCTGTCATTGTAGTAGAATGGTTATGTGTTGACCAAAAAGGTTAAAGTCAACTTGTTGTTGACGACAGATCCTTTGGAAGCTATGTATCCTGTGTTGTGTTCTTGTGAATGATTGAGTAACCCTCCTGTAAGATTTATAATGGTTATGTTTGGTCTTGTCAAGTTTGTCCTTTTTCTTAAGACATTCTCTTGATTAGAAGAAAGTTTAATAGAAGGATTGTTAGGATAGGATGTGGCCCATACGGGGTCATTTGTGCGTTTCACCCCTTTTCTTTCCAATTTATTTTTTTGTGCTTGTGCTGACATAAAATTAACTGTTATAGGCACATCATCTTAATATTAATAAGTCATGTTGGTTTAGATATTCTCATGTCGATTGATTGTTCGGGATCTTCCAGTGGCATAGTGAATCCTTGGCTTGGTGAACTAACTTAAACAAATAGGGACATATCACGTTTGAAATTAATTCTCTTCTTGTAATTGTTTTTGTTTCGAAATGTTATCTTGTTAAAATGATGGTCATTATTGTGATATGGGTGGAATTCACTATGATGTTTGTTAACTTCTCCTATGAGAAAATGATAATTAAATAGAGTTAGTGCCTTCCTTTTTATTTAGATATTTTATGCTTTTGGACAACTCTTTAATTGCTCTTGTTTAGACTCTTGGGTTATTTTTCATAATCAACGGTGCTTTTCTTCCTTGAAACAGTTAGATAACAACATATTGTCTTAATGTTATAACTTTTATCGTGCTCGATTCTTGCGAAGAACATGTGCTAACAAATGTGCGAGGATTTCACTAAAAAAAAAAGAGAAAAAAGAAACACGTGTAGAAAGTGGATTCCAGCCTTCTTAGGAACTGCTATTGTACGAATGTTTTTCTTTTGTTTTAAAACATTGGTATGGAAATTGTGGAGACTATTTAGAAGGCATTGCGTTATAATTTTTTATTGTTCTCATGTAGGTTGTTGTTATCATTTGAAATTCAATTTGAGAAATATTATTGTCAATAAGATTAAATGAACTTGTTTTGACATGCGTATCCTTCGTTGAATTTTCACTTTTCAGAATATGATTTATCCTTGAATTTTCAAACCTAATTATAATTATCTAAACTTGAATCAACTTACATCGCTTTAGTTACCTTGGTCATGTGTCGTTTGGTAGAGGACTATGTTTTGAATCTAGCAAAAAAAAAAAAAAACAAGAGAAACAAATATACCTGGTGACCCCACGTAAACTAATCAACAATCTCTTATTGTGGTGAATCCTTAGAACGGTCTTAAGGTGAAATCAATGATTAAATTCTTGGAAGATAATAAATTATACTAAATAGAAGGAACTTGATTAAGAAACTCTTCGATCTATCTTACCCGTTGAAAATGTAAACAGTATATTTATGTCTATCTCTTCAAGTGAAGCCCAAGTGAAACCTTTAATATTTCTGGTTAGACTCTTGACCCCAATGAAATCTTTATTAACAACTAATAAGATCTTAATGATGAATCCAAGATTTAGACAGTCATGTACTGAAATAAAATAAAATAAAATAAAAATGACCGCTTGAAAAGATAAAACATATATGTTCAAAAGCACAACGTCGAAAACAGATTGATGAAGTTAAGAGCCTTGAGAAATTAACTTGCCTCATCACAAATGAATAAGTTAATCAAGTAAATGAAGCAACCTCTTACCATCCAATAATTGGTTTACACTGTATATTAACATTAACAAGGTAGGGGAAAATTCTTCAAAGGAGACATGAACTTCAGATTCTCCTATCATGATTCCTCTGGGAAAAGTAAAGAATGTAAAAGCACTTACAACTAAAACATGATTCTAAAGAAACCTTCTGTGGGAAGACCTTGTTTGTAAAATTGCATACTTTAGATGAACCATTGTGTCCTTAGTGTGTGCCTCATGTTTATCTGTAACCAGTGTGGGTCCATGTTGTGGAAAGCATGTCTTTAGTTGGTTGTATTCCCTAGAGAACTTGTGTAGTGTCGTATTATCTTCAAGCAAGTCAAAAAAATATCCTGTCTTTTACTGTGTTGTTCGTGTGTGAATTTTTTTGGGTCGTTACAAAACTCAAAACCCTAAGCCATAAATCCTAAACCCTAAGCCCTAAACCTTAAACCTTAAACCCTAAACTCTAAACCCTAATCCATAAACCATGAGCCCAAGATGTTAAACCCTAGACCTAAACCTTTAACCTTGAGCCCTAAACCCCAAACAATAAACACTAAACCATAAACCCTAAATACTAAGCCCTAAACTATTAACCTTGAGCCCTAAATTCTAAATGCTAAACCCTTAACCCCGATCCCACCAGATCCCTAAACACAAAACCTTAAACCATGAGCCCTAAACCGTAAACCTTAAACCCCAAAACCTAACCATTAAACCCTAAACCCTCCACCCTACACCGTACACCCTAAACCCTAAACCTTAAGATTTTCAGTTGTAAACCTTAAACCCTTAACCACGAGCCTTCAACATTAAGCCATAAACCATAAACCCTAAACTCTAAACCTAAACCCCATGCCCTAAACCCTAAACACTAACCGCTAAACCCTAAAACCTTTTTATAAACCATAAACCTTAAACCCTAAACCCTATTTTTAACACATTGAACCCTAAACACTATATTTACCACCACTAAACCGTAAACCCTAATCCCTAAACCCTAAGCCCTAAACCCTAAACCTTGTCCTTAACACTATCAACCCTAAACCCTAAACGTTTAACCCTAATCCCTAAACACTGAGCCCTAAATCCTAAACACTAAACCATATTTTTACAACCTTGAACCCTACACCCTAAACCTCGAGCCCTAAAACGTAAACCATAAACCCAAATTCTAAACTATAAACCCTAATCCTTGATTCCTATACCGTAAACCCTAAATAATTAATCTTGAGCCCTAAACCCTAAACCTTAAAATCTAAACCCTAAACACTGAGACCTAAACCCTAAACCTTGAGACCTAAACCATAAATACTAAACCCTACACTGTAAACCTTGAGCCCTCCCAGCCCCTTAACCTTGAGCCCTATACCGTAAACCCTAAAACCTACACCTAAACACTAAACTCTAAGCCCTAAACCCTCATTTGTGAGCCCTAAACCCTAAACCTTTAATTGTGAGCCATAAACCCTAAAACCTAAAACCTAAACCTTATTTTTACCACCTTTAACCCTAAACCCTAAAACATGAGCCATAAACCCTAAACCTTAAACATTGAACGCTAAAACCTAAACCTAAACAATGAGGTATAAACCCTAAACCTAAGCCCTAAACCTTAAACCCTAATCTCTAAGCCCTAAACAATAAACCCTTAACCCTGACCCCAAAACTCATGAGATAAAAAACCCAAAAACCTAAACCCTAAGCCCTAAACCCTAAACCTTAGATCCCATACCACGAGCCCTAAACCTTAAACTTGGGCTATGCCCTAAACCCTAAACCCTAAACACTAATCCCTACACCTTAAACCTAAAACTTAATTAATAAACCTTGAGCCCTAAACTCTAATCCCTCAACCCTAAACTCTAAGCCCTAAACCATAAACACTAAAACTTAAACCATAAACACTATAACTTTATCCCTAAACACTAAACACTAAACATAAACCCTAAACCATGAGCCCTAAACCTAAACCAGATCCCTAAACCGTAAACCATGAGCCCTAAACCCTATACAATGAGCCCTAAATCCAAAACCCTAAATCTCGAGCCCTAAACCCTAAATGATAAAGCATTTTCCCTAAATGCTAAACCCTAAACCTTAAACCTTGAGCCCTAAACCCTAAACCCTAAACCGTAAACCCTTAAAACCTTACCCCTTGAACAATACACCCTAAACCTTAAAATATAAACCCTCAACCTGGAGCCTTAAACGCTAAACCTTTAACTGTGATCCTTAAACTGTAAACCATATACCCTAACCCTATTTTTACCATCCTAAACCCTAAACTCTAAAACATGAGCCCTAAACCCTAAACGTTAAACCTTAACCCCGAGGCCTAAATCCTAAACCCCAAGCCATAAACCCTAAACCGTAAACCCTAAACCATGATCCCTAAACCATGAGCCCAAATCCAAAACCCAAAACCCTAAGCCATAAATCCTAAACCTAAGCTCTAAACCTTAAACCTTAAACCTTAAACCCTAAACTCTAAACCCTAATCCATAAACCATGAGCCCAATACGCTAAACCCTAGACCCTAAACCCTTAACCTTGATCCCTAAACCCTAAACACTAAACACTAAACCATAAACCCTAAATCCTAAGCCCTAAACTATAAACCTTGAACCCTAAATTCTAAATGCTAAACCCTTAACCCTGAGCCCTGATCCCTAAACACTAAACCCTAAACCATGAGCCTAAATTGTAAACCGTAAACCTTAAACCTTAAACCATAAACCCTAATCATTAAACCCTAAACCCTACACCGTACACCATACACCTTGAACCCTAAACCTTAAGATTTGAGCCGTGAACCCTTAAACCCTTAACCGCGAGCCTTCAACCCTAAGCCATAAACCCTAAACCCCATGCCCTAAACCCTAAACACTAACCACTAAACCCTAAAACATTTTTATAAACCATAAACCTTAGACCCTAAACCCTATTTTTACCACATTGAACCTAAACACTATATTTACCACCCCGAACCGTAAACCGTAAACCCTAATCCCTAAACCCCGAGCCCTAAACCCTAAACCCTATTCTTAACATTATCAACCCTAAACCCTAAACCCTAAATGTTTAACCCTAATCCCTAAACAATGAGCCCCAAATTCTAAACACTAAACCATATTTTTACGACCATGAACCCTAAACCCTAAACCATGAGCCCTAAAACCTAAACCATAAAACCAAAACGCTAAACTATAAACCCTAATCCTTGAGCCCTATACCCTAAACCCTAAACAATAAATCATGAGCCCTAAACCCTAAACCTTAAACCTAAACCCTAGACCCTTAACCATAACTTCTAAAGCATGATCCATAAACCCTAAAACCTGAGTAAATATTCGTTAATTCACGAATATTCAAGTTTTTGAAATTTTATATTGGAAAAATTTTAGGGTAGGAAGTAGGACTGGATTGACAAAATGTTCTGGGGAAAAGTAATTTTAGGGGCCAATTCGCCATTTCCATGAAACTAAAATTTGTGATATTTGCCTTAATGTTGTCGGTCGATAGCATTTTTATGATACTCGTCGATAAAATAAAATATGTTATCGGTGACAGTAGAACTTATACTACCAACCAGTAGAATAATATTTGTTACTAGTCGGTAGAATAAAAATGTTACTTAGCAGCGGTAACATATAATTATGATAATCTTGACCATTTAGCATTTTTATGCTACCATTGTAACAAAATTATTATGCTACTGACCGATAGCATAAGTTTTCCTACCAGCTGACACCATATTTTATACTAATGACCAATAGCATTTTTTATGCTACTAAATGGTAACAAAAATTATGTTACGGCCGGTAGCATTAGTTTTTCTATCGTCCGACAACATATTTTATGTTGTCAGCCCCAAAAACATATTTTATGTTGTCGGCCCTGAAAACATAATCAATTTACCGACCGGTAGCAATAGCGAAACAAAATATGGGTTTTTTTCTTTCATTAAACCCCAAACCCCGATCCTTAAACCCTAAACCCTAAATCCTAAACCATGATCCCTAAAACTTGATCCCTAAACCCTAAATTTTGAGCCCTAAACCTTGATCCGTAAACCCTAAACTTTGAGTAATAAACCTAAACCCTAAACCCTCAACTCTAAAACCTAAATCCTAAACCTTGAGCCCAAAAAATTGAGCTCTAAATCCTTATCCTTAAACCTTGAACCCCAAACCCTAAACCTTGAGCCCTAAGCACTAAACCCTGAGCCTGAATCCTAAACCATAAACTCTTAGCCCTAAAACTTAAACCCTAAACCCTAAACACTAAACCATAAACCCTAAACCCTCAACTGAAAACCTAAACCCCAAACCCTAAACCATAAACTTTGAGCCCTAAACCATGAAGCCTAAACCCTAAATAATAAATCTTGAGCCCTAATCCCTAAATCCTAAACATTAATCCATAAACCTTGATCTTTAAAACCTTAACATTTAACCCTAAACCATAAACCCTAAACCCTAAATCCTAAACCTTGAGCACTAAACCCTAAACCCTAAACCCTAAACCCTAAACCCTAAGCACAAAACCCTAAAAAATCTAAACCATGAGCAATAAACCCTAAACCCTATTTTTACCACTTTAAACCCAAAACCTTAATCCCTAAACCCTAAACCTTGAGCCCCGAGACCTCAACCCTTAACCCTTAACCTTAAATTCTGAGCCCTAAACTCTAAACCCTAAAACATGAGCCATAAACCCTGAACCCTAAACCTTGAGCCCTAATCTATAAACCCTAAACCTTAAACCTTAAACCCTTAATCCTTAACCCAAAACCCTGAGTCATTAGCCCTAAACTCTAAACCCTAAATCCTCTATCCCGAGCCTTAAATCCTAAACCCAAAAGCTTAAATCTTATACCTTAAACCCTAAACCTTGAGCCCTAAACCCTGAGCCTTAAGCCTTGAGCACTAATCCCTAAACCCTAAACCCTAATCCCTCAACCATAAACCTTAAACACTAAACTCTAAATGCTAAACCCTAATCCCTAAATGCTAAACCCTAAACCCTATTTTTACCACCCAAACCCAAAACACTGAGCCCTAAAACTTAAACCCTAATCCCTAAACCCTAAATCCTGAGCTTTAAACCAAAAACCCTGAACACTAAATGTTAAACCCTGAGCCCTAAACCATAAACCCCAAATGTTAAACCCTAAACCTTATAGCCTAAACCATAAACCTTGAGCCCTAAACCCTAAACCTTTAACCCTAAACCCTAAGCCCCAATCCATTAACTTTGAGCCCTAAACCCTAAACCATGAGCCCTATACCCTAAACCCTATTTTAAACACCCTAAACCCTAAGCCTTAAACCCTTATCCCTAAACCCTTAACCTTAAACCATGAGCCCTAAACCCTGAGCCTTAAACCCTAAGCCCTTAACCCTAAACCCTAAACCCTAAATCGTAAACCCTGAGCCATAAAATTTAAACCTCAACACTAAACCGTAAGCCATAAACCTTAAGCCCTAAGCCATAAACCCTACCCCTTCCTCCAAACCTCCATGCCCCACATTCCACTCCTCCAACACATCCAACACTTTATTCTTATTAACCCTCAATTTCCCTTCATTCCCTCATCCAAACCTCCACCCCCTACATTCCACTCCTCCAACACATTCAACAACTATTTCCACTAACTCTCCATTTCCCTTCATTCCCCCTCTAAATATTCATTCCCCTCATCCAACGCATCCAAAACCCTATTCCCACTAACCCTCCATCTCCCTTCATTCCCTCCTCCAAACCTCCATTCCCCTACATTAATCTCCTTGAAAGCATTTAACACCATATTCTCATTAATCCTATATTTCCCTTCATTCCCTCCTCTAAACCGCCATTCCCATGTATTCCATTCATCTAAACCTCCATGCCCCACATTCCACTCCTCCAACACATCCAACACTCTATTCTTATTAACCCTCAATTTCCCTTCATTCCCTCATCCAAACCTCCACCCCCTACATTCCACTCCTCCAACACATTCAACAACTATTCCCACTAACTCTCCATTTCCCTTCATTCCCCCCTCTAAATCTTCATTCCCCTCATCCAACGCATCCAACACCCTATATCCCACTAACCCTCCATCTCCCTTCATTCCCTCCTCCAAACCTCCATTCCCCTACATTAATCTCCTCCAAAGCATTTAACACCCTATTCCCATTAATCCTATATTTCCCTTCATTCCCTCCTCTAAACCGCCATTCCCATGTATTCCACTCATCCAACACATCCAATACCCTATTCCAACTAACCCTCCAAACCTCAATACCACTACATTCAACTCATCCAACGAAACATCCATGCCCCCACATTCCACCCTCTAAAACACTTACACCATATTCTCGCCGACCATTTTTCTTCATTTCCTCCTCCAAACCTTGACACCCCAATTCCTAGTAACCATTTCCCTTCATTCCATTCTCCAAACATATATGCCCCTACATTACACTCCTTAAAACCTCCATGCCCCTAGATTCCCTTCTCCAAACCTCGATGCCCCTACATTACCCTCCAAACCTCCATGTCCCTTCATTCCTCCTCCAAACCTCCAAGCCCCTTCATCCCCTCCAAGAAAAATTCCCTCTTCCAACACTCCATTAACCTATTTCCTCTCACTAACCCTCCATTTCTCTTCATTCCCTAATCCAAACCTCAATTCCCCTACATTCCACTCATTCAACGCATCCAACATCCTATTCCAACTATCCCTCCATTTCCCTTCATTCCCTCCTCCAAACATCCATTCACCTACATTCCTCTCCTCCAAAGCATCTAACACCTTAATCAAACTAACCCTCCATTCCCCTACATTCTACTCCTCCAACACATCCACCCTATTTCCACTAACCCTCCAAACCTCAATACCCCTACATTCCACTCATCTAATACATCTAACACCATATTCCCATTAACCCTCAATTTCCTCCTCAAAACCGTCATCCCCCACATTCCACTCCTCCAATGCTTTAACACCCTATTCTTGCTAACTATTTCCATTCATTCCCTTTTCAAAACCTCCATGCCCCTTCATCCCCTCCAAGCAACAATTCCCTCTTCCAACACTCCATTACCCTATTTCCTCCTCACTCCATTCCCATATTCCCTCTTCCAATACTCCATTCCCACCTCCAACCCATTACCCATCCAATTTCCTCCATTCAATCATCTAACTGATTCTCCTCTTCTACCCTCCCCTCCATTATCTTCTTCAACCCTCCATTTTCCTCCTCCAACACCTCCATTCCCTTCTCCATCCCTCATTTTCCCTCCTCCAATGCCTTTGTTTCCATATTCCATCTAACCCTTAATTTCCCTCTATTTGATTACCCTACATTCCCTTCTCCAGTCTTTCATTCCATCCTCCAACCTTCCATTTCCCTCCTCAAAATCCACCATTTCCCACCTATAATGCATTCATTTCCATATTACCCTCAATTTTCCTTCATTCCTTCTCCAACTCATTACTTTCCATCTACTTCTCAAACCCTCCATTTCCTATCTCCAAGCCTCCATTTCCACCTCTAACCTCTCCATTTTCTTCTTATAACCCTCCAAATCCAAACCCTTTATTTCCTACCTACGTTAATGCCTTCAATCCCCTATTGCACCATCCCTTGATTTCCCTTAATTTCCTCCTCTAACCACCTCTCTCATCCATCAAACCTTTTATTCCCTCTAAATCTAAACCCTCCATTTCCTACCCTATAATGCCTTTATTTCCCTATTTCTACCAACCCTTTATTTCCTTTCATTCCATCCTCTAACCTTCCATTTCCACATTGAATCCCTCCATTTAATTCTTATAACCCTCAAAAACCTCCATTTCATCCCCTTCCCCCTATTTCATTTAACCACTCACCTTCTAAGCCTCATTCCCTAAATTTCATTGATCAATATGACTAAGTTTTTAAGCACACTTAGATTGTTATAAATTGGATTGTGAATAATTATTTGCTTTGATGGATTTAGGTGACCTCCAATCTATTAATGAGAGTCCTTTTACACTCGATATCAAAATTCTCTCAACTCAACAAACAAATGTCCCTTTATTGCAAGCTTGGATGCCCTGAAGTGATGAGTTTTATTATTACATGCAAAATGTTGTTACATTTGTTTTGTAATGTTGTTATATTTGTATTGAATTGTAAATGTTGGTAAAATATTTTTTCTAAATAAAAATATATTTTTTTGGGAGGGGGCTGAAAAAGGCCCTCCAAAAACCTTGAAGAATGGCCATGGACATTCTTTCTTGAGAGCGTGTTTTATTCTTCTTTATTTTTATTATTTTGAATGGTTTTTAATTTATTTATAATAATAGTATATCTCAAACATACCCACAATAATAAATACATAGTAGATTACCCAATTAAACACAATGAATGTTCCATAGTTTTTATTATCTATAATGTGTATAACTTTGATTACTATTATTATCGTCCTAACTATTAATGTTGTATTTTATGTGTTTTTTTTTTTAATTTAATTCATCAAATCACTTATATATTGTATTATTTATATTTTATTATTCATAAAAATATATGCATTTTTAAGTATTAATGAAAGTTTTTATATAAGCGCTTGATGGGCGCGAGGTCTTTTCATAATGGGCGAGGTTTTATAGTAATATTGCAAGTTGTTTTATTATATTGTTGTATTAAATATTATATAATGTTATACTTTATTATTTATTGTCTATTTTTTTTTTATTGTCCATTTAAATTATTAGTTATAATATTTAAAATGTAGTTGAAATAAAATATTATCTATAATATTATATTATACTATAAAGTATTGTATTATAAATTTTATTATTCATAAAAATATATACTATAATATAATATTATATTTTATGCATGATTATCCGTGAAAAGTATATTTATATTTTATTTTTCAAAGAATTATGTAAAATATTTCGTTAATTGAATTAAAACAATAATATAATATTATTTAATATATACTAAAGTGAAATATTGTATTATATTATGTGCAATAGATTCAATAAATTTAATTAATTAAATAGATATATTATAAAGTGAAGTATTATTATATTTATTTTATTATACTAATTTAGACTTCTCTATTATAACTAAAAATAAGTTTCATTACAAATATAAATCGTAATATATAAATTATTATAAATCGTATTTGTAATAATATGTTGTATTTTAATTATATATGGTCATGATTATACTCACATATTTTGTAAAGCATAGCAATATTAATTATATTGCTATAGAATATTTAAATAGTAAATGTATTATTAATATATTATATAATTAAAATAATATTTATTTATTTTTGATATTATATATTAGATTATAATATTTAAATTATAATATATTATTACATATACACGATATTTTTATGTGGTATATATTTGATGATTATATTAATACATTAATGATATATGTAAATCGAGTTTATTATATATTTAATAAAATAATTTAAAAATATATATCATATAACATTTATTTATGAGAAATCTAATACTATATTAATAATATTATAATATTACATTTAACAAAGTATGTAATATTAAAATAAAATATAATATTTATAGTAAATACAATTATAATATAATATCTTTAAAAATACAATATAGTAAATGATGTTCATCTAGAAATTTATAATATGGTATCTTTTATATAAAAAAATTAAGAACCAATAATGAGATAATTACTACAATCTTAATTTATTATATTTATATAAAAAAATTAAGTATTATATTTATAGAAAAAAATTAAGAAGGAATAATATGATAATTATTACAATATTAATTTATTATATTATAGAAAAAAATTAAGAAGGAATAATATGGTAATTATTACAATATTAATTTATTATATTATATTTATAATTTATTAAGAATATGTTATAATTTAAATATGTTATAAATTATATTATATTAAGAACAAATAATAAGATAATTACTACAATATTAATTTATTATACTCTAAATATTAATTTATTAATAATTTATATTTTTATTATATTATTAATATTTTCAATATATTGTAATTTATTAATAATATAAACAAATCTCAAATATAATATAATATTTATTTAACAATGACTATTTTATTATGTAGTTAATAATATATTTATTATTACTAGTAATATTAGGTTATATGATGATTAGTAATATGGTAAACACATTATATAGTAATATGATGTTCATTTAAATATTTATATTATAAATTTAAATACAAATTAAGTAAGAATAATAAGACACTTGTTATAACATTAATTTATTATATTATAATTATGATTTATTATTTAATATAATAAAAAATGTTATGATATTTATTTAAATATTCTTATTGTATTATTAATAATATAATTAATATTAATATTAATATTCCATTATATGTTTTATTATTAATATAATGTAAACATTATACTCTAAATATTCATTTATTATATTATATTTATAATTTTCAATAAATATGTTATATTTTAAGTATACTATATAATTAAAGTCCTTATAATATAAATTGTAATTTATTACTATTTAAATATTATTAATATGAATATTACATTATATTTTGTATCATTAAAACATGGTAATAATAAATTAATCTATTTAAATTTCAATATATTTGTATATTATAATTTTTATATATATTATGTTATGTGAACTTAACTTTAATAAAATAGAAAAGGTAGTATCATATAGATTGTAAAAATGATGTATTACATTCTATTTTATTGGTAAATTAGTATTATATGTATATATATATATATATAATTCTATTACATTATTTGATTTTGATTTCTATTACATTATTATATATAATTCAAAACACCCCCTTGTAGTAGTGTAATACGTATAATATTTATAATAACATATTTTATAAAACATACAATTATTTATAAATAATATACTCAAATAAAATAACAAATTTCTTATCATAAATCTATAACACTATATACCACATATATATTACTATTATAGTGTAATAATTACTTATATAGCATAAATATAATATATACATTTATTTATTAATATTATTTTGAAATTATATAAAAGTAAAATTATATTGTAAAGGAGATTGCAAATATTGAGCTCGGGGGTGAAAAGATGTAACCCAATGCGAATCCCATGAAAATTCAAATGTACGTATAATAATTATAATAACATATTTTATAAAACATACAATTATTTATAAATAATATACTCAAATAAAATAACAAATTTCTTTTCATAAATCCATAATAGTACATACCACATATATATTACTATTATAGTGCAATAATTACTTATATAGCATAAATATAATATATACATTTATTTATTAATATTAGTTTGAAACTATATATAAGTAAAATTATATTGTAAAGGAGATTGCAAGTATTGAGCTCGGGCGAAAAGATGTGAACCCAATGTGAATCCCATGAAAATTCAAATGTACGTATAATATTTATAATAACATATTTTATAAAACATACAATTACTTATAAATAATATACTAAAATAAAATAACAAATTTCTTATCATAAATCCATAATAGTACATACCACATATATATTACTATTATAGTGCAATAATTACTTATATAGCATAAATATAATATATACATTTATTTATTAATATTATTTTGAAACTATATATAAGTAACATTATATTGTAAAGGAGATTGCAAGTATTGAGCTCGAGGGCGAAAATATGCGAATCCCGTGAAAATTCAAATATTTTGCTTGTCTAAAGCGTTGTTGAGCAGAGTTGTTTTCAGCACCTATGTTGAAGGAGGTCGCCTCAGCGCGAATAGGATACTTAAGCCTTAGTAGTGGTTAGGAATGGATCGGGCATGGCACGGATGCTCAGCAAAGGATGGGGTGTTTGTTATAGTTAGGTCTTTCGTCCTTGGCAATCGTTAAACTTCTGGTCTCACAGCTAGGGTTTTTGGTGGTTAAAAACTTGCTCGAGGAAAGTGATCCGGGCAAAGGGTCCTCTACTTCCAAACCATCGGAGAAGGTGATCCCCTCTTCAGCTAGCGGTATGGGGGTGCGGTCAGTGCCCCGAAAGATTTCAAGGTGGGCGGTATCGAATTCAAAATTTCCAAGGATTCGGGTCCAGTCGATCTTCTCGCATGAGAGGAAAAAGGATTTTGTTGATATCCGTGAAAAGAGAGCATTTTTGTAATTTTGTTGGTGCCAAGTTCTCCAAGAGAAAAAATAGGAATCGGATATATTGGTTCAGGCCAAGGAGGGAAATCTCAAGATTCTCTTTTTGCGGAATGATTTATTTCAAGTCCTTTTTCACTTTGTGTTCTTCATGGAAAATGTATTTAAGGGTGGTCCCTGGTTCCTAAACTCCTCCATTTTATACATGAGACCTTGGTCCTCTAATTTCGATCCAAGGATGGAAACTATTCACAGAGCTACTGTTCTGGTTAAATTTCCCGAAACTCCCCGCGGAGTTCTAGAACTCTACCTCTCTTAAATCTATAGCCAGATCACTTGGTTCTTGGGTGCCTATTTCCAACCTGTCTCTTCTCAAATGGAGAACCTCCTCGGGGCCCATCTGTGTGGATATGGACTTGTCTTCCCCCTTGCTGAGTTCCATCCTGTAGCCTTCCCATAAGGGCTCCGAATATCATCTAATATAATGCGAGGGGTGAGTCTCAAGTGCTCTCTTGCGGGGCATTAGAGCATCGAAGAAGGATTGTCGGGATCTTGGTCAAAAGTCTCAGTATCCCTCTCTTCCCCTCATTACGATGGTTCCTATTTGGCTCTGATCAAATCTTCTACCCCTTCCCTTTCTGAATCTCTAGCCATTGATGATGGTTTGAAGGGTTTTGTAACGACCCAAATAATCACACACGAACAACACAGTGAAATATAGGATAACTTTTTTTGACTTGCTTGACACATAACATGACGCAACATGTCGTCACCAAGTATACAACTAACACTGTGAACAACTTGATACAAGGATGGCCATAAAGGCAAAGACGGAAACGTTCACACATATCAAGGAAAATTTACTTTTCTTTTCGACATGACAACATAGAAGTCCAGTCCAGAACACACTTACGATTAGGGCCATCCACAATGAGATATTCTTGAGGGTTATTTATTTTAAAGGATATCTTGCAATTCTTAGCTTATGTTTTCAAGGAGGCTCAAGATATGATTCATACAATTCATCTTACCAAGTTAAGTTTATTCTTTTGACACGAGTAATTATCTTTAAATCTCTATATTATGACCTTTATTTGCTTAATTCGTTTATCAAGAAAAAGGAGTATTTAAATTCCACAAGGCCATCTGCTCACCACTAACGCTACTAAGATTCGTTTCTTGCCTGACAAGACAACATGGTTTTAAGTTCAACACATTTAAGAGAAGAGATACAAGGTGCCTGGAAAAGGGTTAGAGGGAGAAGGTCGAGATGAAACATTTTAGGACCTCATTAGTTATTGCCAGATTAAAATTGAAGCTAGGGATCTTAACCAGACTAATAACAACTTTATTTAGGCTTCGCTAAAAGTATTAACAAGGAGTAAAAAAATTTACTTTCCAAATGGTGAGAGATAGATTGTGTGGTTTCCAAATTGTTTTCTCTGTTTATTAAATCTTATTATCTTCCAAAACTAACCATAGATTTCCTTTAAGTTCGTTTAATAATTCCACCATGAAAGGGATAGTGTTCATTAGTGTAGCTAGGGGTATCAAGTTATATAATGTTACTTGCAATGATAGTCCTTCCCTTGATTACTCAAAGAATTTCTTGCTCTCAAGTTGGTGACCCCTACGTTACTTTATTTGAATACAACTTATAATTTAACTTCCCGAAGTATTAAACAATCCCATGTTAGTTTACTTATGACACTTTATTACTAAGTCATGGCAAGGTTTAACTCATAATTTATTCTCAAGGCAAAGTTGCAAGCAACACTCATTTAATGAGAACAAAACAAGATTACATCATTTCTTAAAATACCGATACTCCACAAGTCACTCAACCACAATAACCAAATTTTCTTATAATTTCAATGATGGGCACACAATACAAGGTTTCCAAAGTTCAGATGACAAGTCCACAATACATTATACTAAGACATTAATCCTCTTCTAAACTTTCCACTTTGGACGTTAACAAAAGTTGAACAACATAAAAAGGTTTTGAGCAAAGGATCTTCTCAACTGAGGTTGATGACAAAAGTCTACAAATCTATCCCTCATCTACACGCAAAATCCATCTGCAGAAAATTTTCTACAAGAGTCAGTTCACGAGAACTGAGCAAGATAAGGCTACACAAAACCACCATAACTATTATCTAACAATATCATGAAAAGAAGCACTTTATTACAAGAATTTGGGTCAAACCTCTAAACACTATGAGCACATCAAGTTATAATAAAGTCTATAACATGTCAATCAAAGAAGGAGAAGACCTTGTACTTCAGTTAGGAGCAAATGCAACGAAAGTAACAATCATATGAGAATGGCCCTTGGCCCTATAAGGAGAAAACAAACAATCTAGCAAAAACAGAATCCCCATCAAGTAAGTAATTAAACAATAATTACAAGATTGAGATTTGATATATATACCAGTCATCTAGAAATTTATCAAAGGTACCAAACGCATAGGCTAAAATAATATTTTTCCAAAAGAACAAGAGTTGATCGGCCCAAGAAAGGGGAAACACGGGTTTCAGAAATTAACACAAAAAGCCATGTATAATTGAGTTTCAAACCGAAATCAATTAGAGTATACACACAACATAAGTTTCAAAGCAAAGGCAAAGTTTACTAGTTTTGACCATTAACTACAAGGAGATTTACCAATCATCCAGGAAGGGTCAAAGTCTTACAGGCTAGTAGTAAACACGCGAGAGAAGAAGGGGGTTCCGTCCAACAAGAGTATACAATAATGTCATCAACAATTTTTATAACACTAAAGGTTTGCAAACCTCCACTACAATACTAATGTTTGGTTAATTTAAAATAAATTGCCCACATCCCAAAACAACCATATTTTACGGCAACCCTTGGTAACACAGTCAACCGTCACACAAAGATACAAACATAACTTCTAAGTGACATTATCAAAACAAAACCTTCCGCTATGAATCCATAAGACTATCAAATGAAAGCTGAGTTTTTCCCGAAGGTTAATCACATTTAAGGAAATTTCCATCACAAACTATTACGGTAATTACGTGCATAAAAACCGACCAATATTAATTAATAGCGTTAACATTACAAGGGAGAAAATAATGCAAGTTAGGAAAAATAGAAGAGCGCCATCAGCAATAATTCTGAGAGGGGATTAGACCAACTATTCTAGTGTCAACGAGGTACAGGATTCGCACAATGAAACCTCCAGCTTAGTTGATCCGAAAAGCTAGTTATGGTTCAAGTTGATAGGGATGGTCAAGGCACTTCTTGAGGATGGCCTTAAAAGCCTAGAAACAAGATGAAAGATAGTATAAGAGTCTAAACACGCGAGATGGCAAAACACGTTGCAAACAAACCTTTTCATTCTACCAGTTTTAATACCAAAACTCTAAGCTGGCTAGCCCACGCATTGCTCACACAATCCTACAACCTTTCTTTCTCGATGCCAAAAGGTTATCAAAGGGACTTGCGAAGGAGCTAACAAAAACGTCAAGGACAAACTTGGGTGCTAGGAAGGGGGTTTCATAGTTATCGTAAACTTACTTCCATGATATCGAAAATACTAGCTTGATCAACATAATAACTTGCAACTCAATCGCAGAGAAGAATTAATACATAAACAAACAGACGAAGTTCTATCATTCGAGTAATATAACATTCAGAGAGAGGGCACACGCATCCTTTCACCCACATACATCACAACGATAAAAGCTAAAACAAGAAGAAACAAGCAATGTAAAGGGAAATATCCCATCATGACATCCAACCGACAAATCAATGCAAGGAAAAGTGGTTCGATTTCAATAATTTTAAATAAAATAACAAGAGAAAGTTGTAGAAATATCTTTCCTGCTTCTCCAGCTTCAACAGTGTCGCATGACTCCACACGGGCCAACATAAAAACAATAGCATGATACTGAGGATGCGGTCCACATTCACGATCCGCGAGAGCAAGCAATCAAGAGGATGGGTTAAAAGTGATAAGCATAGAGCTATTGGGGCGAGAAAAATTAACACTTGAGTCCTTTCGCAAATCCACCTTTTACTTCGTAGTTCGACAACCAAATCCCATAAGCTTCCCCATTTGGAAAAACAAGTGATCACACAAGGTGGGGAGATATTTTCAGAGATGTCGAACTATCACCATAACCCCAAGCATCGAATTTCTACGTAAAGACACGCTTGAGAATCCGCACACCACGGAAGTGTCAAGTTCCCCGCATCTTCAAGAGCCACAAAGACATTCCAATGTCACAAAATTGCACATTTTAAAAAATAGAAATACGTTGTAACCATAACAATCACTTCACCAATATGTGTGCCCTTCCAATCTAGCTAATCGTTTGAAGGTCACTAACACATTTCACTTCCTTCATTGCTTTGGTCTCTTGACCTGCATAAGCAACCACCCCAACTACCCATGCAAATCATACAAAGTATTTTTAGTGTCTCTTCTCATTACCTCGAAAACAATGTTTGATGGCCCAAGGAACTTTCCCATCAATTTCCATGTTTCAATGAAACCATATATGTTTCAAGTTTTCCCATTTGATCACAACGAATAAGGCACTAAGGGGTTCCCTTTCATGCCTCTTAGCCATGTTTAACATTTTCCATAGTACATATCTTGTTTTCAGATTTGATTCTCCATCAAGGTTAATTTTCACAACCATACGCAATTCCACTGATAACAACATTTTTCACAAAACAATATCACAAGATAGTTTCATTTGAAGGTATCTTAAGTGATAATTCCTAATGTTACATTCTTCCATTTCTTTGAGCTGAATTTGACACCTGCCGCAAGACTTGTACCTCCCTATTATTCTCTTTCTTATCATAATGAAAACGACATCCAATCCTCATACCCTCTCTTTGATATCGAGAACAAGTAACACTCAATGAATATTGTAAAGGCAAAAGTGATACAATTCTCCCAAGGCACTCACCAGAGAATGTTCAAGTAAGATCTCAAAGCAATCTTACTTGAGGCATAGCATCGATTCAAGCAAAGAATCACCAGAAATAAATGTAAGTTCAAGTCGAAAATATCCCCGAACAAACAAATTCTTAGGAAAAAAAGATAATCCGTGGTGTGTGATTTGCTTGTCAATCTCGCTTCAAGGAAATTTATATTTGAGGATCATTTATACTAGTTTTGACCATTAACTACAAGGAGATTTACCAATGTATAAAAAGTTTGAAACCGAAATCAATTAGAGTATACACACAACATAAGTTTCAAAGTGAAGGCAAAGTATACTAGTTTTGACCATTAACTCAAGGAGATTTACCAATCATCCAGAAGGGTCAAAGTCTTACATAAGCATACAAAGTAGCAAACACGCGAGAAAGAAGGGGGTTCCGATCCTACAAGAGTATACAGATAATGTCATCAACAAATTTTTATAACACTAAAGGTTTGCAAACCTCCACTACAGGAGGTAAATGTTTGGTTAATTTAAAATTAATTGCCCGCATCCCATAACAACCATATTTTACGGGGAGGAACCTTGGGGTAACATCATGGGCAATGAAACCGTCATGACAGCACAATGATACAAACATAACTTCAAAGTGACATTATCAAAACAAAACCTCCCGCTATGAATCCATAAGACTATCAAATGAAAGCTGAGTTTTTCCCAAGGTTAATCACATTTAAGGAAATTTCCATCACAAACTATTACGGTAATTACGTGCATAAAAACCCTACTCAATATTAATTACTAGCGTTAACATTATAAGGAGAAATTAATGCAAGTTAGGAAAAATAGAAGAGCGCCATCCAATGATTTTGAGATGGGATTAGACCAACTATTCTAGTGTCAACGAGGTACAAGGTGTTTCGCACAAAGAAACCTCCAAATTAGTTGATCCGAAAAGCTAGTTATGGTTCAGTTGATAGGGGTAGTCAAGGCACTTCTCGAGGATGGCCTTAAAAGCCTAGAAACAAGATGAAAGATAGTATAAGAGTCTAAACACGCGAGATGGCATGGCAACACATTGCACGCGAACCCTTTTATTCTACCGTTTAATACCAAACTCTAAGAAGGTGTCAGCTGGCAGTCCACGCATTTGCTCACACAATCCTACAACCTTTCTTTCTCGATGCCAAAAGTTTATCAAGGGACTTGCGAAGGAGCTAACAAAAAAGGGCAAAAACCAAGGACAACTTGGGTGCTAGGAAGGGGTTTCATAGTTATTGTAAACTTACTTCCATGATATCGAAAATACTAGCTTGATCAACATAATAACTTGCAACTCAATCGCAGAGAAGAATTAATACATAAACAAACAGTTATTTAAGTTCTAATATTCGAGATAATATAACATTCAAAAAGGAGAGGGCACACGCATCCTTTCGACCCACATACAAATTCTAAAATAAATAAAATCTAAAACATGAAGAAACAAGCAAAATATAAATCTCCCATCATGACATCCAACCGAAAAATCAATGCAAGGAAAAGTGTTTCGATTTCACGATAATTTTAAATAAAATAATAATGAAAAAGTGTAGAAATATCTTGCTCTTTCCTAGTTTCTCCCTTAATTCAATAAAAATCGTATCAAAATTGACTCCACACGGGCCAATTTATAATAAAAATTACAATAGCATGAGACAAGGATGTGAGTAATGTAAATTTAAAATATGTCAATGGGCCAAAGTGATAATTGGATAATTTCAAATTTATGGGGCAGTTTTAAAAATTAATAGTTGAGTCCTTTCGCAAATCCACCTCAAAATAGTTCACAAAAATAGAATCCCATAAGCTTCCCCATTTGGAAAAACAGCCAACACCCATGGGTGGGACTGATATAGAGAACTATCATCATAACCCCAAGCATCGCATTTAATGTAAAAATACAACTTTATATAATAATTAAAGTGTCAAGTTCCCCTCATGCTTCACGAGCCACAAAAATAATTCCAAATGTCACAAAAATTAACAAATTAAAAAATTTAAAATACGGGAGATAACCATAACGTCTCTCTGTTCATGTGCCCTTTCAATAATTTTGAAGGTGCACTGAACTATTTAAGCATTGCTTTGGTCTCTTGACTGCATAAGCAACCACCCCAACTACCCATGCAAACTTTTTAATGAGAACCTCGAATCACAATGTTTGATGGCCCAAGTGGAATTCTTACGCCATCAATTTCCATGTTTGCAAAATGAAACCATATATGTTTCTGTTTGGTTGATCACAATGAATAAGGCCCATAAGGAGGTTCCTTTTAGGCCTCTTAGCCATGCTTTGGTCATATCTTATTTTCAGATTTGATTCTCCATCAAGGTTAATTGTTTGCATACGCAATTCCACTTGGATAATTTGAACATTTCCAACAAAACAATATCACACAGTATAGTTTCATTTGAAGGTATCTTGTATACATTTCACCTACCATTACATTCTTCCATTTATTTGAAATAAAACATTAATTTCACACCTGCGGCACTTGTACCTCCCTATTATTCTCTTTCTTATCGAATGATGTCGACGCCTAATCCTCATACCCATCTTTGATAGCTTTCACACCAAAATGAATAGCAAAGGAAAAGTGATACAGCTTCTCCCAAAGACTTTTCCACTTTGAGAAGGATTTCAAGGCAAAATCACCGAAATAAATGTAAATAAGTCGATGAAACTAATGGACAAACAAATTCTTAGGCAAAAAAATTAATGATGGTGTATTTGCTTGTCCAAATCTCGCTTTCAGCAAATTTATATTTGTCATTTGTCAATTTGGGGTCATTGATATATATGAGTCTATCATTTTGATTTTCATCATCTTATTGTTGCCAGGTACGTTCCCTCTAAACTCTCGAACCATCCAAGTTTGATGAATTTGTTGGATTTCATCCACAAGATTCTGCATTCTCTCGAGTGAAGGATTTCTCATTCTCCAATTGTGTTCACAAATCTCAAATGCGCCACCATGATTACAATCTATGAGGAATTTCCTTGAGAAGCATCGACCGATCATGTTCTCCTCCAATAACAATGCATTCCATGTAACCAAATGGTAACAATGGTGCAAAACCCACGCCTAATAAAACACCCACACAAACAAAGTCCACAGTCAAAATAGAATGTTGCTCATTCGATGAAAACATTACCGAGGCTTCATGGTATGCGTGAAGTCTCGGGAAAAGATGAAGTTTGATCACCTCGTGAAATGAATACAATAATGGCGGTGTCATCTCCCACAAGGCATTCGGCAAGTCGCTTATTTGACGGCCACGAGGCCCTTCTCAAAACCACCTTTGCATCCACCACTTTTACCACCATCGTAAGCCCACTTGTGCCTGGACACAACCGCAACTTTCGTGAATTCCTCCGCCATCTTCTAAAAATATCTCGGATGAAGCTCAAATGGAGATGTAATCCAAAGAGGCCTTAATTATTCAAGAAGTTTGGCCTTCGAGGATTTGAAGTCTGGACTTCTTTCCTAGAAGATATGTGGGATGGCCAAAATGTAACGCTCGGAAAAGACGACGCCACGCTCACGCCTCGATGACGACGACGACGAGGTCTCAAACAAACAAACGACCCGAAGAAGCGACAATTTTTTTTTTTTTGCAAGGTAGTGGTTCTTGTTTGATTTATTTTATCTACAAATTTTGTGACCTACTTGATCTAGGGAACTGATAAGCTTCAATCTTTTACTTTGTATTCCATCGCAAAACTAGAACTACATGATTGTCGCAATTCCACTCACTCGAGATTTACTTCAATATTTGTTGTATTCGTCTCTTCCTTAGCGGAGAATTTCCGCTTCAAGCATGGTGATACTAAATCGAATATGTTTTTTTTTTTTTATTTTAATATATATATTCGTAGAAAAGTGTTACAAAGAATACACATATATTGCTATTTTGTTGACTTTTTAGAAATCAGTAGATGTATGTCCCTAGATGTCTCTACTGAAAGGTTAAGTACTTTTAAATTAAGTGATATTAGTTGGAATTAAGAAAGGTCTCCATTTGCTCACTATTCCTTTTGCATATAGAACTATGATTTATACAAGGTACTATAAGAAGCGAATATCAAAGTATTAGTTAGTTTTCTTTTTTTTTTTTTTTAAAAGGCAAAGGTCGCATCTAGAGAACCTAGGCTTTTGGCCTGCCCACATCTAACCTCATTTAAAAGCTATGCTGGCACTTCCACGTTTACAAGTTTTGGAGGAGAATTTAAGTTTGGGAGGCGTGGGTAGATCAAGCTTTAGCTCTGCCATTGCCTCATCATTTAATCCTTCCCATTGATGAAGACTAATTTCTCTAGCCGCACCAAACAACTGTCCACTCAGATTTGCAAGATCTTCCACCTCCTTGGTCGGCTTTTGCTGTCTACTTTGCCATTCATCGCCGCATAGATTTGATGTGGGCGGTTGAGGAGGAAATACAATTTTTATATCAAGTGTAGTTGCAGCAGTAGCGTGGGAGGATGCGTGAGGTTGTTTGAATCGGCTCTCAAATTTATAATCAACGCCTTTGTGGGCGAAGCATCAACACAAAGGAAATGGCACGTGGTAACAATTTTACATTCTTTAACCAAGTGAATTTCTTATCCCTTCCAGATAATTTCATAATACCTGCCAAATGCTCTAACAAACAGTTCAATAACTGAGTTTGGAGGGCTAAGAATGTGAGGTCGGTACCAGATATATGCTAAAACCTTGTATCTTTCTCAAGAATGATACATGATGTGTTAAATCACTTCGAGTATTTGAATCCAGTTTTTTTTATGAGATAAAAAGAAGAAGAAAACAATGCATAGGTAGAAGATTCAGAATGATCTTAACTTGCACGATATGAACTCAAGGTTTGCGGGGAGGCATGGGTCCGGGCGGACAAGGTAGTGGAGGCGCACGTGAGCAAGTCATCCAACTATGTTGTTATCTATTCAGTATTGAATGTATCCTCAAATACGGAGTTCTCCTTCACGAGATTTTATCAAAAATGATTGGGGAGAGGACAGTGAGAATGATTCGAATTTGATTGGGGCAGAAAGAGTATCAAAATCGCTTAAGAGACAGTGGGAGTGTTACACGGTGACCTGAATAAACTTATTACAAAGATCTCCATTGAGACCTGGCCTGTCTCGCGAGGCTCGTGGAGAAGAATCTCCTAGAGGTGGATCTGTTTCATATCAGAATATACAGAGGCGTAATTTGTTTTGTTTTTATAAGCACACCTCCTACGTAGGTTTACGTATGTATTTCATTGACATTTTTAATTGGATGTAGATTATTTGCATATATGTTAGTGATAGTATGTTGTGGTATATATATAACAAAATAATAATTAATAGTACTTTAATATTATTATAATTTATTATTAATAAATTCATTAGTTTTAGTATTACTTAAATAAGAATGATATTCAACTATTAGTACCTTTGTTAGACATTAAGGAGTGTTGACATCGAACTTGATAAGTTTAGAGTATTTGCATTAAAATTTATTTCTAGCCAACTTTAATAGACATTGCATGGAATTTTAAGCAAGTTGATTTCATTTCCTTCTACAATTTGTCAATAATTTCACAATGGATACTTAAAAGAAGGTAAACATAGTAGATCTAGGTCATGATTTACTTTATTGGCACAATGGAAAGTTCAATAAAACTTAACTCTACCCATCCATACTACAAGAAGAAAATATACACTAATATTCTCACTTTTCAATACCTCCTTTTTTTTTTTTGCAACAAAATGAGACCTAGTATGTATATATATATTTTTTGTAAATATCCTAACATTCCACATAAGAGTCCAACAATATTTTCATTAAGTCCTAAACAAGATCTACCAACATTTCAACAAGAAGGTTTACACAACAAACTTCCCAATAGTATATTCACAAGATTATCACAACCCCTTCTTTGGCACATATCATTTCTTATTTCCTCTACAATATTTTCAATAATGTAAACACCTTCCAAGTAAACTTTGCATTCAACCATGTGAACTTTTGGGGCAAATATAGATTACAATGTCCTCTATTTTTGGAATGGAAACAAGATGATACAACTTTCTTTCACATACAAATTTATAACAAAATAATGTATATAAGGGAAATGGAAAGAGTCTTCACAAGCTCCAAGGTGTTCTTCATCCATGCTCCAAGTTCCAAGTAGCTCAAATCACAACCAAGATAGGGGGAGAGGCAACACTCTCCTCCCAACCAAAACTCAATGGAGAAGAGAAGCAATCTCCTCCATTGACCCCCGAGCCCCAAACACAACACAATGAAGGGTGGTCTCCAACTCAAGGCAACAACACTTGCTTCCACAATACAATTTTCTTCACAACATTCAAGGTTAAAAAAAAAAGAAACAAAAGGAAACACAAATAACACAATACTTTTCACAACAAGGCTTTCATCCAAGCCAACAAGAGAAGGAACTATGGGAAAGTTTTCCTTATGCCTCCCCATTGAGATGAGATGCCCATCCAAACCCTCCACAATAAAACTCAAGCCCCTATGACTCTTATGCCTCCCTCAAGTACCCCTTTTTCCTCCCATACTCTTATGCCTCCCTCCTCTTATGGCTCCCTCAAAGACAAGGTAAGAATGTGAACATTCTTACCCAAGATGGGCATCCCTCTCAAACTCCCTCCACAATTTCCTATTCTACTCTTATGCCTCCCTCATGAGTTTTCCCATAGACCTCTCCTACACTACACATTAAGCATTCTATCCATTTTTCACAATACACAAAAGTAGACATACATTTTCCACAAATTTAAGCATAAAAGCAACAACAATAAGAAAGCAAAAAGGGAGAAGGTTTCCTACCTCTCCATTGGAGAAGCCTAAACCAAGAAATTTGTCCAAGCTCCCTCCAAAACAATCCCAAGCATGCAAGTCCAAGCTCCTTCTTTTTCTTTCTCCCAATTCTCCTCTCTCCCCAAAGGAAAATAAAAAAAGAACTCTTCCACAAAACCTCCAACCCCCTCAACAAGAGAGGAAATTTCCATAAATAGACAAAAGGGAAGAGTGAGGGTGATGTGGCTCCTTGTAGGATGCCACATCACACATCCTCAAGACCACCTCCCATAGTCAACTCAACTCCCAAAACACAATAAATGGGTGGTTGGGTTGAATGACATCTCTCTTCCACATCCATCCCTTCCCATGTGTCTTAAGGCACAATTAAATGCAAAAGAAGACAAGTGCACTCCAAAGTCACATTTCCCTTCCCAAAACAATAAATAATCCCCTTTTTGGATTCCCAACCCATAGATATGGTTGGTAAGGGGTTTTGAGAAGTGTGGGACAAGTTCAACTTGTCCCACAAGTCCCCCAAAATTGCCCTAAATCTCAAATTCGAGATTCAAAGGATTTGGAGTGGTCAACACTCAAAACAAGCATTCAATACAAGAGGCAAACACAAGGCTCAAGGAGCCAACCATCAAAATTAATTACACCCACTAGACTTCCCTCCAAAACTTAAAAATTAAAACAAGATGTTAATTTAATCTAAACATACTTAGCAAAAGAAATTTTAAAAAATATCACAAATAAAATCACCTACTAAAGTAAGTTAAAACAAGTAAATAAAATTCTTAACCCCTTGGTCACATTAGAAAATTTCCCCCTCATGGAAATTTTTCTTAACACATAAAGAACAAGGGTAACACAATACAATTCACTAGTTGCCTTGATGACCAAATGTTGTAACCACCCGACATCCTGTTGTGTTTGGTTCCCAATCCCCCTCATGGTTGTGATCATGTTGTGTTTCCTGCAAAATGCAAAATACCTCCTTCGGCCTTGCGGCCATGTCAAAATGTCCAAAATAATCATATGCATGAAATTTATTAACATCTATACGTAATTCAATTATCCATTATTCCAAGGTTTAAATCACAACTTAATTATGCATTTCATCATTATCCAAAGTTATAGTAATGTAAATTCAACAACTACATTCTATTTAACATGGCGAAGAAATCCAATGTTAGAACACATGCAATATATCCATATAAAAATAATATCAGTATCCAATAGTCTGTCCATGAGCCAATGTAGATCATACTGAAAACAAAATCCAATCATAACCCAAATGCGTCTACTCACAAAACATCATGCTAATCAACGTAAGTATAAGTCATGTCCATATCCAAAAGTCTGCATAACTCAAAATGATAATCAACTAAGTGTCATAGGGAAGTGGGCATTACATCCCCCTCCCCTTAGACTAGACTTCCTCCTGGAAGTCATTGAAATAAGTGTGGAAACTGAGCTCGCAATGATGTAGCATCCTCCCAAGTAGCAGCAGTCTCATCGTACCTGTCCCATTGGACCCGAACCTGATCAATCTCTCTGCCGCGAAGGCCCAGGGTCCTGCGATCTAAAATGCGTACGGGCTCCACCATCACCTGCCCCTGATCCTGCACCTGCAATGCAGGTCCAATCCTAGCACATGAGCGGGATCAGAAATATATCTCCTAAGTACAGAAATGTGAAATACATCATGGACGCGCGATAAGCTAGGTGGCAATGCTAGACGATAGGCTAAGGGGCCGAGGCGCTCCAAGATCTCAAAGGGACCCACAAATCTAGGTGCAAGCTTAGAACCTCTTCCATAATGGATAGGGCTCTTATGCGGTCTGACATGAAGAAACACCTTCGTGCCTACCTCAAAGCTGCGATCTCGACTGTCTTTGGTTTGCATACTTTTTCTGTCTATCCTGCGCCTCCCCATCTCTGTCTGATCAAGGTAACTCTTTGCTCCATGTCCTGTAATAATGCTGGCCCAAGGGAAACCCTATCCTCAATCCTGTCCCAACTAAGAGGTGTCCTGCACTCTCTACCATATAATGCCTGAAAAGGAGCCATGCCTATAGAACTCTGGAAACTATTATTGTAGGCAAACTCTACCAAATACAGATACTCCTCCCATCTCGACTGATGATCCATCACGTACATCCTGAGCATATCCTCCAAAATCTGATTCACCCTCTCTGTCATCCATCCATCGGTCTCGGGGTGATAAGCATATGTGCTGAAATTAATCCTCGTTAGGGGCATACTTTGCGTGGTGGTCTAGAAATTGGAAGTGTATAAAGGGTCGCAGATCATGAAATGATCTTCCGCGGAATCCCATGTAATCCGACAATCTCATCAAGGTACACTCGTGCCACAAAGCACTTGGCAGTATAGGTGGTCTTCACTAGGGAAAAATGAGCTACTTTCGTCAATTTATCCACCGTGACCATGATGGCATCGTGGTGGTATCTCGACGTCGGCAACCCAACAATGAAATCCATAGAAATGGTGTCCCACTTCCACTCCGGTATGGCGTGAGGATAGAGAAGGCCAGGTGGATGCGATGCTCGTCCTTTACCCTCGACACTCTAAATAGTGGGATACAAATGAAGCTATGTCTCTCCGAAGTCCTCTCCATAAATACAATCGTTTCTCAAGGTGGCGTGCATCTTCTTCACCCGGGATGGGCCGAATAGGGTGCACGATGAGCCTCTGTCAAAATGTCATGTCTCAAGCCTCCTTCTCTAGGAACATATATCCGACCTCTCAGTGCTGAGAAGGCCATCTCGCCTCTAATGAAAACCCATCAAATCTCCCTCAAGGGGTCTCGAGACTCCGACCTTTGCTCTGGGTCGCAAGGTAGAAACTATCATGAGGAAGGCTGCTGCAAGATCCTACTCCGCAAATCTGTTCCCACCGAGGTGGCCATAGCCACATGTCTCCACCTACTCAAGGCATCTCTGCAACCACATTCTCCTTCCCTTTCACATGTTCTATCTCCATGTCATACTCACGAGTAACTCCATCCAACGCGCCGACGGGCGTTGAGATTGGGCTGCGTGGAGAGGTGGCGAAGACTCAAGTGATCGGTCCCGAGTGTAAATCTCCGGCCAAGAAGAAAATGTCTCCACCGCACTAAGGCATGTACTACTGCTGCAAACTCAAGGTCATGGGTCGGATAATTGAGCTCATAATATTTGAGTTTGCGGGACTCAAAGGCAACTACTCTACCCTCCCGCATTAACACACCTCCAAGTCACGCCAAGAAGAAAGCGGTGCAAACGTAGAACTCACCCCGAGGATCAGCACTTTAACAAGAATAGGTGCTCTCATGAGGCATTCCTTCATGTCTGCGAAGGCCTTCTCACATCTATCTGACCATAAAAACTTCTTCCCTTTCCGCTAAAGAGAAGTGATAGGGTGCGTAATCCGAGAAAAAGTCCTGAACAAACCTCCGTAGTAGTACTGCTTGACCATGAAACTACACACCTCGGTCACACTAGTGGGTGTGGCCAATCCATGATGGCTCGAATCTTGGAAGGATCGATTGCGATACCTTCCCCAGAAATGATGTGGCCCAAATCTTTTCGCACTCTCGGGAAATCGATATGGAAATCGATCTCACGTGGGGAGGTGATCCCGATAACTCCCACAGGAACACATCGGAAAACTCTGATAAGATGGGATGGTCATCGAGGGAAGGTCCTCTGGACTCATCCTCTGATCTGTCACTGACCATAATAGCAAACATCTGACAACCCTATCACGCACACCGCTTAAGCTGCATAGCGGAGATGGTGCGAATGGATACGGCCCTCCTAACTCCTGATATCACTGACTCTACTCCAAGATCATCTATGCAAGAAATAGTCTTATGGTAACAATCCACTCTAGCTCTGTGAGCGGACAACCAATCCATGCCTAAAATGATGCCATAAGATCCTAATGGAAGGATCCGAAGATCAGTAGTGGTGAAGGGTCCCAAATCCACTACACACTCCTTGACTAAGGAGTCTACAGAAATCTTGGCTCCAAAAGCCATCTCAACGTCCCAACTACGGCCTGCCTTAACCGCCACCAGCCTACAACGCTCTGCTAAGGATGGTGCGATAAAAGAATCAAGAACCAGAATCAAATAATATAGAGGTGGAAATACCACCAATACCACTGTCGTCTCAATCACAATACCTGATGTTCGGCCTAGCGGTTCTCGACCAGCTGCGTAGATCCGATGACTCCGTGCCATATCTCTCAACGGTAGGCTCGAGATCGTGTCTTACCCTTGGTAGGGTTATGTGGGAAATCTCTCCAAAGATGTCCAACAACACCGCAACCATGAACTAACACTTGAACAACTTGATACAAGGATGGCCATAAAGGCAAAGACGAAACGTTCACACATATCAAGGACAATTTACTTTTCTTTTCGACATGACAACATAGAAGTCCAAATCACGTAACACACTTACGATTAGGGCCATCCACAATGAGATATTCTTGAGGGTTATTTATTTTTAAAGGATATCTTGCAATTCTTAGCTTATGTTTTCAAGGAGGCTCAAGATATGATTCATACAATTCATCTTACCAAGTTAAGTTTATTCTTTTGACACAGAGTAATTATCTTTAAATCTTCTCTATTATGACCTTTATTTGCTTAATTCGTTTATCAAGAAAAAGGAGTATTTAAATTCCACAAGGCCATCTGCTCACCACTAACGCTACTAAGATTCGTTCTTGCCCACAAGACAACATGGTTTTAAGTTCAACACATTTAAGAGAAGAGATACAAGGTGCCCTGGAAAAGGGTTAGAGGGAGAAGGTCGAGATGAAACATTTTTAGGACCTCATTAGTTATTGCCAGTATTAAAATTGAAGCTAGGGCTCTTAACCAGAACTAATAACAACTTTACTTAGGCTTCGCTAAAAGTATTAACAAGGAGTAAAAGAATTTACTTTCCAAATGGCTGAGAGATAGATTGTGTGGTTTCAAAATTGTTTTCTCCTGTTTATTAAATCTTATTATCTTCCAGAACTAACCATAGATTTCCTTTAAGTTCGTTTAAGAATTCCACCATGAAAGGGATAGTGTTCATTAGTGTAGCTAGGGGTATCAAGTTATATAATGTTACTTGCAATGATAGTCTTGCCCTTGATTACTCAAAGAATTTCTTGCTCTCAAGTTGGTGACCCCTACGTTACTTTATTTGAATACAACTTTTAATTTAACTTCCTGAAGTATTAAACAATCCCATGTTAGTTTACTTATGACACTTTATTACTAAGTCATGGCAAGGTTTAACTCAGAATTTATTCTCAAGGCAAAGTTGAAGCAACACTCATTAATGAGAACAAAACAAGATTACATCATTTCTTAAAATACTGATACTCCACAAGTCACTCAACCACAATAACCAAATTTTCTTATAATTTCAATGATGGGCACACAATGCAAGGTTTCCAAAGTTCAGATGACAAGTCCACAATACATTATACTAAGACATTAATCCTCTTTTAAACTTTCCACTGGACGTTAACAAAAGTTGAACAACATAAAAAGGTTTCGAGCAAAGGATCTTCTCAACTGAGGTTGATGACAAAAGTCTACAAATATATCCCTCATCTATACGCAAAATCCATCTGCAGCAAATTTTCTACAAGAGTCAGTTCACGAGAACTGAGCAAGATAAGGCTACACAAAACCACCATAACTATTATCTAACAATATCATGAAAAGAAGCACCTTATTACAAGAATTTGGGTCAAACCTCTAAACACTATGAGCACATCAAGTTATAATAAAGTCTATAACATGTCGATCAAAGAAGGAGAAGACCTTGTACTTCAGTTAGGAGCAAATGCAACGAAAGTAACAATCATATGAGAATGGCCCTTGGCCCTATAAGGAGAAAACAAACAATCTAGCAAAGACAGAATCCCCATCAAGTAAGTGATTAAACAATAATTACAAGATTGAGATTTGATACATATACCAGTCATCTAGAAATTTATCAAAGGTACCAAACGCATAGGCTAAAATAATATTTTTCCAAAAGAACAAGAGTTGATCGGCCCAAGAAGGGGGAAACACGGGTTTCAGAAATTAACACAAAAGCCATGTATAAATGAGTTTCAAACCGGAAATCAATTAGAGTATACACACAACATAAGTTTCGAAGCGAAGGCAAAGTATACTAGTTTTGACCATTAACTACAAGGAGATTTACCAATCATCCAGGAAGGGTCAAAGTCTTACAGGCTAGTAGCAAACACGCGAGAGAAGAAGGGGGTTCCGTCCAACAAGAGTATACAATAATGTCATCAACAAATTTTTATAACACTAAAGGTTTGCAAACCTCCACTACAGTACTAATGTTTGGTTAATTTAAAATAAATTGCCCACATCCCAAAACAACCATATTTTACGGCAACCCTGGGTAACACAGTCAACCGTCGCACAAAGATACAAACATAACTTCAAAGTGACATTATCAAAACAAAACCTCCCGCTATGAATCCATAAGACTATCAAATGAAAGCTGAGTTTTTCCCGAAGGTTAATCACATTTAAGGAAATTTCCATCACAAACTATTACGGTAATTACGTGCATAAAAACCGACCAATATTAATTACTAGCGTTAACATTATAAGGGAGCAATTAATGCAAGTTAGGAAAAATAGAAGAGCGCCATCAGCAATGATTCTGAGAGGGGATTAGACCAACTATTCTAGTGTCAACGAGGTACAGGTTTCGCACAAAGAAACCTCCAGCTTAGTTGATCCGAAAAGCTAGTTATGGTTCAAGTTGATAGGGGTGGTCAAGGCACTTCCTGAGGATGGCCTTAAAAGCCTAGAAACAAGATGAAAGATAGTATAAGAGTCTAAACACGCGAGACGGCAAAACACATTGCACGCGAACCCTTTTATTCTACCAGTTTTAATACCACAACTCTAAGCTGGCTAGCCCACGCATTGCTCACACAATCCTACAACCTTTCTTTCTCGATGCCAAAAGGTTATCAAGGGACTTGCGAAGGAGCTAACAAAAAACGTCAAGGACAACTTGGGTGCTAGGAAGGGGGTTTCATAGTTATTGTAAACTTACTTCCATGATATCGAAAATACTAGCTTGATCAACATAATAACTTGCAACTCAATCGCAGAGAAGAATTAATACATAAACAAACAGATGAAGTTCTATCATTCGAGTAATATAACATTCAGAGGAGAGGGCACACGCATCCTTTCGACCCACATACTGTCAACGATAAAAGCTAAAACAAGAAGAAACAAGCAGAAAGGGAAATCTCCCATCATGACATCCAACTGACAAATCAATGCAAGGAAAAGTGGTTCGATTTCACGATAATTTTAAATAAAATAACAGTAGAAAAGTGTAGAAATATCTTGCCTGTTTCTCCAGCTTCAACAGGTCGTACAGACTCCACACGGGCCAGCATAAAAACAATAGCATGAGACAAGGATGTGAGTACTGCTGCTGGCGATGTCAATGGGCCAAAAGTGATAACTGGATAGACTGATGGGGCAGAAAAATTAACAGTTGAGTCCTTTCGCAAATCCACCTCACACCGCCTCGTAGTGTCAGCTAGAATCCCATAAGCTTCCCCATTTGGAAAAACAGCCAACACCCATGGGTGGGACTGATATAGAGATGTCGTACTATCACCATAACCCCAAGCATCAGTGTTCTACGTAAAGACACGCTTGCCTGTAATACGGGGAAGTGTCAAGTTCCCCCTCATGCTTCACGAGCCACAAAGACATTCCAAATGTCACAGCTGCACACATTAAAAATAGAAATACAGATAACCATAACGTCTCTCTGTTCATGTGCCCTTCCAATCTGCTTCGTTTTGAAGGTGCACCTGAACTATTTAGCATTGCTTTGGTCTCTTGACCTGCATAAGCAACCACCCCAACTACCCATGCAGTATTTTTTTAGCTGGCAACCTCGAAGCACAATGTTTGATGGCCCAAGTGGAATTCTTCTGCCATCAATTTCCATGTTTGCAATGAAACCATATATGTTTCTGTTTGGTTGTTCACAACGAATAAGGCCTGAAGGAGGTTCCCTTTCAGGCCTCTTAGCCGCAGTTTCTGGTCTGGCATATCTTGTTTTCAGATTTGATTCTCCATCAAGGTTAATTGTCTGTACATACGCAATTCCACTTGGATAACTGGTTTCCAACAAAACAATATCACACAGGATAGTTTCATTTGCAGGTATCTTCAGTACTTCACCTACCATTACATTCTTCCATTTCTTTGAGCTGAATTTGACACCCTGCAGCACTTGTACCTCCCTATTATTCTCTTTCTTATCAGAATGATGTCGACGCCAATCCTCATACCCGTCTTTGATAGCTGTCACACACAAAACGAATAGCAAAGGGAAAAGTGATACAGTTCTCCCAAAGATGCCAACTGAGGCAGCTGATTCAAGGCAGCAATCACCAGGAAATAAATGTAAGCAAGTCGATGAAACTGAACAAACAAATTCTTAGGCAAAAAAAAAAGTAATGATGGTGTATTTGCTTGTCCGAATCTCGTTTCCAGCAAATTCATATTTTCATTTGTCGATTTGGGGTCATTGATATATATGAGTCTATCATTTTGATTTTCATCATCTGTTGCAGGACGTTCCACCTCTAAAACTCTCGAACCATCCCGCTTTGATGAATCTGTTGGCTGTCCGGCATTCTGTATTCTCTGAGCTGAAGGATTGTCTGGTGTGTTTGAAATCTCAAATGCGCCACCATGATTACGAATCTCTGAGGAATTTCCTTGAGGAGCAATCGACCGATACATGTTCTCCTCCAATAACAGCATTCCATGTAACCAAATCTGGTGCAGCACCCGTCGCCTCCAGAAAGTCCACCAGAAGTTGCTCGTTCGGAAAGGATGGTATGCGTGAAGTCTCAGGAAAAGATGAAGTTTGATCACCTCTGGAAATGAATACAATAATGGCGGTGTCATCTCCCACAAGGCATTCGGCAAGTCGCATTTGACGGCCCTGAGGCCCCTTCTTCAAAACCACCTTTGCATCCACCACTTTTACCACCATCGTAAGCCCACTTGTGCCTGGATGCAACTGCACCACTTTCGTGAATTCCTCCGCCATCTTCCTGAAAATATCTCAGATGAAGCTCAGTATGGAGATGTAATCCAACAGAGGCCTTGAAGTATTCAAGAAGTTCGGCCTTCTGAGGATTTGAAGCTGTGGACTGTTTTACAAGAAGATAAGTGGGATGGCCAAGATCACTGCTGGCCTTTGCTACATGGCGACCAGTGTATCCTATTCTTCCAATTAACAGAATCCTGCTACCTTCATCTCCCAAGACATTTTCTCCAACATTGCATAGATCTCCTGTGCCTGTGGGTGTGATCTGTCACCAACACAAAAAGCATGCACCATTATTACGGCAAAGCAAACGTGCTTCATGAATATTCTGATCTGAAACAGATCCACCTCCAAGAGACCCTCTTCCATGAGCTACATCGTAAAACAGTAAGGTCTCAGTAGAGAATCTTGTAAATAAATTTCATCAGGTTTGCTGGTAACACTCTCACTGTCACATAGTCGATTTAGACAGAAATATCTTGAAGGAGAATCCCGAATTTGAGGATGCGTTCAATACTGAACAGACAACAACAGAGTTAGACAACCTGCTTGCTGGAAGCGCTCAAAAAGGCTTCTACTATACTGCAACATGCCTGTTGCCTGGCTAATCACTGCGGCAGGCTGTTGCTGTGGATTCCCAAACAAGACACACCTCGCAGCACCCAAGGACACGTTTTCCCTCCTTCCAACGCCTGCAGCCCCAGAAAAGACGCGTCCAACACCCACCCATATGCATTTAATAACAAAATCAAAATAAGATCATGGTGGAGAAAAACGGGACTCCACCGACTCCCACTGTCACACGCCACCCAGGAGATTGCAGATCATTTAAGAAGTGACATGATATGTCACCCATCCGCCAGCTCAGAAAAGTGCATTGCAACGAGGCACTACATTCTCCTCCCCTTAAGAAAAGCATCGTCCTCGATGCGACATAACACAGAGGAAAAGAAATGGCACGTAACCAAGGACAGGTAAAGGAGAAAGGACACCCTATGGTTTAAAATTTCAGTCGATTAAAGCACGGCCACAGGGTAGCCTTAGGAACATCTGGGAGAAATTTTAACTTTCAATGTTCTGTGAAGATTGGCAGTTCTTTCTTGTTCATCATTTCATTAGTCTCTTTCCATTATCATTATTTCTAGTTTTAGTTTCTTTTAAAATATCATCATTGAAGAGTTTTGATTTATTCCTTATTGTGGGTGCCCAACATGAACTGCTAACACAACACCCTATCAGGTTCACAAGACCCTACAGATTCACAAGCACACAAGTATATTCTTCATGACTGTATTACACCACTAAAGGGTTACACAACTACGGAATAGAATAGGCACAGTCCACATAACATAGTACTTGTCACACATCAATGACTGACATACAAAATACTCAACCAAAAGAGTACTACAATCCACCAGACATTTCCTCAATTTGCATCAATGAAAAATTCACATAACACCAAACAAATACTACAGGTACATAGTGTCCACAAGGGAATCAATGACATAACCACAACATCACAACACATATCCATCTGAACATGAGTAACACATACATCAAAAGACCACTACCAAACATCACAATAACTCAACATATATCCCGAAACATCAACCATACACACAAATATCATATGCCTCCCTCAAACTCTTATGCCTCCCTCAAGTCTCTTATGCCTCCCTCAAGTCTCTTATGCCTCCCTCAAACTCTTATGCCTCCCTCAAGGAGGCCGGTTGACCCTATGGTCCAAGACACATAGAGTTCGAACACTCCTAACCCAAGTGACATAATAACGCGTGGTTCAACAACCCGCTAGTTATATGTACTCCTTGGGGCGTACCCCTATACAAAAAAGCGGGTCCATAGGTCCAACCATTCCATGGTGCATCCCATGACCCTATTCCACACATCACGACATTAGAACCAACACAACAATCCAATCAAAGTGCCAAGTGGCAAAGTACAAACCTTGGGCAAGGCGGTAAAAATTCCAAATTTAAAAGAAGACCCAAAATCAAGCAAAATAAATGGCCAAATAGCCATAGTTAGTATCAAAATCCCCATGTTAGTGCCATAAACCAAGGAAATGCCCAAAATTGTAAAGCATTGCAATCAAGAAAAGTTGTTGGTCCTTACAAAATAAAGTAAAAAGCTCAATTTACGAATAAAATCAACTTATAATAATGTCACATTACGATAACTGTGTGGCCTTATCTAGCCACCAAGGGGTACTCAACGAGTTGCTAGCACTCGGAACATCGAGCCTCAGCTCGTAAAATACATATCAATAATACAACTGTCATCACCTCCATCTGAATCATCCCGCCACCACTTCGACAAGGCTAAACATAGTCATAGTTTGCACTTAGGTTGCATACATGCAACCACATAGGGAGAGAGGAAAGAATCACATGTTATCTACTAAATCGAGTTTTGACTCGAGTTATTGACCCATGGTACACCATTCCTCACTCTCAACATACACTTCTACCGATTTCCCTCAGGGTCGGTTAGCGTAAGGTTCACAACATAACATGTAACTACATTACTAACACAATGGTGGTACATATACAAGGTAGATCACAATCATACATTCACTAAGTGTAACACATCACTTTACCACATCCTGCACCCAAAGTGCAATCACCATACGATAGGGTTCATACACTCACCGTATGACCCAAAATCACAACATGAAGCATTACATATTTGCACAGTCATACATACGATGAACATAGTACATCTCAACATAACATCCATTGCTGCATAACAAGGTGGCACACACATTTCTTCAAAACATGGTAAAACATCATGATACAACTCATTTCTTTTAACATCAATCAAGTCATACAACACATTGATACACTTACATACCACAATATGCCACAATGCTCCAACACTATGTCATCCACATTATAATTCTTTTCACACATCACAAACAATAATTCACACGTGAACTCTTCCTAGAATCCACAAGAAGGAGAGAGAATACTCCCATCCCTAACATATCAACATGATCACAAACACGCACAAAGTGACATACACATCACGTGCGTTCACAATATCACCATTACGACATTAATCACATCACGTTTAAAGCACATTACTCTTCCAATATCTACCACCATCATGCAACATCATCATCATCATGCAGTATCATCATGTAACACCACCACCACCATGTAACATCATCATATAACACCAATCCGGCCCATAGGTTCGAGAGCATGAACCTATGCTCTGATACCAAAGTGTAACGACCCAAATAATCACACACGAACAACACAGTGAAATACAGGATAACTTTTTTTTTTGACTTGCTTGACACAACATGACGCAACATGTCGTCACCAAGTATACAACTAACACTGTGAACAACTTGATACAAGGATGGCCATAAAGGCAGCACGGAAACGTTCACACATATCAAGGACAATTTACTTTTCTTTCTGACATGACAACATAGAAGTCCAGTCACAGAACACACTTACAGTTAGGGCCATCCACAATGAGATATTCTTGAGGGTTATTTATTTTTAAAGGATATCTTGCAATTCTTAGCTTATGTTTTCAAGGAGGCTCAAGATATGATTCATACAATTCATCTTACCAAGTTAAGTTTATTCTTTTGACACAGAGTAATTATCTTTAAATCTTCTCTATTATGACCTTTATTTGCTTAATTCGTTTATCAAGAAAAAGGAGTATTTAAATTCCACAAGGCCATCTACTCACCACTAACGCTACTAAGATTCGTTCTTGCCCACAAGACAACATGGTTTTAAGTTCAACACATTTAAGAGAAGAGATACAAGGTGCCCTGGAAAAGGGTTAGAGGGAGAAGGTCGAGATGAAACATTTTTAGGACCTCATTAGTTATTGCCAGTATTAAATTGAAGCTAGGGCTCTTAACCAGAACTAACAACAACTTTACTTAGGCTTCGCTAAAAGTATTAACAAGGAGTAAAAGAATTTACTTTCCAAATGGCTGAGAGATAGATTGTGTGGTTTCAAAATTGTTTTCTCCTGTTTATTAAATCTTATTATCTTCCAGAACTAACCATAGATTTCCTTTAAGTTCGTTTAAGAATTCCACCATGAAAGGGATAGTGTTCATTAGTGTAGCTAGGGGTATCAAGTTATATAATGTTACTTGCAATGATAGTCCTGCCCTTGATTACTCAAAGAATTTCTTGCTCTCAAGTTGGTGACCCCTACGTTACTTTATTTGAATACAACTTTTAATTTAACTTCCTAAGTATTAAACAATCCCATGTTAGTTTACTTATGACACTTTATTACTAAGTCATGGCAAGGTTTAACTCAGAATTTATTCTCAAGGCAAAGTTGAAGCAACACTCATTAACGAGAACAAAACAAGATTACATCATTTCTTAAAATACTGATACTCCACAAGTCACTCAACCACAATAACCAAATTTTCTTATAATTTCAATGATGGGCACACAATGCAAGGTTTCCAAAGTTCAGATGACAAGTCCACAATACATTATACTAAGACATTAATCCTCTTCTAAACTTTCCACTGGACGTTAACAAAAGTTGAACAACATAAAAAGGTTTCGAGCAAAGGATCTTCTCAACTGAGGTTGATGACAAAAGTCTACAAATATATCCCTCATCTATACGCAAAATCCATCTGCAACAAATTTTCTACAAGAGTCAGTTCACGAGAACTGAGCAAGATAAGGCTACACAAAACCACCATAACTATTATCTAACAATATCATGAAAAGAAGCACCTTATTACAAGAATTTGGGTCAAACCTCTAAACACTATGAGCACATCAAGTTATAATAAAGTCTATAACATGTCGATCAAAGAAGGAGAAGACCTTGTACTTCAGATTAGAGCAAATGCAACGAAAGTAACAATCATATGAGAATGGCCCTTGGCCCTATAAGGAGAAAACAAACAATCTAGCAAAAACAGAATCCCCATCAAGTAAGTGATTAAACAATAATTACAAGATTGAGATTTGATACATATACCAGATCATCTAGAAATTTATCATCAAAGGTACCAAACGCATAGGCTAAAATAATATTTTTCCAAAAGAACAAGAGTTGATCGGCCCAAGAAGGGGGAAACACGGGTTTCAGAAATTAACACAAAAGCCATGTATAAATGAGTTTCAAACCGGAAATCAATTAGAGTATACACACAACATAAGTTTCGAAGTGAAGGCAAAGTATACTAGTTTTGACCATTAACTACAAGGAGATTTACCAATCATCCAGGAAGGGTCAAAGTCTTACAGGCTAGTAGCAAACACGCGAGAGAAGAAGGGGGTTCCGTCCAACAGAGTATACAATAATGTCATCAACATAGATTTTTATAACACTAAAGGTTTGCAAACCTCCACTACAAGATACTAATGTTTGGTTAATTTAAAATAAATTGCCCACATCCCAAAACAACCATATTTTACGGCAACCCCGGGTAACACACCAACCGTCGCACAAAGATACAAACATAACTTCAAAGTGACATTATCAAAACAAAACCTCCCGCTATGATGAATCCATAAGACTATCAAATGAAAGCTGAGTTTTTCCCGAAGGTTAATCACATTTAAGGAAATTTCCATCACAAACTATTACGGTAATTACGTGCATAAAAACCGACCAATATTAATTACTAGCGTTAACATTATAAGGGAGCAATTAATGCAAGTTAGGAAAAATAGAAGAGCGCCATCAGCAATGATTCTGAGAGGGGATTAGACCAACTATTCTAGTGTCAACGAGGTACAGGTTTCGCACAAAGAAACCTCCAGCTTAGTTGATCCGAAAAGCTAGTTATGGTTCAAGTTGATAGGGGTGGTCAAGGCACTTCCTGAGGATGGCCTTAAAAGCCTAGAAACAAGATGAAAGATAGTATAAGAGTCTAAACACGCGAGACGGAAAAACACATTGCACGCGAACCCTTTTATTCTACCAGTTTTAATACCACAACTCTAAGCTGGCTAGCCCACGCATTGCTCACACAATCCTACAACCTTTCTTTCTCGATGCCAAAAGGTTATCAAGGGACTTGCGAAGGAGCTAACAAAAAAACGTCAAGGACAACTTGGGTGCTAGGAAGGGGGTTTCATAGTTATTGTAAACTTACTTCCATGATATCGAAAATACTAGCTTGATCAACATAATAACTTGCAACTCAATCGCAGAGAAGAATTAATACATAAACAAACAGATAAGTTCTATCATTCGAGTAATATAACATTCGTGAGGAGAGAGGGCACACGCATCCTTTCGACCCACATACTGTCAACGATAAAAGCTAAAACAAGAAGAAACAAGAGAAAGGGAAATCTCCCATCATGACATCCAACTGACAAATCAATGCAAGGAAAAGTGGTTCGATTTCACGATAATTTTAAATAAAATAACAAGAGAAAAGTGTAGAAATATCTTTCCTGTTTCTCCAGCTTCAACAAAGTCGTACATACTCCACACGGGCCAACATAAAAAAAAACAATAGCATGAGACAGACAAGGATGTGAGTACCGCTGCGGCGATGTCAATGGGCCAAATGTGATAACTGGATAGACTGATGGGGTAGAAAAATTAACAGTTGAGTCCTTTCGCAAATCCACCTCACACCGCCTCGTAGTGTCACCTAGAATCCCATAAGCTTCCCCATTTGGAAAAACAGCCAACACCCATGGGTGGGACTGATATAGAGATGTCGTACTATCACCATAACCCCAAGCATCGTGTTCTACGTAAAGACACGCTTGCTTCATGTACGGGGAAGTGTCAAGTTCCCCTCATGCTTCACGAGCCACAAAGACATTCCAAATGTCACAAAATGCACACATTAAAAATAGAAATACGAGATAACCATAACGTCTCTCTGTTCATGTGCCCTTCCAATCTGCTTCGTTTTGAAGGTGCACCTGAACTATTTAGCATTGCTTTGGTCTCTTGACTGCATAAACAACCACCCCAACTACCCATGCAAGTTTTTTTAGCTGGCAACCTCGAAGCACAATGTTTGATGGCCCAAGTGGAATTCTTCTGCCATCAATTTCCATGTTTGCAATGAAACCATATATGTTTCTGTTTGGTTGTTCACAACGAATAAGGCCTGAAGGAGGTTCCCTTTCAGGCCTCTTAGCCGCAGTTTCTGGTCTGGCATATCTTGTTTTCAGATTTGATTCTCCATCAAGGTTAATTGTCTGTACATACGCAATTCCACTTGGATAACTAGTTTCCAACAAAACAATATCACACAGGATAGTTTCATTTGCAGGTATCTTCAGTACTTCACCTACCATTACATTCTTCCATTTCTTTGAGCTGAATTTGACACCTGCAGCACTTGTACCTCCCTATTATTCTCTTTCTTATCAGAATGATGTCGACGCCAATCCTCATACCCGTCTTTGATAGCTGTCACACACAAAATGAATAGCAAAGGGAAAAGTGATACAGTTCTCCCAAAGACTCACAAATTGAGGCAAATGATTCAAGGCAAAGAATCACCAGAAATAAATGTAAGCAAGTCGATGAAATCCAACAAACAAATTCTTAGGCAAAAAAAGTAATGATGGTGTATTTGCTTGTCCGAATCTCGTTTCCAGCAAATTCATATTTTTCATTTGTCGATTTGGGGTCATTGATATATATGAGTCTATCATTTTGATTTTCATCATCTGTTGCAGGACGTTCCGCCTCTAAAACTCTCGAACCATCCCGCTTTGATGAATCTGTTGGCTGTCCGGCATTCTGCATTCTCTGAGCTGAAGGATTGTCTGGTGTGTTTGAAATCTCAAATGCGCCACCATGATTACGAATCTCTGAGGAATTTCCTTGAGGAGCAGTCGACCGATACATGTTCTCCTCCAATAACAACATTCCATGTAACCAAATCTGGTGCAGCACCCGTCGCCTCCGGAAAGTCCACCAGAAGTTGCTCGTTCGGAAAGGATGGTATGCGTGAAGTCTCAGGAAAAGATGAAGTTTGATCACCTCTGGCAATGAATACAATAATGGCGGTGTCATCTCCCACAAGGCATTCGGCAAGTCACATTTGACGGCCCTGAGGCCCCTTCTGCAAAACCGCCTTTGCATCCACCACTTTTACCACCATCGTAAGCCCACTTGTGCCTGGACGCAACTGCACCACTTTCGTGAATTCCTCCGCCATCTTCCTGAAAATATCTCAGATGAAGCTCAGTATGGAGATGTAATCCGACAGAGGCCTTGAAGTATTCAAGAAGTTCGGCCTTCTGAGGATTTGAAGCTGTGGACTGTTTTACAAGAAGATAAGTGGGATGGCCAAGATCACTGTTGGCCTTTGCTACATGGCGACCAGTGTATCCTATTCTTCCAATTAACAGAATCCTGCTACCTTCATCTCCCAAGACATTTTCTCCAACATTGCATAGATCTCCTGTGCCTGTGGGTGTGATCTGTCACCAACACAAAAAGCATGCACCATTATTACGGCAAAGCAAACGTGCTTCATGAATATTCTGATCTGAAACAGATCCGCCTCCAAGAGACCCTCTTCCATGAGCTACATCGTAAAACAATAAGGTCTCAAGAGAGAGAATCTTGTAAATAAATTTCATCAGTTTGTGGTAACACTCTCACTGTCACATAGTCGATTTAGACAAAATATCTTGAAGGAGAATCCCGAATTTGAGGATGCGTTCAATACCGAATGCAGAACAACAACAGTTAGACAACTTGCTTGCTTGGAAGCGCTCAAAAAGGCTTCTACTATACTGCGCAACATGCCTGTTGCACAAGCTAATCATCATGGCGGTCAGTTTCATTCTTTGTGGATTCCCAAACAAGACACACCTCGCAGCACCCAAGGACACGTTTTCCCTCCTTCCAACGCCCGCAGCCCCGAAAAAGACGCATCCAACACCCACCCATATGCATTTAATAACAAAATCAAAATAAGATCATGGTGGAGAAAAACGGGACTCCACCGACTCCCACCGTCACACGCCACCCGTGAGATTACAGATCATTTAAGAAGTGACATGATACATGATATGATGGCGTAGTGACCTTTCCTCTAGAACAATTTGAATAGGTCATTATGAAATTGAGATGGATTTCCTCGCTCATAATCAATACAACTTGAGTAGTTTTATAGTTTTTAATCATCTCAAGTGCCCATATGATATTTTGAAAAAACCCCATAAATTGTATTTAACTTTTTTTTATTCTAACGTTCCGAGATGGACGGAATTTGAAAAGCATGAAAATATTGACTAGATACCATGCCTTAATTCTCTACATGACGTTAGAAAATAGAGAATTTGATCATATTGTATTTGGACTGAAATTGTTGTATTTGTAATGTCATAGAATGAATATTCTATCGTGTTTGATAGAACCGTGTCATTGTATGTTTGTTTGATATATTTAATTCAGAAATAGATAGAATGCTGGAATTTAAAATTCAACCTAGCCTTAACCAGGTCTGTCATTTTGTTCTATAGTTTTGTATGCTTGTTTGCTCGCGGTAGCGCTTCAGATGTTATAGTTGAGACACAAACTTACTATCGATGTTAATGAAATGAAATAAAAAAATAAGTAAAATAAACAAATAAAGGAATGAAGGGGTTGCATGGGAAAGAAGAGGGGGTAGGTGTGTGGTGCAGGTTGGAGGGGACAGTGAATTAAAATCAAAATTTTATCTTCTTGTGCCTAAGGCCCTACCGTCCCTCACCCCCTTCCTGCCATCTAGACCTGTTTGGCGTGAGACAGTGGGAGTCGGTGGAGTCTTGACTTCCTTCACCATGATCTCCTTTTGGATTCTCTTTCAATGCGTATAGGTGGGTGTTAGGCACATTTTTTCTTCCTCCTGGCACATTTTCTCTGCCCCTTGGTTGCTGCGTGAATGTTGGGTTTGATTTGGTGGTTATAGATGAAGCTACAGGCTAGTAGGCGTGTTACCTCCACTTTCATTGGGTGCTGCGGGGTGTGTTCTGGTCGGGGATCCACAGCACGGCCTGCACAGTAAATAGCCAGGCAGTAGGAAAGAACTCGAGCCCCAGCAGAAAAATAGGGATATTTGCAATCCTTCTCGAAGGCAGCAATCCACTGGTTATCTTTAACTAAACATGTCTAGTGAGGGCGGTTCTAGTTCTGGTTCAGGCAGTATGAAATATAAAAAAACATTGTTTTGGTTCTTATAGGACCACCTGCCATGGGAAGAGTACCTTCTGTGAAAAATTCATTGAGGGTGCGCTTGGTCTTTCAAGCTTTCTGGGTCGGATGAATCCAGGCAAGCGACGATGCCCTACCAACATTGTCCAAGATCGAGCTTTCCAAGTCTCTGCACTGACAAGTCTTTCCACACCAACAAGTCATTTGGGAAAGGCAATATTTGAAGATCCTCAAGTTTACGCTGCAACTTCGTTGGCTTCGCAAATAAAACAGAGACTTGAGTTCAGCGGTCTTTTACCAGTCTGTACACTGTAGATTGTAATCACAGGGAGCAAATAGATGATTTTTTTTTCATGGTGTCTCTTGATTTGAAAAGGTGGAGAGTCGCAGAAAAATGGAGCTTTGTTTGAATGGCCTCCTGACGAGAGAATCGTGGCAGTTGAGCTTCACAAGGAGGCAACAGACTCTTATTTGGCGTATGCTATGTCTGTTTTGCTTGGACGTGCTCAACTCGGCGAAGCCAATAAAATGGTGCATGCTTTTTGTGTAGGTGACAGATCACACCCACAAGCACAGGAGATCTATGCAATGTTGGAGAAAATGTCTTGGGAGATGAAGGTAGCAGGATATTTTTCAGATCCAGAACATGTACTGAGTTTGTATCTTCAAAATCGATTATGTGACAGTGAGGGTGTTACCAGCAGACCTGATGAAATTTATTTACAAAGATTCTCTATTGAGATCTTACTTGTTGTACAATGTAACTCATGGAAGAGAACCTCATAGAGGCTGATCTCGTTTCATATCGTGATATTCATGAAAAAAATTTGCTTTGTTATTATATGAGCTTCTTCAACGAGTCACCAAGTTGGCAGGCATAAAGTTTTCTATTGGAATTATCACACCTTACAAGCTACAACTGTAATGTTTGCACCGAGAGTTTGATGTTGTCCTCAAATCTGATGAAGGAAAAGGTTTATATATCATTGCGATAGATGCCTTTCAGAGCCAGGAGCGTGATGTAATCATTATGTCTTGTGTCCGAGCTTCAAATCATGGGGTTGGCTTTGTAGGTGATATTCGCCGCATGAATGTGGCACTGGCACGAGCTACCAGAGCACTTTGGGTTAAGGGAAAAGTAGTTGCATTGAAGCAATCTAGTGACTGGTCAACCTTAATTGAGGATGCTAAGTCTAGGGACTATTTTATGGATATGGAGTCTGTACCAAGAGATTGCTTTTGGTTATAAAGCCATCTTCTTTTGCTTTGTCTCAGACTAGGGCTGCTCCTAATATGAGAGCACCAAGGTTAGGAGGTCCAAATCATAATCAATCAGATGCATATGGAGATGGTGGAGGTGTTTGGATGAATGACGAAGGATCAAGTTCAATTGCCAAAAATGGGGGCCTACAGAAGTTCTAGGGCTAATTTTGGAGCGGTGTTGGGAGGATGATGGCCAGTATTTTAGACCACCCACCCTGGCCGTGAACTCCTACCTGTGCCAACGTGAAGATGGTCGATGTTTGGGTGCCCAACGAGCTTGAAGAAAATGGAATTTGGCTTGGGTTGTTGTTGCTGATCCGGACGATGTTGAATCTGGAGAAAAAGGAAAGATATTTCTACACTTTTCTACTGTTATTTTATTTAAAATTATTGTGAAATCGAACCACTTTTCCTTGCATTGATTTTTCAGTTGGATGTCATGATGGGAGATTTCCCTTTACTCGCTTGTTTCTTCTTGTTTTAGCTTTTATCGTTGAAAGTATGTGGGTCAAAAGGATGCGTGTGCCCTCTCCTCTGAATGTTATGTTTCTCTTACTCAAATGATAGACCTTCATCTATTTTTTATGTATTATTTCTTCTCTGCGATTGAGTTGCAAGTTATTATGTTGATCAACTAGTATTTTCGATATTATGGAAGTAAGTTTACGATAACTATGAAACCCCTCCCTAAGCACCCAAGGTTGTCTTTGACATTTTTTGTTAGCTCCTTCACAAGTCCCTTTGATAACCTTTTGGCATCGAGAAATGTAGGTCGTAGGATTAGTGTGATCCATGCTTGGGCGAGCCAGCTTAGAGTTTTCATATTAAAACTTGTAGAATAAAAAGGTTTGTGTGCAATGTGTTTTCCGTCTCGTGGGTGTAGACTCTTATATTATCTTTCATCTTGTTTCTAGGCTTTTAAGGCCATCCTCAGGAAGGACCTTGACCATCCCTAGTAACTTGAACCATAACTAGCCTTTTGGATCAACTAAGCTCAAGGTTTCTTTGTGCGAATCCAGTACCTCGTTGACACTGGAATAGTTTTGGTCTAATTCCCCTCTCGGAATTGTTGTTGATGACATTATTGTGTACTCTTGTGTGACAGAACTCCCTTCTTCTCTCGCGTGCTTGCTATTAGCCTGTAAGACTTGGACCCTTCTTGGATGATTGGAAAATCTTTGTAGTTAATGGTCAAAACTAGTATTCTTGCCTTCGCTTCGAAACTTATGTTGTGTGTATACTCTAATTGGTTTCCGGTTTGAAACTCAATTATGCATGGCTTTTTGTGTTAATTTCTGAAACCCGTGTTTCCCCCTTCTTGGGCCGATCAACTCTTGTTCTTTTGGAAAAATATTATTTTAGCCTATGCGTTTGGTACCTTTGATAAATTTCTAGATGACTGGTATATATATCAAATCTCAATCTTGTAATTATTGTTTAATTACTTACTTGATGGGGATTATGTTTTTGCTAGATTGTTTGTTTTCTCCTTATAGGGCCAAGGGCCATTCTCATATGATTGTTACTTTCGTTGCATTTTCTCCTAACTGAAGTACAAGGTCTTCTCCTTCTTTGATTGACATGTTATAGACTTTATTATAACTTGATGTGTTCATAGTGTTTAGAGGTTTGACCCAAATTCTTGTAATAAAGTGCTTCTTTTCATGATATTGTTAGATAATAGTTATGGTGGTTTTGTGTAGCCTTATCTTGCTCAATTCTCGTGAACTGACTCTTGTAGAAAATTTGCTGCAGATGGATTTTGCGTGTAGATGAGGGATAGAATTGTAGACTTTTGTCATCAACCTCAGTTGAGAAGTTCCTTTGCTCGAAACCTTTGTATGTTGTTCAACTTTTGTTAACGTCCAGTGGAAAGTTTAAAAGAGGATTAATGTCTTAGTATAAAGTATTGTGGACTTGGTCATCTGAACTTTGGAAACCTTGTATTGTTTGACCATCTTTGAAATTATAAGAAAATTTGGTTATTGTTGTTGAGTGACTTTGTTGGAGTATCAGTATTTTAAGAATTGATGTAATCTTGTTTGGTTCTTGTAAATGAGTGTTGCTACAACCTTTCCTTGAGAATAAATTTTGAGTTAAACCTTGGTATGACTTAGTAATAAAGTGTCATAAGTAAACTAACATGGGATTGTTTAATACTTCTGGAAGTTAAATTAAAAGTTGCATTCAAATAAAGTAACGTAGGGGTCACCAACTTGAGAGCAAGAAATTCTTTAAGTAAACAAGGGCAGGACTATCATTGCAAGTAAACTTTATATCATGATAACCCTAGCTCCTCTAGTGAACATTATTCCTTTTACGGTGAAATTTGTAAAATGACCCTAAGGTGAAATGAACTGTTAGTTGTTTGAAGATGATAAGATTTAATAAGCCAGAGAAAACAAATTGGAGACCTCACCATCTTTCTCACCGCCATTTGGAAAGTAAATTTTTACTCCTTATTAATACTTTTAGTGAAGCCTAAGTAAAGTTGTTGATAATTCTGGTTAAGATCCCTAGCTTCAATTAAATACTGGAAATAACTAATGAGGTCCTAAAGATGTGTCATCTCGACCTTCTTCCTCTAACCCTTTTTCAAGGCACCTTGTATCTCTTCTCTTAAGTGTGTTGAACTTAAAACCATGTTGTCTTGTGGGCAAGAACGAATCTTAGTAGCGTTAGTGGTGAGCAGATGGCCTTGTGGAATTTAAATACTCTTTTTTTTCTTGATAAACGAATTAAGCAAATAAATGTCATAATAGAGAAGATTTAAAGATAATTACTCAGTGTCAAAGGAATAAACTTAACATTGGTAAGATGAATTGTACGAATCATATCTTGAGCCTCCTTGAAAACGTAAGCTAAGAATTGCAAGATGTCCTTTTAAAATAAATAACCCTCAAGAATATCTCATTGTGGTTGGCCCTAACTGTAAGTGTGTTCTGTGATTGGACTTCTATGTTGTCTTGTCAAAAAGAAAAGTAAATTGTCCTTGATAGGTGTGAACGTTTCCGTGCTGCCTTTATGGCCATCCTTGTATCAAGTTGTTCACAGTGTTAGTTGTATCCTTGGTGACGACATGTTGCATCATGTTATGTGTCAAGAAAGTCAAAAAATAAGTTATCATGTATTTCACCGTGTTGTTCATGTATGGTAGTTATGTGTCGTTTACAAATCTGTCTATAATTCCTTATCTATAGATTTTTGCGCAAGCATTATAACATCTTACCTAATGTATAACCAGGTCACTATCACCATAAACCTATAAAATTTTAATTCCTTTCATTCTTGTCCACTTTAGTCCATCAATAAGTGCATCATATTCGGATACATTATTATAGAAATCTAACTAAAAATTAAAAACTTAAAAATACCTTTGATTAGTGTGTGAAATAAGCATACGACTAGCTCTGAACCATGGTGATTTTTGGAGCCATCAAAATTTAATTTCCAAATACCCTCCTCAAGATGATTTCCCTTCGCACAAACCTAGAGTTTTGGTATTTTTATTCATGAATACAATAAATACTAAGGCCTTGTTCTTCAATAACTCTATAAGGATCATTCTCATAAATTTGTTACTCCTTTCACCCTTAAAAAATCATGACTACCTTCTAAAGTGCATGAAGAATTTCACATTCAATCTCACCTAGCTACTCATAATTGATATCATAAATTGCATTTAACATGTTAGGTTTATGAGGCTCTATGTGAAAATTAGAAAAAGGTTAAAAGTTGATTTTCATCTTTGTTTGATACTTGGTTCTGAAAACAAGATAAGACCAATCAACTAAAAGGTATCTCTTGGAAGGAAAATTGAAAAATAAGTTTGAAAATCAATGACCATCACATCTTGAAAATTTTTACACTTGGGAAAGCATGCAAGGTAAGTTGCAAGTACTTAATCATGCCTATTGTATTATTTGGGGAACCATCCATATATACTACACCTTTGCCACTTAGTTCATACTTCAGTCCCAATTTATCGAAACCATTTTGCGCATCAACTGCTACTTGCCCCACTAAATTCAAAATATATCATAGTTACATTTAGTTGCCCCTCCATAAAATTTCGATTACCATGTGATGCTAGAAATGCACTTTGTTGACCCTGATAAAATGCTTCCTCTTGATTCATTTATGGCTTAGAAAAACATTGTGTCACCATTACTAATGTTATATTTGGCTCATTAGAAATATGCATATTAGGATCTCAGTATCATGTTATTTTGGTGTTATACTAGAACTAATGCTCTAAATGTTGAGGGAACATTAGAATTAGTAGCTGCAAGTGGTTTTCTCTACAGTATTATCCTATTGAAATGGATATTGAGGTCTATAATATTTAGCATGAATTTTATAATTATTGTAGGGCTAGTATTGGTTCCCATAAGGAGGTTGATATGGTTTATTAGCTATAAATTTCTATCTTTTAAGTTGCATTACCTCATTTCTAATTGTTTGCAAGGAATTTTCGAACTCATATAGCTCATTAGGATGAAATGTGTGAGGTTGTGTTAGTTTTACAATAGGTGGAATAAGAGCTAACTTTGGAAAGTTAGGCATAGATAGTCTAGGGAAAATTTTCCATTTGAATAAGTTTCTTTTTGCTCTTATTTATATGTCAAAAGAAATAAGAAGTGTAATACCACCCATTGACTGAATCATAACTTTTATATAACAATTTAATGCCCGCAAGTTATACAAAAATGTATGTTGAGTTGATGGTTTAACAACTTGCACTATCTTTTCCCAAGTTCTTGTAAATCTCAAGTTTAATTTTGTCATGAATTGTTGTGCTCTTTTAATGGTTGTAAGTTGCTCGATGAGTGATAAATGGTGTAATTTTCCCTCAAATTATTTATAAAGGGATTCATCAAACTAATCTTAAGTAGTAATTAATCTACTAAAAACTCCTATACCACTAGAGAGGATTGAACTTTAAAGGATGAAACAAACAATCAAAAATAAACATTTTTATGAGTTACATTATGTATAATACATATGGCAACCGCAATGTCTCTTATATGATCAATAGGAGTGGTATGATCTTGTACACTAAAAAAGTGATTAGTTTTCATGGAAGCAAATGGTATGTCACTAAAAATAGAAAGTTCCAAGGGTTACCACACATGCATGTGAAGGTAACAAAAGGTTGATTTCTAGTGATTTGAGAGATAGGAATTTGAATAAAAAAATTACAAGTTGGATTGGATGTGCTAGGACTATTGTAAGGTGTAGTATTGCCAACCCTTCTTCTTCTAAAATAATTAAGAGGAAATTGAAAAATTCAAAGAAATATCTCTTGATGATAACTTTTTGTTAACTTTAGGCATGAAACATGAAGAAAAATATAATTCACTTCTCATAGAAGAAACCAATCTTCAATTTAATAATGTTGATCTATACTACAAGATAAAGGGTATAGTATCCACAATTTTTTCACATTTTTGTTGTGGATATTTTAGTTCAAATTGTGAATCCAAATTTGTGGACTCCACCTACAATAATTTTGTGGAAACATTAAACGTGACAAAATTTGTGAAAATATCTACAATAAAAATAAGTGTAAAAATTCACAATAATATAATTGTGGAATTTGTCATAATTTTAATATTGTTATATACCTACAATTAATAATTTTGTGTATATATTTACAAATTACACATTGTTGTCGATCCACAATTATAAAATTATGGTGTGTCACAATAATTATAACTTAGATGTAGATAAATTCTCAATTTTTAAATTATAGCTATTTTCACAATTTTATTTTATAAAATTAAAATTATAAAAATATAATCTTATTTTTCGATTTTAATTTTTTACTATTATAAATTTTAGAAATTATTTTCTTTTCACAAATTTCTTCTTAATATTCATTTAAATAAAATAGTTATTTCAACTAATAACCGATTAATTACATTGTGTGAGAAAAACTTTTCACAAAATTCAAATATGAAAGCATAACTACCTCACCCAATCAAACGGCCTCATTTTTAGATCTTTAGATTATCTTAAAAAATAAAAAATAAAACACACAAATACAAAATCACACTTTGAATTATTTTTATTAATATTATTATAATTACTACATATATACGAAATGGTCCAACCTAATCTTACATTCTATAAACATCCACAATTTTTTAATATAAAACTTAAATACCAATTTAGAATTGAATGTTTTTTTAAGGCAGTAATTAAAAAGATTGCATGGTATGAAGACCCGAATGTACTAGAATATAATGGCCAAATATCAATAGTCTTTTGCACCATACCTAATGGAATATCTGTTACAAATCTAACCATTATTGTTATTTTCCACTATCAAACATTGATTTGCACCAGCTCTTGTAAAAGTACAAGGATCATAACTTTTTGAAGAACCAGATCAATACAATGAACTTGTTAAACCTCAAGAGGTGTAGTGACATTTATCGGTGGTATAATCATTAAATGAGGTTATTCATATTTTCACATCGTCTCAGCATTTGTTATTCATATTTTGAGGAGAGTAATGGAAACAAGCAACACCCTGTATATACTAGAATGACCCCATTAATCATTACCATTCTTCCTCTGCCCTCATAAACAGTATATATAGGATTAAAATTTCTTAATCTGTTAAGATCAGTATTTTCACCCAATGTTTTCGATGTGCGAAAGGAGAAAAACCGTTTCCACCACTTTCATACAATCTACAAGTGATTAAATTCTAGTCATCTGTCATGCTGGAACATATGTCAAATTGTGCACCTCATTCCATCGACCAAACATAAATCGCTTGTGGCTATACAATCAATAAAGACATTAGGGTTCCTGTTAAAAAAGATAACTTTCTATTGAAATATAAGAATTTTAAACCTGCCCTAAACCAATTGGCTACATAGCTGAAAATCACAGATATCCTAAAACAAAAACCAATAACCCAGTAAACCGGTCAATCGTGTAACTGCTTGGGAATGAAAATAACATCAATAAATTATCAGTGGATTGACAGATTTGCAATAATCATCACATTGACTAGCTCGGCTATCTACATACTAACAATAAAATTCAAAAATAAATACAGATGGCTCACTCAGAACTTCTTAGAGAGTATTGTAGCCTTCATCGAAATGAATGTTTCTAAGGCAATCAAGTTACTTTCATCCCTGTGAGCGTCTGATTCAAATCAAAATACACATTTAACCTACGAAAATCAAACAATATTCAGCCGATTAAAATCAAAATACACATTTAACCTTAGAGAAAATTCAAACAACATATTCCGACTACGATCTGGATCGCAACCCAAACCACAGTCTTGAGTTATGGATCAGCCGTGATATGACTATCTTCGTAATAAATACAATGCCCATTCCATTACAACATGCAGTCACGGCTATATAAAGCTCACAATGCAAACCCTAGAAAGAGAACCCTAATCCTTTCCTCGGCGTAGGGGAAACCCAAAAATTTAAATCCCCAATTTTTAATAAGCCCTAAACCATTTCGATACCCGAATCGTGACCGACTTTTAACCCTACGGAAGGGGTTCCACTACTGATATAAAAAAATCTCTTGAAATTACTTTCCAATAACAATTGAGAATATTAAATTGTCCACAATATATAATCTTAAATAAAAAAATTAAAATAGAATATTAAATTGTCCACAATATATAATCTTTAATAAATAAAAAATTATATTATAGAAGTGCTAAAATAAATTATAATCGTCATATATTATTTTGGATTGTTTAAACAATTCAAAATTCTAATTTCAAACATTTATTTTTTCACAACACAATGAGAACTATGTGAATTATCCATACTAAAAATATTAAAATATGGACAATCCACAAATTTATATTAGAGTATTATGAAATTGTGAAATATCTACATTGTGTTTATAAAAGCTATCTATTTGGAATAATTCAATAAATATATATTTTGGATAATAGTATGGATAAATAAACCCACTTTTAGTAGTGTAATTTAGTCTATATTATTATTGTTATTAAATAGATATTTTACATTTGTGAATAATACACAATTAATATTTTAGCGTACATTTAATTTTTACAATTTTTAATTTTAAATGTTTTTAGTGTATATATGATTTATGTTTACACCTTAGAGATCATGCAAAATAATTAAATAGTGAGACTATAATTGGGTTGTGATACAAAATCAATATTTTAGTATTTTTATATTTTTTACAATTATTATTTCTACAGTATTTACTACTAAGACTATATTTAGGTTGTGTTAAAAAATATCATAATTATATTTTAAAAGGTCTATTTAAAAATGCATGTGAAGAAAAAGATTTTTGCGTTAATGAATTTTCTAAAATATGGATATTTCACAATTTAAAATTTGACTTCTATGAAATAGTGGATAATGTTTTGCAAAACATAGAAAATTTGAATTTTCCACAATCAAATTCTAAAAATGTGAATAATTTACATAATAAAATGTGCCTTTAGGAAATTGTGAAAAATCGACATAAATTTTTATATAAGCTATCTACTTAATGTTGATATTTCACAAATTTTTCACAAAATGATTTTTTTGTGGATAACAATGTGAATAAATGAGCCTACTTCTAGTAGTGTATATCAAATTATTTGTCAAAAATTGTCTCTGCAAAAAGAGTTGATGTTAGATGAGTCGCTCATGGCTGATTACAACTCGTAAATATGTCTTTATATATTATTCATTGCTTATAATTGTTGCAATAACCATATTATATCATGCGGATAGGCGAAACTAAAATTTTGCTAACAAGCATTAAAAAATATTCCCTTTATTTGAATGTTTAGATATAACGACAATATCCGGTTGGTTTTCCCACCGTGCAAAAAATTGTTATCACTATAAAGAGAACTCTTAGTCAAGAAGTGCAAGAAACTCTTTATCTTTGGTTAATACAATCAAAGCTTCTCACAAGATAGTGAATCATATTGAGAATAACCTCCTGGAGAGGGTTGGTTCCTGGATACTTCATCTAAATTAGTTCTCTAGTGGGAGTTGTGGTTGAGAAAATGTACTTCCCACTCCTCTTGGACAATTATATGTTTATGATTCTTCTTGTTATACATTAGAGTTATGGACATTGCTATCAAATTTTAGATATTGACAGATGAACATTGTTATTTTGATTACTTAATTGATAGACAATATGGATGTTTAGACTTATGATATGATTTACAAGATGGATTATATGCATGTTTTGGATATATCAAAATTTTATGATCTTGAGCTTATACTAGACTGATACATTTAATTCGATAATTATATGATGCTAGATGATTTAGTTTATTTCGTAATCTTATTGTTATTTGATAATTGATAAAATTGAAATAATTGAAATCATGAACAATGATGAATTACTTGTTTGCGATGGTTTAGTTACGATAATTAATGATATGTATATATACATGTGTTTTCACTATTTTGATGTCGTTAATATGGCCACGAGGCCAAGAAAGGTATTGTCTTGACTTTTACAGGTGTTTGCAACACAATAAACCAAAGGGGGATAGGAGACCAACAATGAAGGAATATGGAGTATTGGCAACAGTCACCATGACAACATGTGTATTTGTTTGTTGTATGTTGTTGTTTTTTTGGAGGTCCCCATTGGGGGGTGACCTCAAATGTGACCTTGGGTAAGTTTGTGACTTGTCTTGTTGAATTTATTTAATTATGAGTTATTGTATTTTATTAGTATGTGGAGTCACTTTTATTAATTTTTTTCAACACCTCTCTTAAGTTAATTTAAAAGTGTTTAACTAGTGCTTATTAGGATGTGAAAAAAGGGGGAATTAATGTGATTTTTTAGCCTTAATGTGTGTTGGTTTGGAATGATTTCAATTTGTTTTAGGGTAGTGTGTACTCAATCTTCCTTGTGAAATTTGGAGTTTGACCTTCTAGGCTATTTGGAGACTTGTGGGAAAAGGTAAGCTTGTCCTACACCTCTTAGAGTCACCCACCCACTGCCTTATGATGTGAGGGACTTATTTTAGGTCCTATTTTATGTATTTAATTTTTTTCATTAAGGGGCGTGGGTTTGGGTTGAGTGTGTAACAGGGTATCATTTCCCCAACCACCAATTTGTTATGCTTTGGTGTTTGGGTTTGACCTTGGTGATGTGGGATGGAGAAGAAATGATGTGGAATCCTACATGGAGACGCATTATTTCCCTCTCCCTCTTTTCTATTTATTTCAATTTTTGTGAGGTTTTGGGGGTTAAATGTTTCATTTTTGGTCTCCCATTTTTTTGTGGTTCTATCTTTTTGGACTATTTGTTATAGTTTAAGATTACTTGGAATTCTTTGGGCTTGGAGAATTTTGGAACTTTTTTGTGGATTGGATTCTTGCTATGGAAAGGTAGGATCTTCACCCTTGGTTTCTTCTCTTTCTTTGTGTTTTTATGCGTTGAATGAATTCCGTATTCCATGAGTGTTGTTGGGTAGTGAAATGTCTTTCAGATGTGTATGGAAAAGTGAAATGGGGACAATTTTTTTGGTAGGAATAAGATTTTTCTCTTGGGTATTTAGGAGGGAGTTGGTTGGCTGCCCCACCTTTTTCTTATCTTATAATTTTTTTCATTTTGTGAGATATTAGAGTGAGGGAGGCATAAGAGATATTTTACTTATAGGGAAGCATAAGATATTTTTGGGTTTGATTGAGTTTTGGAGGTTTGAGGTGGGCACCCAAACCCTTGGGAGGCACAAGGGAATCCCCATATTCCTTTCTCTACTTGGCTTGACTATAGAGCCATTGTTTTGGGAAGTTTATGTGTGTAAAAATGAATGTTTTATGGTTATTTTATTGTGTGAATGTTGGTTTGAAAGTAAATGTGGAATCCTTGTCTTTTGTTTCCAATGGTTGTCAAATATTCCATATTGTTTCATTGTTGGGGCTCGGGGCCAATGAGGAAGTAGGATTCACTTCCTCATTGGAGTATTGGTTGGGTGGAGAGTGTTGCCTACTCCCCCATTTTGGTTGTTGTGTTTGATCTTGGTAGAAGGTGGAGCTCAAAGGAGGAATCATGTTTCTTGTTGCATTTTGAGGAAAGGACCAAGAATACCTTTGTAAATATTTTATCATGTTGTCTCCATTGTGTATGGAGGTCTTGTAAACTTGTATCCTTAAAGTGGAGTACTTAGTTTATTGGTTATCAAAATTGTAATATTAGTTCTCATTGTAAATAAAAGTAAAATATTTAATATAACTTCTTTTCTTGTTGGCAAGAGAAACTATTTTAGTGTAGAAGTGCAACAAGTTCCTTGACATGATGGAAATGTGATTGAAATAAAAATAACTTTACTTTCAAGTTAGTAGTTTCATTACCTTCAAGAAGTGTGTTGTTCATTCTTAAACATATTGGAAAACCTTGTGATAAAGTATCTATTTGAAATGGTTGACAACTTACATTTTGTCTTGAAAGAAATAGTTACTCTTATTGTAAAAGTGAAAGGCATGTTGTAATAGTTAGATTATAGTTGTGTTTTTGTATTGTTGAGAGCAATGAAGAAATGGTAATTTCTTAGAATGAGGAAGGAATCTTTCTTTCAAAAAAAATAGATTGAGTAAGAGAATTATACAAAAAGGAAATTTTCATTTTTACTTTTACATGTAGAGGTGGATAGTCTTAGAATTCTTGTGTATTATTTACCTTGTCAAATAATAAATTGATCCTTTAAATCTAGTTGAGCAAGTAAACTACGGTGGTTACAATTTAAACCATAGCTTTGTTTGATTATATGAGTTTAGTAGTAACTTATTACAAAATTAGATATAAATAGAATATTAAACAATGCAACACAAATAAAAACTAGGTGGGAATAAACCAATAAATAGCTTCTTGAAATGTTATTACTATATTATATAGAAATTTTATTAAAGGATTAAGAATAGTTTAAATTATTAGTAATATTAATATTCCACTCATTATAATGGTGACACTATTAAAATGTTAACAAAAGTGATAATAATATCAAATATGTAAATAAATAAAAGACACACACACACACACACACACACACACACACATAATTAATTTATAAATATATAATTATTATGTGTGTGTGTGTGTGTGTGTGTGTGTGTGTGTGTGTGTGTGTGTGTGTGTGTGTGTGTGTGTCTATATATATATATATATTAATATTACATATATTATAAAATAATTTACTAAAAAAATTTATCAAAAAAAAAGAAACTAAATAAAAAAGGTTCATAGTGTAACTTTAGCCATGGTGGGGGATTTACTTTTAAGAGAAGTTATTACACCTTTGAAAGGTGTGTTCTATGTGGAAAGCTCGACCCTTCCGACAATGATGAAGACACCAATGGCCATGATGAAATGGTTGACGATGTACCTATTCTTTTCAGCCTTACAGGTGGCAATGCTCTAGAAGGAATGTCAGGTTTCTGCAGGGATAAGGTTCCTGTCAGGTTTCTGAAAAATCAAGCATATCATTACTACCATACGCAAAGGAGGGAAATTCATTCCCGAAGTAAGAAATGAAGGACGGGTTACAAAGTCCCGTGTGGAGGTGGACACACCTCTTCAGTCACTAAGAACAGGGGAGAATGGTTGCTCCATTTACTACCAAACATTGTTATATAATGTAATCAATGACTTGCATCAGTCGACTCCCTATTAAGTCAGATCTAGGAGGTAGAACTAGATGGTGATAGTAATAGATCACATTCTTCATATTGTAGTCTAACTGTTATTGTTTCTGGTTTCCATTCCATGCAATTATGCAATTCATAGGAGTAGTTTTCCTTCGCCTTTCTAATTGGCACAGCTTCTGGAGCATGCCAAGTAATTATAAGAAAAAACTCTTCCTACATTTGTTTATTTGCCAAGGTTATTGTTGAACATTTTTATTTATATGTATTATTCTGATTACAGGTGGAGGGGGCAATATTTGAGGATGGGCGATGGCCTAGCATATGGGATACTTTCTCGCACATACCTGGTCAATCGAAACGAGGATGACATGAACTTTTATGTATTTAAGTTTGTAATAATTGTTTGACTTGCTAGTGTGTTGTCCTACTTTCTAAGATTTAATTTTCAATTACACCCAAAAATGTTAAAAACCTACCAGATAAACATTAACCATGGATTATAGACGTGAAACCCATTGGTTGGATAATATCTTTTGATATTTTAGGTTGTGTTAAATGCTTAATATCATTATGTATGAAGTTTTGATCTCGAAACAGAATCTAAAGTTTAAATATTCTACCAGCTTCAAAGGAACGATAACCATATCATACCAAGCCAAGAACAAAGATGCTAATCAAACACCATGATCTATAAGATGAAATTAATTCACTAGAATAACTTTACATAAAACCTTTGTAAATGAATGAGAAGCAATATCATATATTATTATGGAACTCAATGCAATACATTGAGAATGGGCCTTGCTTAAATAGGAAAGGAATAACAATCTAAGAACCAGTCAAGGTCATAGATCAAGCCATAAATCAAGGAAATAACTAGTCATCAAAGAACTAGTCAAGACCATAGATTTAGGAGAGAACTAGACATCAAAGATGTAGTCAATACCATAGATTAAGGAAAGAACTATACCTAACAACTACATAATATCTCCTAATATCTAAATAAGATAAAATAAATATCTACACACATAAGTGGGTGAGAATAAATATAATAAAGGTAAATAAAGTACCTAGGTGAACATGAGCTAAGGTAAATACCGCTTTAATAAGTTCACAATGTTGTTTGTGGGAATTGGTTACATTTATTATCAACATTTTCTTGGAGGATAGTGCTCTAGATTAAGGTGGATGATATTTGACTATTGGATATGATATTGTGTTACAGGAAGTATTGAAGATGAAAGCAATGGGGATATTACCATTGATCAATATCATTATTACCAAGTTGGTGATTTTTATTTTCTTATGTTAGTTGCCCAATTTTGTTTATACTGGTGTGAAGTTTATAGGGAATTGTCAAATTAGATTTGGATAAATTTATGAAATTCAGGGGGATGTAGAGATGATGGCAGAAATTGGAATGGACATCTACCATTTTTCAATCTCATGGTCACGTCTCATTCCAGGTACAAAATCCTCCCTGTTTAAACAGAATAACCGTCACTTATTTCATTGGAGGAGTTAATTGTTGTATCATGTTTAGGGATTGCAGAAGGAAGAGGGCCTGTCAATCATGGAGGAGTAGAATATTATAACAATTTGATCAATGCCCTTCTGAAACATGATATTCAATAGCAGAGAAACACAGAATGTTCTTAGTACAATGTCAATGTCCTTCTTCTATAGATTTATTTCATTGTTGTCATTCATGGTAATTGACATGGATTGAACCATTTGTGACACTCAATCACTTTGATCTTCCACAAGTACTTGAAGACGAATACGGCGGCTGGTTAGATTCCCAGATTGTGTAAGTATCTGAGAGATATAGTGTGCCAATGCTAATATTCATCTTCAATTATAGATCTGGTTACAGAGCATAATGTGTGGACAGAAAAGTTTAGAAGATCGTATCAGATGAGATGGGAATTTGGATTTGATTTTAATAATTGGAACCGTCTCAGAGTTATATTACTATAAAAATAATCGTAAAGAGTCACGATAAAAAACAACACTTATCAAGGACAATTTATTTTTCTTTTGACAAGACAACATGAAAGTCCAATCCACATGACACACTCACGGCTAGGGCAAGCCACAGTAAGAAATGGTTAGGGTTTATTTATTTTGGTAAGACACCCTTTAGCTCATGACTTAAGTTTTCAGAAGGAATCAATATATGGTTTGCACAAATTCATCTCACCAACTGAGTTCATTTCTTATACACTGAAGAGTAGTTCACTTAAAGTCTTCTCCTACTTACTAAATCTTAATATCTTCCAGAAACTAACCATTGTTTTCCTTTAAGCTTGTTTAAGAGTTCACCCCAAAGGGATAGTGTTCGCTAGTTTAGCTAGGGGTATCAATTTATAAATGTTTACTTCACAAAGGATGTTTTCATTTTGATCACTCATGGAAGTATTTGGTTTCAAATAGATCACCTTTACATTTATTTGTTGAATATAAAATTATTATTTTTGTTTAGCTTCTTTAAGGGTTAACCGACTCATTTTACTTTACTTATAAAATATTGTCGCTAAGTCTTAGAAAGATTTAACTTAACAATTTATTCTCAAGATCAAAGTTTTACAATACTCATATCAATGTAAAGATTGAGAACCATTTCTCACAAGGATAATTTCAAGCTTAACTACACAAGAACAAGACACTTTATTTCACCATTACCAAACAATACAGGCAAGAGGTCATATCAACTCTCTTTACAAGCAATGTTACACAATTTACAACACATTGGACATTTTTTACAAGGAACTTCATAATGGTACAGATGAAACTTTTACACTCTTTTCTTCTAGTCTACTCGCATAATCCATCTGCACAAATATTAACTAAAGTCAGTTCGCAAGAACTGAGCATGTTAAGTCTATGCATTGAAATAATAAGCTAACATTTAACAATTGACATGAAAGGAATGTTCTACTTCATGAAAGGATCAAAGTACAAACCACTAATCTACTTTTCACACGAGGTAAGGATCTACACCAGCCAACAATGAGGAAGTCAAACATTCCAACAAGCAGTATATCACAAAACAAAGAAACAATCCAAGAACTCATGGGATAGGAATGAAAGGTCAATAGTATAGAGAATTTTGATCATGCAACCGTATGGATTACGTGACTTAAATCTAATATTCAAACCATCCACCATAAAAGGAAAAGAAAAACTTGAGAGTCAAAGACATACTAGTTACGAACAAGACGCGAAACAAAACATAGTTACCCAGTCCTTCCAGGAGGATGTTTCATAGCAATAAAGGGATACGTGACCCCGAAGGAAACATTCCATCGTTACAATCTAAACAAGAGGTCTACCGCCTCTTCCTTACAAGGTCTTTTAAAAGTAATAAACGTTAACAACTAGGATTCTCTCTAATTTCTTTTGTCTGCAACTAGGATTCTCTCTACCTAGAACTTACTATTGCTAAAGGTTGTATCCTGAATCCCATTGATCTACTTTCGGGCATTGAGGACAATCATGAAATTTCCTTCTTTCCTTCCTAATGTCTGATACCATAATATATTAATGAAGAAACCACAAGCCGCAAGCCTTATTAGGAAACGAGTAATAAACAAAATAGCTCACAAGTAAGCTACACTCTAGGTAGGCAAGCATGACAACTTTTAAATGGAAAGCCTAAACAAGCTTCATTCGTAAACTTCATAAATAGCAGACATACTACTATCCAAGACAATATAACACTTATGTGTAAAGAGTTGTACAATATCAATTCATTTCAGGAGGACTCTCACTTACGCACAAATTACATTCAATAGAAAGGTAATTCAAGGAGTAGTGTTACAACTAAAAAAACAAGAGCCACTCTAGATAAGGACCCAGATTTCTATATTTTTGATACTCCTTATCAATGATGATAAAACACCGCAAAAGAAATATACATGCATTTTTGTTTTATCCAGCGGTAAGTCTACACTCAGAAGATCTGAAAGGTGATAACTATCTTGTCAGGCACAAGCAAGGGAACAAGCCAAAGAGGAAAGAAGCATTCGAGTGGGGCAGCAGTACTAATGAAGGAAACCCCCTAAGGAAGCAAAAGCAAGAAGTATCTACTATCGAGCAGAAAATCAGACCCAAACATTTATGAGCCTTTATTGATTTGATATCGCTTAGGGTAGCCATAATCAAACATTTTGAAAGGTAACATTTTTTTTTAAACTTCCATGTTTCATAAGAATGTCTCTTTCCATTTCAGATGATTTGATCCAAAAGAAACAAAGCAAGTACAACATTGTTCTCAGCCATATAATTATAACAAAGTAAAGATAACAACAATTTTCCCCTATGCAAACCAATCATGAAAGGAACAACGATTCAGGAGAAGGAACAGAAAATAAAGAAACCAATGCAATCAAGGACAATCGATAGAATCAAACACAACATTTCATATTAAAGCGTCATTTCAGGTAGTAGATCATTTATTTCATGAAGTTGAAAAAGGAAGCAAAATATTTCAGGGGCTAGTCTTAACATGCCTGGTTTAGAACGCCATCACCATAAGTAAAAGATTGTCTCAAAGCCGCTGCTTGCCCTTAACCCAAAGTGCTCTATGAGCTCGTGCTAGCGCCACATTCACGCAGTGAAAAACAGCTACAAACCAACCCCATGATTTGAAGCTCGGACACGAGACACAAAGGTTACACCACGCTCCTGGCTCGAGTAGGCATCTACCGTGATGATACACTAACTTTTCCTTCAGCAGATTTGGGGACAGCAACTGCATTTGCTGATGTGGGAAAGACATGGTACTGGGTGCAATTCCAGCCATATGTGATCATACATTTGCTGCATCACAATGCTCGTTGACCGACGAAACATCATGTAATAGCTGGACAAAGCAGGTTCATATGAAGGATAATGGCTAATCTGAGGCACAAAACCAACACTTGCATAGCTTGGAGCAGTTTTGACAATCGAATACTGAGATTCCAACTGTACAACTGGATCTTGCTTTGATGGCTCAGTTTGGGAAACTGCATTTTGCAAAAAAATAGAATCTCTAACATTAATACCAGAAGCTAAGTTCTCTACCGTAATGGGAGATGCTTGTTCATGGGATTCTGTCGGAGACTCTGAATCCTGATCCGATGACTTTGAGAATAGTTCTTCATTCGACTCCTCAGTCTTCCTAGATGCCTCGGAAAGGGGTGAGGAACTCTTGTCACCACTTCTCCATCCCAAAGCCAATTTGGTAAGAAGAGCAGATGTGGAACCTATAGGATTATATTTTGAAATACCCTTTGAGCAATGAGGTCTATAGCCACCATGATGACATTTTCTAAAGAACTTCACAAAGCAGTAAACGCTTGTGAACATCCCATAGACCATCACTAGCTAGGATGAGGCACTCATCTTCATGTGTCCGATCTACACATGTTACTTCAGGTTCAGATATCACGTACCGTTTCAAGAATCTGTCTCCTAGGGCCCTGGACATAGCAAGAAAACCTCCAACATTGCATAGATCTCCTGCCCGTGGGTGTGATCTGTCCCTTACACAAAAGCATGCACCATTTTATTGCCTGCTAATATAGTGACTCTAAGAAGATGCTCATATAATTGCAAAGCAAAATGTGCTTCATGAATATTCTGATAAGATACAGATCCACGCATATGGGATTCTCTCCCATGAGTTACATCGAGCAGCAAGGTCTCCACAGAGAATCTCTGTAATAGAATTTCATCGGGTCTCCTGGTAACACTCTCACTGTCACTTAATCGATTTTGAAAAAATATCTTAAAGGAGAGTCCCGAATTGAAAATGCATTCAAAACTGAACAGAAAACAACATAGTCGGACAAACTGCTTGTTGGAGCGCTCAAACGGCTTCTGCCTCACAGAAAGAACTCCTGCCGCCTGGCAAATAACTGTGCAGGTTGTTCGTTGTGGGTTCCCCATCAAGAACACACCATACCGCACCCAAAGAACGTGGAGGTAACACGCCTACCTCCCTAACTTGCAGCTTCATCTGAACCGCCATATCAAACCCATGGCAAGGCGCTGGAAACAAAACTTCCGGACAGCAAAAGAAAACAGTAGTGAACACGATCTCAGCCTCACCAGCAAAACCTTCCTCAAGATTTGATCGGCTTCTTCTAGGCGAGATCTGCCACCTGGACAGAGGCGACTTCCCAAAAAGAAAGGCGAGACAAATCTACAAAACTTATCTCGTTCTTCTACTACAGCTACGGAATTTTGCAACAACTTAACACGAGTGAGGTCGCGTGCATCAGAACATCAGGATCAACACCGAGGGTGCCTTGGGATCGGCCTGTGGCAGCAGTCGCACAAAACTCTCTCTGGGCCACTGGTTTTCGAGGTACGCGTTTCTCCGCAAAGTAGCTGCTGTCAATCCGAACACCTCCTCACGGCACTGCCCTAGGATAAATTCATTTCTACACTCCACGAGGTACAGGCAGAGGCAGAGGCGTGCTGGTCTAGCATTGGGTGGTTAGAAGCATTTGGTGAGACGGTGACAGCCACTGGAGTGCCCCCTGCCAGACTGAACCGACTCTCACCCACCTGCTTTCAATACTCAGAAAAACTGTCCCCTCTCTTTCAATTTGGTCAAGCAAATAAATACATCCACCAAGCTACTACGCATTGCCAAGAAAGCACGTGATAAACTAGATATATGTATAATTCTCCACGTACAGACACCAAGACAATGAAAACTATAACTTTCTAGTTCATGCAAGGAATGTGAAGAAGGGGCACGATCTTATTGGCAGAACACAAGCTAACAATGTGGATGCATAGAATATAAAATGAGAACCATTTCCCTAAAAACACAATTCCCCTTCTTTTTTTTTTTTTCTCAATGTTGAACATCTCACTCCAAAGCGCAGATCAAAAACGATGACCAAGAGATTCAAAAGAAGAACTTGGATAATTCTATCGACTCCAAAGGAAAATACACTGTACGAAGGTTCATGCATTGACCAGAGGCTATAAGGAATATTTATTATGGCATTTTTATTGTTATTTGGAAATTGTTTTCCTCTAAGAAGGTAACACGTTGCCAGGTAGAAATTTTTTTTTTTTTTTGTCGTCGAAAGAAGAGGAAGTGTTTCATGCCTAGCTTTCTTTCCTTCCTCAGAACCAGAAGTCCTCGATGCACGGGGCGTTACATTCTCCTCCCCTTAAGAAAGCATCGTCCTCGATGCGACATAATACAACGGAAAAGAAATGGTTCGCAACCAAGAACAGGTACAGGAGAAAGTACACCCTATGGTTTAAAATCTAGCTGATTAAAGCACGGCCACAGGGTAGCCTTAGAAACATTTGGTAGAAATTTTAACTTTAAATGTTCTGTGAAGATTGGCAGTTCTTTCTTGTTTGTTATTTTCATTAGTCTCTTTCCGTTAACATTATTCTTAGTTTAATTCCTTTTAAAATTTTATCATTGAAGAGTTTTGATTTATTCTTTATTGTGGGTGCCCAACATGAACTGCTAACACAACACCTTATCAGGTTCACAAGACCCTACAGATTCACAAGTACACAAGTATATACTTCAAGATTGTATTACACCACATAAAGGTTACACAAATACGGAATAGAATAGGCACACTTCCCATAACCTAGGTACTCATCACACATTAATGACTGACATACCAAATACTCAACCAAAAGAGTACTACAATCCACCAGACATTTCCTCAATTTGCATCAATGAAGGACTCATATAACAACAAATCATGCTACAGGTACATAGTGTCCACAAGGGAATCAATGACATGTCCACAACATCACAACACATAACCATCTGACATGAGTAACACACACAACAAAAGACCACTACCAAACATCACAATAACTCAACATATATCCTGAAACATCAACCATACAGACAAATATCATAAGCCTCCCTCAAACTCTTATGCCTCCCTCAAGTCTCTTATGCCTCCCTCAAACTCTTATGCCTCCCTCAAGTCTCTTATGCCTCCCTCAAACTCTTATGCCTCCCTCAAGTCTCTTATGCCTCCCTCAAGTCTCTTATGCCTCCCTCAAACTCTTTTGCCTCCCTCAAGGAGGCCGGTGGTCTCTCTGTGCCCAAGGCACATCGAGTTTGGACACTCCTAACCCAAGTGACATAATAACGCGTAGTTCTCCATAACCCGCTAGTCATATGTACCCCTTGGGGCGTACCCCCATACAACGAAGCGGGTCCATAGGTCCAACCAATCCATGGTGCATCCCATGACCCTATTCCACACATCACGACATTAGAACCAGCACAACAATCCAGTCAAAGTGCCAAGTGGCAAAGTACAAGCCTTGGGCAAGGCGGTAAAAATTCCAAATTTAAAAGAAGACCCCAAATCAAGCTAAAATAAATGGCCAAATAGCCAAAGTTAGTATCGAAATCCCCATGTTAGTGCCACAAACCAAGGAAATGCCCAAAATTGTAAAGCATTGCAATCAAGAAAAGATGCTGGTCCTTGCAAAAATAAAGTAAAAAGCTCAATTTACGAATAAAATCAACTTATAATAATGTCACATTACGATAACTGTGTGGCCTTATCTAGCCACCAAAGGGGTACTCAACGAGTTGCTGGCACTCGGAACATCGAGCCTCAGCTCGTAAAATATATATATCAATCCCGCCACTCTTCGACAAGGCCAAACATAGTCATAGATACACTAGGGTTGCATACATACAACCACATAGGGAGAGAGGAAAGAGTCACATGTAATCTACTAAACCGAGTTTTGACTCGAGTTATTGACCCATGGTACACCATTCCTCACTCTCAACATACACTTCTACCGATCTCCCTCAGGGTCGGTTAGTGTAAGGCTCACAACATAACATGTAACTACATTACTAACACCATGGTGGTACACACATAGCTACCATAACGTCTCACGTAGGGTAGGTACACAGGGTAGATCACAATTATACATTCACAGGGCGCAATACATCACTTTACCACATTCTGCACCCAAGGTGCAATCACAATACGATAGGGTTCATACACTCACCGTATGACCCAAAATCACAACATGAAGCATTACATATTACACAACTCATATATACGATGAACATAATAACATCACAACATAACAATAATTACTTCATAACAAGGTTGTACACACATTTCTTCAGAACATGGTAAAAACATCATGATACAACTCGTTTCTTTTAACATCAACTAGTCATACAACACATTGATACACTCACATATCACAATATGCCACAATGCTCCAACACTACGTCATCCACATAATAATTCTTTTCACACATCACAAGCAGTAATTCACACGTGAACTCTTCATAGAATCCACAAGAGGGAGAGAGAATACTCCCATCCACAACACATCAACATGATGACAAATACGCACTGAGTGACATACACATCACGTGCGTTCACAATATCACAATTACGACAATAATCACATCACGCTTAAAGCACATTACTCTTCCAATATAAATCATCATCATCATCATGCAGTATCATCATGTAACACCACCACCACCATGCAACATCACCATACAACACCAATCCGGCCCATAGGTTCGAGAGCATGAACCTACGCTCTGATACCAAAGTGTAACGCACCAAAAATACCAACACAAGAACAACACAGTGAAATACAGGATAACTTTTTTTTTTTTTGACTTGCTTTGACTCAACACGACACAACATGTCGTCACCAGGTTACAACCAACACTTGGAACCACTTGTTACGGGGAAGACCACAAGGTCAGGACAGAAGCGTTCACACTTATCAAGGACAATTTATTTTTCTTTTGACAAGACAACATGAAAGTCCAATCCACATGACACACTCACGGCTAGGGCAAGCCACAGTAAGAAATGGTTAGGGTTTATTTATTTTGGTAAGACACCCTTTAGCTCATGACTTAAGTTTTCAGAAGGAATCAATATATGGTTTGCACAAATTCATCTCACCAACTGAGTTCATTTCTTATACACTGAAGAGTAGTTCACTTAAAGTCTTCTCCTACTTACTAAATCTTAATATCTTCCAGAAACTAACCATTGTTTTCCTTTAAGCTTGTTTAAGAGTTCACCCCAAAGGGATAGTGTTCGCTAGTTTAGCTAGGGGTATCAATTTATAAATGTTTACTTCACAAAGGATGTTTTCATTTTGATCACTCATGGAAGTATTTGGTTTCAAATAGATCACCTTTACATTTATTTGTTGAATATAAATTTATTATTTTTGTTTAGCCTCTTTAAGGGTTAACTGACTCATTTTACTTTACTTATAAAATATTGTCGCTAAGTCTTAGAAAGATTTAACTTAACAATTTATTCTCAAGATCAAAGTTTTACAATACTCATATCAATGTAAAGATTGAGAACCATTTCTCACAAGGATAATTTCAAGCTTAACTACACAAGAACAAGACACTTTATTTCACCATTACCAAACAATACAAGGCAAGAGGTCATATCAACTCTCTTTACAAGCAATGTTACACAATTTACAACACATTGGACATTTTTACAAGGAACTTCATAATGGTACAGATGAAACTTTTACACTCTTTTCTTCTAGTCTACTCGCATAATCCATCTGCACAAATATTAACTAAAGTCAGTTCGCAAGAACTGAGCATGTTAAGTCTATGCATTGAAATAATAAGCTAACATTTAACAATTGACATGAAAGGAATGTTCTACTTCATGAAAGGATCAAAGCACAAACCACTAATCTACTTTTCACACGAGGTAAGGATCTACACCAGCCAACAATGAGGAAGTCAAACATTCCAACAAGCAGTATATCACAAAACAAAGAAACAATCCAAGAACTCGTGGGATAGGAATGAAAGGTCAATAGTATAGAGAATTTTGATCATGCAACCGTATGGATTACGTGACTTAAATCTAATATTCAAACCATCCACCATAAAAGGGAAAGAAAAACTTGAGAGTCAAAGACATACTAGTTACGAACAAGACGCGAAACAAAACATAGTTACCCAGTCCTTCCAGGAGGATGTTTCATATCAATAAAGGGATACGTGACCCCGAAGGAAACATTCCATCGTTACAATCTAAACAAGAGGTCTACCGCCTCTTCCTTACAAGGTCTTTTAAAAGTAATAAACGTTAACAACTAGGATTCTCTCTAATTTCTTTTGTTTGCAACTAGGATTCTCTCTACCTAGAACTTACTATTGCTAAAGGTTGTATCCTGAATCCCATTGATCTACTTTCGGGCATTGAGGACAATCATGAAATTTCCTTCTTTCCTTCCTAATGTCTGATACCAGAATATATTAATGAAGAAACCACAAGCCGCAAGCCTTATTAGGAAACGAGTAATAAACAAAATAGCTCACAAGTAAGCTACACTCTAGGTAGGCAAGCATGACAACTTTTAAATGGAAAGCCTAAACAAGCTTCATTCGTAAACTTCATAAATAGCATACATACTACTATCCAAGACAATATAACACTTATGTGTAAAGAGTTGTACAATATCAATTCATTTCAGGAGGACTCTCACTTACGCACAAATTACATTCAATAGAAAGGTAATTCAAGGAGTAGTGTTACAACTAAAAAAACAAGAGCCACTCTAGATAAGGACCCAGATTTCTATATTTTTGATACTCCTTATCAATGATGATAAAACACCGCAAAAGAAATATACATGCATTTTTGTTTTATCCAGCGGTAAGTCTACACTCAGAAGATCTGAAAGGTGATAACTATCTTGTCAGGCACAAGCAAGGGAACAAGCCAAAGAGGAAAGAAGCATTCGAGTGGGGCAGCAGTACTAATGAAGGCAACCCCCTAAGGAAGCAAAAGCAAGAAGTATCTACTATCGAGCAGAAATCAGACCCAAACATTTATGAGCCTTTATTGATTTGATATCGCTTAGGGTAGCCATAATCAAACATTTTGAAAGGTAACATTTTTTTTTTTAAACTTCCATGTTTCATAAGAATGTCTCTTTCCATTTCAGATGATTTGATCCAAAAGAAACAAAGCAAGTACAACATTGTTCTCAGCCATATAATTATAACAAAGTAAAGATAACAACAATTTTCCCCTATGCAAACCAATCATGAAAGGAACAACGATTCAGGAGAAGGAAAACAGGAAAATAAAGAAACCAATGCAATCAAGGACAATCGATAGAATCAAACACAACATTCCATATTAAAGCGTCATTTCAGGTAGTAGATCATTTATTTCATGAAGTTGAAAAAAGAAAGCAAAATATTTCAGGGGCTAGTCTTAACATGCCTGGTTTAGAACGCCATCACCATAAGTAAAAGATTGTCTCAAAGCCGCTGCTTGCCCTTAACCCAAAGTGCTCTGCGAGCTCGTGCTAGCGCCACATTCACGCAGTGAAAAACAGCTACAAACCAACCCCATGATTTGAAGCTCGGACACGAGACACAAAGGTTACACCACGCTCCTGGCTCGGGTAGGCATCTACCGTGATGATGCACAACCTTTTCCTTCATCAGCTTGGGGAAACAACTGCATTTGCTGATGTGGGAAAGACATGGCACTGGGTGCAATTCCAACCATTTGTGATCATACATTTGCTGCATCACAATGCTCGGTTGACGAGAAACATCATGTGGGCTGACAAAGCAGGTTCATATGAAGGATAATGGCTAATCTGAGGCACAAAACCAACACTTGCATAGCTTGGAGCAGTTTTGACAATCGAATACTGAGATTCCAACTGTACAACTGGATCTTGCTTTGATGGCTCAGTTTGGGAAACTGCATTTTGCAAAAAAATAGAATCTCTAACATTAATACCAGAAGCTAAGTTCTCTACCGTAATGGGAGATGCTTGTTCATGGGATTCTGTCGGAGACTCTGCTAATCCGATGACTTTGAGAATAGTTCTTCATTCGACTCCTCGGTCTTCCTAGATGCCTCGGAGGGGTAACATCTCCTTAAGGGTGAGGAACTCTTGTCACCACTTCTCCATCCCAAAGCCAATTTGGTAAGAAGAGCAGATGCGGAACCTATAGGATTATATTTTGTAATACCCTTTGAGCAATGAGGTCTATAGCCAGCCAGACATTTTCTAGCAACTTCACAGGCAGAAACATTTGACAGAACATCCCATAGACCATCACTAGCTAGGATGAGGCACTCATCTTCATGTGTCCGATCTACACATGTTACTTCAGGTTCAGATATCACGTACCGTTTCAAGAATCTGTCTCCTAGGGCCCTGGACATAGCAAGAAAACCTCCAACATTGCATAGATCTCCTGCCCGTGGGTGTGATCTGTCCCTTACACAAAAGCATGCACCATTTTATTGCCTGCTAATATAGTGACTCTAAGAAGATGCTCATATAATTGCAAAGCAAAATGTGCTTCATGAATATTCTCGATAAGATATACGATCTCACGCATATGGGATTCTCTCCCATGAGTTACATCGTAAAACAAGGTCTCTCACAGAGATCTTTGTAATAGATTTCATCGGGTCTCCTGGTAACACTCTCACTGTCACTTAATCGATTTTGAAGAAAATATCTTAAAGGAGAGTCCCGAATTGAAAATGCATTCAAAACTGAACAGAAACAACATAGTCGGACGAACTGCTTGTTGGAGCGCTCAAACGGCTTCTGCCTCACAGAAAGAACTCCTGCCGCCTGGCAAATAACTGTGCAGGTTGTTCGTTGTGGGTTCCCCATCAAGAACACACCATACCGCACCCAATGAACGTGGAGGTAACACGCCTCCTGCAACAGCTTGCAGCTTCATCTGAACCGCCATATCAAACCCATGGCAAGGCGCTGGAAACAAAACTTCCGGACAGCAAAAGAAAACAGTAGTGAACACGATCTCAGCCTCACCAGCAAAACCTTCCTCAAGATTTGATCGGCTTCTTCTAGGCGAGATCTGCCACCTGGACAGAGGCGACTTCCCAAAAAGAAAGGGCAAGACAGCCCAATCTACAACTTTATCTCGTTCTTCTACTACAGCTACGGGATTTTGCAACAACTTAACACGAGTGAGGTCGCGTGCATCAGAACATCAGGATCAACACCGAGGGTGCCTTGGGATCGGCCTGTGGCAGCAGTCGCACAAAACTCTCTCTGGGCCACTGGTTTTCTGAGGTACGTTTACTTCTCTGCCTGTAGCTGCTGTCAATCCGAACACCTCCTCACGGCACTGCCCTAGGATAAATTCATTTCTACACTCCACGAGGTACAGGCAGAGGCAGAGGCGTGCTGGTCTAGCATTGGGTGGTTAGAAGCATTTGGTGAGACGGTGACAGCCACTGGAGTGCCCCCTGCCAGACTGAACCGACTCTCACCCACCTGCTTTCAATACTCTGAAAAACTTTCCCCTCTCTTTCAATTTGGTCAAGCAAATAAATACATCCACCAAGCTACTACGCATTGCCAAGAAAGCACGTGATAAACTAGATATATGTATAATTCTCCACGTACAGACACCAAGACAATGAAAACTATAACTTTCTAGTTCATGCAAGGAATGTGAAGAAGGGGCACGATCTTATTGGCAGAACACAAGCTAACAATGTGGATGCATAGAATATAAAATGAGAACCATTTCCCTAAAAACACAATTCCCCTTCTTTTTTTTTTTTTTTTTTCTCAATGTTGAACATCTCACTCCAAAGCGCAGATCAAAAACGATGACCAAGAGATTCAAAAGAAGAACTTGGATAATTCTATCGACTCCAAAGGAAAATACACTGTACGAAGGTTCATGCATTGACCAGAGGCTATAAGGAATATTTATTATGGCATTTTTATTGTTATTTGGAAGGTGCGCATAACCGATTATGGCCTTTCTCTATTAGGTGGCCACCACCATTACCGACGTATCCATTCACTCAGATATTTAATGGTTAGTCATCAATTTCTTTTAAAAACAATTTATTTAGATGACTTTTATTTGATAAAATTTTAATCCATTTATCTGACCGTAGTTTGGTGAATTTTGTTATTAATTTATGTCACTGTTGTTTGGTAAATTTATTTGTCAATTTATGTTGTTGTTTGGTAAATTTCCTTACAAGGCACCCGAATGCCGATGTTTATTGTTTTGAGTAGAAATTTTAACTTGATTATTAGTAGAAAACATTATGTTGTGAATTATTTAGATTTAAAAGATATTGTTTTACGACGTCCAAGTTCAAGTTTTTTAATGATATGAATTGCAATGTATAAAATTATAAATTGGTGGTAGTGCTGGGTTGGTTAGTGATTGGTGATTCAACATTGTGAATATACACATCGCACCAACATTATCATCCACGTCGACCAGTGTTGGATTTTGACGATCAATGTTACATGTCACAATCATTTTATTTGACGATCTTGAAAATTTTTATGGATGTCTTTTGGCGTTCAAAAATTCATATGCGCGTCAAATTTGTGATTGTAATAACTATTACAAAATATATAAATTGTGTTAAATTTAATAGGGATGTTCTTTGTAATATGATATGGACTAATCAATTTCATAGTTTTTCACATATTCTATTTTCCCCCTAAAAATTAATGTTGCAGCAATTAATTTGAATATTTATAAACATAATTAAAATTTATGAGAATATTAAAAGATTATTTCAAATTACAATTTTTTATTTTTTATTGAAAAAAGTGGTAGAAATGACTCTCAAAATCACATGTGCGAACTCACAATTATATAGAAAACAAGTTCTAGCTTCCAACTTGTAGACTTCACGTTCAATCTTCAAATTTCACCTTTCTTGCAAAATTCCAAATCCAAGGCATTACTCCACTATCCAATATTTATTTATAAGCAATCAAACAAATTAAAAAAACCAATTACAAATTCAAATCAATAAAATAAAGATAGATAAGAAAACAAATAAAGCTAAAAAAATAAATTAAACAAAAGTAAATAAAACACAAAATTAATAGATATTTTTATTTTATCAATGAGATAGGAAGATGTTCATATTTCATTAACAAGATATTCAATTAATTATATTTGTTATCTTATTTATATTGCAAAGTTTCTATTTTCGTTTATGTTATTTTTGTCATGAATCTCACAAATTTATAATGTGCATTGTCTGTGTAATATATAATTTATTATCATTCTTTATTATATATATATATATATATATATATATGTATGTATGTATGTATGTATGTATGTATGTATGTATGTATGTATGTATACATATGACGATCAAATTTTAAATATACATGTCATTTTGACACTTCAATTAAATATTCACCTATCAATCATGGGGTTCACATTTCAAAAGTGGTTGTATTTTGACATCTAAAATGACTAAAACCGTCTAAATGCCTTGCAAAATCTAACACTGACGCCAGCTATACCTTTGTTTTGGATCTCCCACTAACTTCACATACAAATCATATCTTGTCCACTTGAAGTCGACATTGCCAATTGTGATATCAAGCGAATAGGTGCAATGGAGTGCCCACTACCTACACAATTGGGAATCTGAAATATGCACCTACTTTAGTAAGATAGTGTAGTGCATAGACCTGATTATACATTTTCACACAAAGAGGAAGGGGAAGGGGAAGGGAAAGGGGAAAGATGGGCAGTTGTGATAGTGAAGTGAGTTTGTGGAGGGTGAGGCATGGAATGGAAGAAAATATATCTAGGCCTGCAACGTTCCCCTATTCTACTCTTGGTTTACCATATCATTTTATGATACAATTTCATCAATACCCCTCTACTCACAACAACAAGTTTCAACAACGTTGGATGACATCTTTCAACCAAAATTGTGATAAAGGTGAGTGTGACCTCACATACCCAAACCTAATCTAATTTATTTATTTTAAGTTCAAGTTGATAGTGTTGATTGATAATGAATGAAATGACCCGTATAACAAGAACATTCTCGCAATGTAAACAAAGTGAAACATGATAATGGCGTCAACATTGGTGGGCACAGTCTCAATCTTATCCTTCATAGGAATGGTTACAGCTTATGCGTAACAATACATAGAGTGTCATCAAAAGACAAGAGCCTTCAGAAGACTCCATATTCTTGGGTGGTGATCACAATGAAGTGTTATGGGCCATCAAATATGTGATGCCTTATTAGAGACACATTTGTTGTGACCTTATTAAACTGTCACTAAATATACTAGCAACCACCTCCTAAGTAATTTAAGAAGGCTATTTAATATTCAATGTTAATTTGAGGGAAAATACAACCAACACTTTTGAGTGATTTTCATATAACATATTTAATACGATGATCTTGAAAATTTTGTGGGTGTCATTTTACGTTCAAAATTCATATGCACGTCAAATTTGTTATTGTAATAACTATTACGGAATATAAAATTTTTGTTAAATTTAATAGGGATGTTCTTTGTAGTATTATATGGACTAGTCAATTTCATAGTTTTTCACATATTCTATTTTTCCCATAAAAATTAATGTTGCGGCCATTAATTTGAATATTTATAAACATAATTAAAATTTATGAAAATATTAAAAGATTATTTCAAATTACAATTTTTTATTTTTTATTCAACAAAGTGGTAGAAATGTCTCTCAAAATCACATTTGCGAAACTCGCAATTTTGTAGAAAACGAGTTCTAGCTTCCAACTTGTAGACTTCACATTCAATCTTCATATTTCACCTTTCTTGCAAAATTCCAAATCCAAGGCATTACTCCACTATCCAATATTTATTTATAAGAAATTAAAAAAAAACCCAATTAAAAATTAAAATCCATAAAATAAAGATAGATAAAAAAACAAATAAAGCTAAAAAAATTTAAATAAACAAAAGTAACTAAAAAACAAAATTAATAGATATTTTTATTTTATCAATAAGATAAGAAGATGTTGATATTTTGTTAACAAGATATTCAATTAATTATATTTGTTATCTTATTTATAGTGCAAAGTTTCTATTTTCATGTATGTTATTTTTGTCATGAATCTCACAAATTTATAATGTGCATTGTTTGTGTATTCTTAATTATGTGTGTGTGTGTGTGTGTGTGTGTGTGTGTGTGTGTGTGTGTACATATGATGGTCAAATTTTAAATATAGATGTGTCATTTTGATACAAAAATTAAATATTCACTTTGTCAATCATGGGGTTCACATTTCGAAAGTGGTTGTATTTTGACATCTAAAATGACTAATACCATCTAAATGCCTTGAAAAATATAACACCGACCAATCGGCTATACCTTTGTTTTGGATCTCCCACTAACTTCACTATACAAATCATATCTTGTCTACTCGAAGTTGACGTGGCCAATTGTGATATAAAGCGAATAAGTGCAATGGAGTGCCCACTACCTACGCGACTGGGGATCTGATTTGTGAATGTGAAATATGCACCCACTTTAGTAAGATAGTGTAGTGCACATACCTGATTATACATTTTCACACAAAGAGGAAGGGGAAGGGGAAGGGGAAAGATGGGCAGCGGTGACAGTGAAGTGAGTTTGTGGAGGGTGAGGCATGGAATGGAAGAAAATATATTTGGGCCTACTGCCTTCCCTTGTTCTGCTCTTGGGTTACCATATGTTTTTATGATACAAAGTCATCAACACCCCTCTACTCACAACAACAGGTTTCAACAGCGTTGGATGATGTCTTTTGACCAAAATTGTGATAAAGGTGAGTGTGACCTCACATACCCAAACCTAATCTAATTTATTTGTTTTAAGTTCAAGTTGACAGTTGTTGATAATGAATGAAATGACCCAGATAAGAAGAACATTCTCACAGTGCAAACAAAGCAAAACATGATAATGGCGTCAACATTCATGGGTGCAATCTCAATCCTAACCTCTACGAGATTGGTTGCGCATTTATGTGCAACACATATAGTGCCATCAAAAGAAAAGATCCTTCAGAAGACTCCATATTCTTGGGTGGTCATCACAATGAAGTGTTAGTGGCCATCAAATATGTGACGCCCTTATTATAGACACGTTAGTTGCGACCTTATTAAAGTGTCACTAAATATACTGGCAACCACCTCCTAAATAATTTAGGAAGGCTATTTAATATTCAATGTTAATTTGAGGGAAAATACAACCAACACTTTTGAGTGATTTTCATATAACATATTTAATACGACGATCTTGAAATTTTTGTGGATGTCCTTTTGTGTTCAAAAATTCATATGCGCGTCAAATTTGTTATTGCAAGAACTATTACGAAATATATAAATTGTGTTAAATTTAATAGGGATGTTCTTTGTAGTATTATATGGACTAATCAATTTCATAGTTTTTCACATATTCTATTTTCCCCCTAAAAATTAATGTTGCAGCAATTAATTTGAATATTTATAAACATAATTAAAATTTATGAGAATATTAAAAGATTATTTCAAATTACAATTTTATATTTTTTTGAAAAAAGTGGTAGAAATGACTCTCAAAATCACATGTGCGAACTTGCAATTATGTAGAAAACGAGTTCTAGCTTCCAACTTGTAGACTTCACATTCAATCTTCAAATTTCACCTTTCCCGCAAAATTCCAAATCCAAGGCATTACTCCACTATCCAATATTTATATATAAGCAATCAAAAATAAAAATAAAACCCAATTACAAATTAAAATAACTAAAATAAAGATAGATAAGAAAACAAATAAAGCTAAAAAAATAAATTAAACAAAAGTAAATAAAAAAAAAATTAATAGATATTTTTATTTTATCAATGAGATAGGAAGATGTTCATAGTTTGTTAACAAGATATTCAATTAATTATATTTGTTAACTTTTTTATATAGTGCCAAATTTCTATTTTCATTTATGTTATTTTTTCATGAATCTCACAAATTTATAATGTGCATTGTTTGTGTAGTATATAATTTATTATCATTCTTAATTATGTTTGTGTGTGTGTGTGTGTACATATGACGGTCAAATTTTAAATATACATGTCATTTTGACACTTAAATTAAATATTCACCTATCAATCATGGGGTTCACATTTCAAAAGTGGTTGTATTTTGACATCTAAAATGACTAATACCGTCTAAATGCCTTGAAAATCTAACACCGATTATGGTATAGATTTGTTTTGGATTTCCCACTAACTTCATGTACAAATCATATCTTGTCTGCTCGAAAATCGACATGGCCAATTGTGATATAAAGCGAATAGGTTCAATGGAGTGCCATTTACCTACGTGATTGGGAATCTAATTTGTGAATTTGAAATATGCACTCACTTTAGTAAGATAGTGCGGTGCACCCTACCTAATTATACATTTTCACACAAAGAGGAAGGGAAGGGGAAAGATGGGCAGCGGTGACATTGAAGTGAGTTTTGGAGGGTGAGGCATGAAATGGAAGAAAATATATCTTGGCATATTGCCTTCCCTTGTTCTTCTCTTGGGTTACCATATGTTTTTTTGATACAAATTCATGAATACCCTCTACTCACAACAATGGGTTTCGACAAAGCATTGGATGACGTCTTTCAACCAAATTTGTGATAAAAGTGAGTGTGACCTCACATACCCAAAGATAATCTAATTTATTTATTTTAAGTTCAATTTGTGATTGTTGATAATGAATGAAACAACCCGATATAACAAGAATGTTCTCGTAGTGCAAACAAAGCAAAACATGATAATGGCATCAACATTTGGTGGGCGCGGTCTCAATCTTAACCTCTACAGATTGGTTGCAGTTATGCGCAACACATATAGTGCCGTCAAAAGAAAAGAGCCTTCAGAAGACTCCATATTCTTGTGTGGTCATCACAATGAAGTGTTAGGGGCCGTCAAATATGTGACACCTTATTAGAGACACGTTAGTTGTGCCCTTATTAAATTGTCACTAAATATAATGGCAACCACCTCCTAAATAATTTAGGAAGGCTATTTAATATTCAATGTTAATTTGAGGGAAAATACAACCAACACTTTTGAGTGATTTTCATATAATATATTTAATACGACGATCTTGAAAATTTTTGTGGATGTCCGTTTGTGTTCAAAAATTCATACGCGCATCAAATGTGTTATTATAATAACTATTAAAAATATATAAATTGTTTTAAATTTAATAGGATGTTCTTTGTAGTATTATATGGACTAATCAATTTCATAGTTTTTCACATATTCTATTTTTCCCCTAAAATTAATGTTGCATACCATTAATTTGAATATTTATAAACATAATTAAAATTTATAAAATATTAAAATATTATTTCAAACTACATTTTTTATTTTTATTGAAAAAAGTGGCAGAAATGACTCTCTCAAAATCACATGTGCGAACTTGCAATTATGTAGAAAACGAGTTCTATCTTCCAACCTCGTAGACTTCACGTTCAATCTTCAAATTTCACCTTTCTTTCAAAATTCCAAATCCAAGGCATTACTCCACTATCCAATATTTATTTATAAGCAATCAAAAAATAAAAATAAAAGCCAATTAAAAATTAAAATCAATAAAATAAATATAGATAAGAAAACAAATAAAGCTAAAAATAAATTAAACAAAACAAAATAAAAAACAAAATTAATAGATATTTTTATTTTATCAATGAGATAGGAAGATTTTCATATTTCATTAACAAGATATTCAATTAATTTTATTTTTGATCTTATTTATAGTGCAAAGTTTCTATTTTCGTTTATTTTATTTTTGTCATGAATCTCACAAATTTGAAATGTGCATTGTTTGTGTAGTATATAACTTATTATCATTTTTAATTATTTATATATATATATATATATTTGTATATATATATGTGTGTGTGTGTGTGTACATATGACGGTCAAATTTTAAATATACATGTGCCATTTTGACACTTAAATTAAATATTCACCTATCAATCATGGGGTTCACATTTCAAAAGTGGTTGTATTTTGACATCTAAAATGACTAATACTATCTAAATGCCTTGAAAAATCTAACACCGATCCGGCTATACCTTTGTTTTAGATCTCCCACTAACTTCACATACAAATCATATCTTGTCTACTCGAAGTCGACATGGCCAATTGTGATATAAAGTGAATAGGTGCAATGGAGTGCCAACTACCTACGTGACTGGGAATCTGATTTGTGAATGTGAAATATGTACCCACTTTACTAAGATAGTGCAAAGGTGCACATAACTAATTATACATTTTCACACAAAGACGAAGGGGAAGGGGAAGGGGAAAGATGGGCAACGATGATGAGTGAAGTGAGTTTATGGAGGGTGAGGCATGGAATGGAAGAAAATATATCGGGCTCGCTGCCTTCCCTTATTCTCGCTCTTGGGTTACCTTATCTTTTTATGATACAAATTCATCAATACCCCTCTACTCACAACAATAGGTTTCAACAGCGTTGGATGACGTCTTTTGACCAAAATTGTGATACAGGTGAGTGTGACCTCACATACCCAAAGCTAATCTACTTTATTTATTTTAAGTTCAAGTTGACAGTTGTTGATAATGAATGAAACATCCCGGATAACAAGAAAATTCTCGCAGAGGCAAAAAAATCAAAACATGACAATGGCAACAACATTGGTGGCGCCTCTCAAACTTATCCTCCATAGGATCAACCTGTAGTTATGAGCAACACATATAGTGCCATCAAAAGAAAATATCCTTCGAGAGGACTCCATATTCTTTTGTGGTCATCACAATGAAGTCTTAGGGGCTGTCATCAAATACATGACACCTTATTAGAGACACGTTAGTTGTGACCATATTAAACTCACACACTAAATATAATGGCAACCACCTCCTAAATAATTTAGGAAGGCTATTTTATATTCAATGTTAATTTGAGGGAAAATAAAACCAACAATTTTGAGTGATTTTCATATAACATATTTAATATGATGATCTTGAAATTTTTTTGGTATGTTCTTTTGCTTTCAAAAATTCATATGTGCGTCAAATTTTTATTGTAATAACTATTACAAAATATATAAATTGTGTTAAATTTAATAGGGATTTATTTGTAGTATTATATGGACTAATCAATTTCATAGTTTTTCACTTATTCTATTTTCCCCCTAAAAATTAATGTTGCAGCCATTAATTTGAATATTTATAAACATAATTAAAATTTATGAAAATATTAAAATATTATTTTAAATTACAATTTTATGTTTTTTATTGAAAAAAGTGGTAGAAATGACTCTCTCAAAATCACATGTGTGAACTCGCAATTATGTAGAAAACGAGTTCTATCTTCCAACTTGTAGACTTCACGTTCAATCTTCAAATTTCACCTTTCTTGCAAAATTCCAAATCTAAGGCATTACTCCACTATCCAATATTTATTTATGAGAAATAAAAAAAAAAAAAAAAAATCCAATTAAAAATTCAAATCAATAAAATAAAGATAGATAAGAAAACAAATAAAGCTAAAAAATAAATTAAAAAAGTAAATAAAAAACAAAATTAATAGATATTTTTATTTTATCAATGAGATAGGAAGATGTTCATATTTCATTAACAAGATATTCAATTAATTATATTTTTATCTTATTTATACTTTACAAAGTTTCTATTTTTGTTATGTTATTTTTGTCATGAGTCTAACAAATTTATAATGTGCATTGTATGTGTAGTATATAATTTATTATCATTTTTATATACATACATATGACGGTCAAATTTTAAATATACATGTCATTTTGACACTTAAATTAAATATTCACCTATCAATCATGGGGTTCACATTTCAAAAGTGGTTGTGTTTTGACATCTAATATGACTAAAACCATATAAATGCCTTGCATAATCTAACATTGATGATGGCTATACCTTTGTTTGGGATCTCCCACTAACTTCACATACAAATCATATGTTTTCTACTCAAGTCAACGTGGCCAATTGTAATATAAAGCGAATCAATACAATGGAGTGCCCACTTCCTACACAACTAGGGATCTAATTTGTGAATGTGAAATATGCACCCACTTTAGTCGAGATAGAGCAAAGGTGCACATACCTGATTATACATTTTCACACAAAGAGGAAGGGGAAAGATGGAAGGGGAAAGATGGGAAGTGGTGACAAAGTGAAGTGATTTTGTGGAGGGTGAGGCATGGAATGGAAGAAAATATATGTGGGCCTCTTGCCTTTCCTTGTTCTTCTCTTGGGTTACCATATGTTTTTTTGGTACAAATTCATCAACACCCTTGTACTCATAACAACAGGTTTGAACATAAATTATGATAAAGGTGAGTGTGACCTCACATAACCAAACCTAATGTAATTTATTTTGTTTTAAGTTCAAGTTTACAGTTGTTGATAATGAATGACATGACCCAGATAAGAAGAACATTCGCTTTGTGAAACATGATAATGGCGTTGACATTGGTGGGCACAAAATCAATCTTATCCT